>CM062479.1:1359981-1402481 GCA_031479575.1 Coregonus ussuriensis | reverse complement strand
TTTCCGTAAGAAACCTTTAAAAAAGGGGGAATCTAATAGCAGCAACTAGGATGGGTTGCTAATATGACTAGGATTGGCTTCTGGCTTCTGGACAACGAAAGAAAGTTGATATTAAAACCAATAGAACAGGAGAGAAATGCTGATTAATACCATGAATAAGTCTTTAGAAAATAATCGCCTCCACGTTTTTATGGTTTTGATTTTGGCTGCTTTGAAGCAAGGCAAGACATTCCTCATTCAAGTTTCAAACAATTATACTGCCTCGAGCTCACATTTACATGATACTGCCTCGAGCTCACATTTACATGATACTGCCTCGAGCTCACATTTACATGATACTGCCTCGCACTCACATTTACATGATACTGCCTCGAGCTCACATTTACATGATACTGCCTCGCGCTCACATTTACATGATACTGCCTCGCGCTCACATTTACATGATACTGCCTCGAGCTCACATTTACATGATACTGCCTCGAGCTCACATTTACATGATACTGCCTCGAGCTCACATTTACATGATACTGCCTCGAGCTCACATTTACATGATACTGCCTCGAGCTCACATTTACATGATACTGCCTCGAGCTCACATTTACATGATACTGCCTCGAGCTCACATTTACATGATACTGCCTCGAGCTCACATTTACATGATACTGCCTCGCGCTCACATTTACATGATACTGCCTCGAGCTCACATTTACATGATACTGCCTCGAGCTCACATTTACATGATACTGCCTCGAGCTCACATTTACATGATACTGCCTCGAGCTCACATTTACATGATACTGCCTCGCGCTCACATTTACATGATACTGCCTCGCGCTCACATTTACATGATACTGCCTCGCGCTCACATTTACATGATACTGCCTCGCGCTCACATTTACATGATACTGCCTCGCGCTCACATTTACATGATACTGCCTCGAGCTCACATTTACATGATACTGCCTCACGCTCACATTTACATGATACTGCCTCGCGCTCACATTTACATGATACTGCCTCGAGCTCACATTTACATGATACTGCCTCGCGCTCACATTTACATGATACTGCCTCGAGCTCACATTTACATGATACTGCCTCGCGCTCACATTTACATGATACTGCCTCGAGCTCACATTTACATGATACTGCCTCGAGCTCACATTTACATGATACTGCCTCGAGCTCACATTTAGATGATACTGCCTCGAGCTCACATTTACATGATACTGCCTCGAGCTCACATTTACATGATACTGCCTCGCGCTCACATTTACATGATACTGCCTCGAGCTCACATTTACATGATACTGCCTCGAGCTCACATTTACATGATACTGCCTCGAGCTCACATTTACATGATACTGCCTCGAGCTCACATTTACATGATACTGCCTCGCGCTTACATTTACATGATACTGCCTCGCGCTCACATTTACATGATACTGCCTCGAGCTCACATTTACATGATACTGCCTCGAGCTCACATTTACATGATACTGCCTCGAGCTCACATTTACATGATACTGCCTCGAGCTCACATTTACATGATACTGCCTCGAGCTCACATTTACATGATACTGCCTCACGCTCACATTTACATGATACTGCCTCGAGCTCACATTGTAAAGTGATAGGTGACGGGCTGATAGGCTGCCTACCGTGGTCCTCTGTAGCTCAGCTGGTAGAGCATGGCACTTGTAACGCCAGGGTAGTGGGTTCGATCCCCGGGACCACCCATACGTAAAAATGTATGCACGCATGACTGTAAGTCGCTTTGGATAAAAGCGTCTGCTAAATGGCATATTATATATTATATTAGACTATAGCATATGCACTCAAATGGCGAATGGGAGGCGCACTTCAATTACGAGATGATGATATTTTGAAATAAAAATAGTAGCTCTTTTTAATCGTGGCCATCAAAACAGTTTTTAACACGCGATTTGCATTTAGAATTGTTATTTGTTGTACCAATGACTGGGCTTATAAAAGCCCCCTAGTGGGAGCTCAAAACACTTAGCTGGATTGCTAACTCTAAACAGGATGCTGTTGCAATAGAGCCATGCAGGCTAATTGATCTATCAGTTAAATAAAGGCTAATGTCCTACTAGAACGTTCCAGTGCTAAGCCTAGGCTACTTGATGTAGCCCTATTCACTGGGATCGGCTCCACATCAAAACCAGACTACACAGCCTACTCCGGTTGTAACGTGGCGCCATGAACGCAATAGTAACCGGTGAGAAATGCATTATATACTCACAGAACGCTGTGACTCTCCTCTCTGTAACTAGAACAACAGTAGTTGCTTTGAAAACTGTATTTTTCCCGCAATAGCATTTTGAGCAACGGTCATATGCTTGTTCGTCCCTCCTCCGTGTCACCGTGGGTAGAGTCAGCGGTCGTCAGACAAACAGGGGCATGCAGATACTTTCATAGCAGGAATCGTCATAATGCGTAGACTATTAACTGTTGACCAAGTAATGGTTCTAGAACAATCTACAGCCGTGGTCACCAACCGGTCGATCAAGATCTACTGGTCGATCTTCAAGGCATTTCTAGCCGATCACCAAACATTTCTGTAGAAAAGCCAACGATTTTAAGGCTTGCCCTCCTTTTAAAAATAAATACATGTATTGGTGTTGCGCTGTTGGCAGTAGGTGAACTAGATTAAAATAATTCAAAGAATACAGCAAAGAGCTGCTGTTTTTATGAGTGAGTTCATGTTTAAGTTTATATTTACCTCTGTCAACACTGTTTATATTTACCTCTGTCAACACTGTTTTTATTCACATCTGTCAACACTGTTTGTATTCAACACTATTACAAAACATAAAACGCACTTGTCCCTACTTCCACTAGCGCTTCAGCTGCAATGAATGAGGAGCCAAGTGTATTATTAGTATTAGCAGCTCGTGTCTATTTTAATATCGAGGAATATTGAACTTTCTCTGGTCATAGGAACAAAATGAGTTTGTGCATGAGGCAAATACGGTGTGACTAGAGTTTGGCCATCAGGTGGAAGACTGTGTCCCTTCTCTCTGGTCAGTCTCACCAGAGGAAAGGAAGGAGAGAGCAGGGACCGTGAGAGGCGGACCCTCTGCTGTTCTCTCCCTCCCTCCGCTGAGACTAATGCCGCGTTCGAAACAACTGGGAACTCGGAAAAAAAGAGATCCCACTGGGGAAAAATCGTTTTGAACGTCATCCAACTCGGAATTCCAGGTAGAAAACTCTGGCATTTTTCTAGAGCTCTGACTTTCTGACCTGAAGATCACTGACGTCATGATTTGACATCGTTTTTGTCCCGAGTTCCCAGTTGTCTTGAAAGCACCATGACCATCAGCTGCAGGTAACATCAGTGCAGTAAAATAAAAAAGCTGGTTATTTCAATTCATGGTCCTCAGTGCCTCGCAAGTTCTACACCAACTGATCTATTTTGTTTTCAAATCTCGAGTTTTGAAATATAATATGGTTAATAACTATATTGTCAGACCAGGCGCATAACCAATATGCTGTGATAATGTATTTGGCCTACTGCACAAACCTCATTCCTACACAACTGGTTTTATTAGGCGAGCGCTAGATCTCGGCTTGCTTTTTTACTGTGAAAAGGTTGGTGACCACTGATCTACAAAAACATTGTGTAGAAAAATCACCTAAAATTGCAGATGTAAGCAAAATGTTTAGGTAAGAGAAAGACGATGTCGGTGTCAGTCATTTCTGGTTTTCTTTCCAGCTCTAGTTTGTTGGGGGTGTTGTTGTGTTGGGGGGGTGTTGTTGTGTTGGGGGGGTGTTGTTTTGTTGGGGGGGTGTTGTTGTGTTGGGGGGGTGTTGTTGTGTTGGGGGGGTGTTGTTGTGTTGGGGGGGGTGTTGTTTTGTTGGGGGGGTGTTGTTGTGTTGGGGGGGTGTTGTTGTGTTGGGGGGTGTTGTTGTGTTGGGGGGGTGTTGTTGTGTTGGGGGGGTGTTGTTGTGTTGGGGGTGTGTTGTTGTGTTGGGGGGGTGTTGTTGTGTTGGGGGGTGTTGTTGTGTTGGGGGGGTGTTGTTGTGTTGGGGGGGTGTTGTTGTGTTGGGGGGTGTTGTTGTGTTGGGGGGTGTTGTTGTGTTGGGGGGGTGGTGTTGTGTTGGGGGGGTGGTGTTGTGTTGGGGGTGTTGTTGTGTTGGGGGGGTGTTGTTGTGTTGGGGGGGTGTTGTTGTGTTGGGGGGGTGTTGTTGTGTTGGGGGGGTGTTGTTGTGTTGGGGGGTGTTGTTGTGTTGGGGGGTGTTGTTGTGTTGGGGGGGTGTTGTTGTGTTGGGGGGGTGTTGTTGTGTTGGGGGGGTGTTGTTGTGTTGGGGGGGTGTTGTTGTGTTGGGGGGGTGTTGTTGTGTTGGGGGGGTGTTGTTGTGTTGGGGGGGTGGTGTTGTGTTGGGGGTGTTGTGTTGGGGGGGTGTTGGGGGGTGTTGTTGTGTTGGGGGGTGTTGTTGTGTTGGGGGGGTGTTGTTGTGTTGGGGGGGGTGTTGTTGTGTTGGGGGGGTGTTGTTGTGTTGGGGGGGTGTTGTTTTGTTGGGGGGGTGTTGTTGTGTTGGGGGGGTGTTGTTGTGTTGGGGGGTGTTGTTCTGTTGGGGGGATGTTGTTGTGTTGTGTTGGGGGGTGTTGTTGTGTTGTGTTGGGGGGTGTTGTTGTGTTGGGGGGTGTTGTTGTGCTGGGGGGGTGTTGTTGTGTTGGGGGGGTGTTGGGGGGTGTTGTTGTGTTTGGGGGGTGTTGTTGTGTTGGGGGGGGTGTTGTTGTGTTGGGGGGGTGTTGTTGTGTTGGGGGGGTGTTGGGGGGTGTTGTGTTGGGGGGGTGTTGTTGTGTTGGGGGGGTGTTGTTGTGTTGGGGGGGTGTTGTTGTGTTCAGGGGTGTTGTGTTGGGGGGTGTTGTTGTGTTGGGGGGTGTTGTTGTGTTGGGGGGGTGTTGTTGTGTTCAGGGGTGTTGTGTTGGGGGGTGTTGTTGTGTTCAGGGGTGTTGTGTTGGGGGTGTGTTGTTGTGTTCAGGGGTGTTGTGTTGGGGGGTGGTGTTGTGTTGGGGGGTTGTTGTTGTGTTGGGGGGTGCTGTTGTGTTGGGGGGTGTTGTTGTGTTGGGGGGGTGTTGTTGTGTTGGGGGGTGTTGTTGTGTTGGGGGGTGTTGTTGTGTTGGGGGGTGTTGTTTTGTTGGGGGGGTGTTGTTGTGTTCGGGGGGTGTTGTTGTGTTGGGGGTGTTGTTGTGTTGGGGGTGTTGTTGTGTTGGGGGTGTTGTTGTGTTGGGGGTGTTGTTGTGTTCAGGGGTGTTGTGTTGTGGGGGTGTGTTGTTGTGTTGGGGGGGTGTTGTTGTGTTCAGGGGTGTTGTGTTGGGGGGTTGTTGTTGTGTTGGGGGGTTGGGGGGGTGTTGTTGTGTTGGGGGGGTGTGTTGTTGTGTTGGGGGGGTGTTGTCGTGTGAATGTTGATTGTTTGTGCCTTTCTTCCCATGGCCACCGGGAACAGAGGTCTTACCTGGACTGGAAGAACGCACTGCCACCTTTACCACCTTTCCAGGTTCCAACTATAGCCTAGAGATGCAACCATGTTGTCCCACCCAGACTGTCTCTCCCAGACTGTCTCTCCCAGACTGTCTCTCCCAGACTGTCTCTCCCAGACTGTCTCTCCCAGACTGTCTCTCCCAGACTGTCTCTCCCAGACTGTCTCTCCCAGACTGTCTCTCCCAGACTGTCTCTCCCAGACTGTCTCTCCTGCTTAGTGTCCCTGTGTTTCAGCTACCTACTGCAGTCTCTTATAGGCTGGTAGATAGGTACTGGTTCGAATCCCCGAGCCGAAGAGGTGAAAATCTGTCAACGTGCCCTTGAGCAAGGCACTTAACCTTAATTGCTCCTGTAAATTGCTCTGGATTAGAGCATCTACTAAATGACTAAAATATAAAATGTTTCCAGAAGCTTCCATTCCTGTGTCCCATACAGTAGTTCTCCTCTCTCCTCCTGGTGGTGTTGATGTGTATAGTAGCCTATAGTAGCCTAGCTTAACAGAGCCACAGATGGTGAAATCTCTATTGCACTCCATTCTGCCCTTTCCCACCTGGACAAGAAGAACACTTACGTGAGAATGCTGTTAATTGACTACAGCTCAGCGTTCAACACCATAGTGCCCTCAAAGCTCATCACTAAGCTAAGGACCCTGGGACTAAACTCCTCCCTCTGCAACTGGATCCTGGACTTCCTGACGGGCTGCCCCCAGTTGGTAAGGGTAGGTAACAACACATCTGCCACGCTGATCCTCAGCACGGGGACCCCTCAGGGGTGCGTGCTCAGTCCCCTCCTGTACTCCCTGTTCACCCATGACTGCATGGCCAGGCACGACTCCAACACCATCATTAAGTGTGCCGACAACACAAAAGTGGTAGGCCTGATCACCGACAACGATGAGACAGCCTATAGGGAGGAGGTCCGAGACCTGGCCGTGTGGTGCCAGGATAACAACCTCTCCCGCAACGTGATCAAGACAAAAGAGATGATTGTGGAGGACTGAGCACACCCCATTCTCTTCGACTATCATCGTCCGAACACACCAAGACAGTCGTGAAGAGGGCACGACAAAGCCTATTCATCCTCAGGAGACTGAAAAGATTTGGCATGGGTCCCCAGATCCTCAAAAAGTTATATAGCTGCACCATCGAGAGCATCCTGACTGGTTGCATCATCGCCTGGTATGGCAACTGCTTGGCCTCCGACCGCAAGGCGCTACAGAGGGTAGTGCATACGGCCCAGTACATCACTGGGGCCAAGCTTCCAGGTGGTGTCATAGGAAGGCCCTGAAAATGGTCAGAGTCATAGACTGTTCTCTCTGCTACCGCACGGCAAGCGGTGAATACATGTATTTTTTTTATACTGGCCCCCCGTGGGAATCGAACCCACAACCCTGGCGTTGCAAACGCCATGCTCTATCAACTGAGCTACATCCCTGCCGGCCATTCCCTCCCTTCCCGGCCATTCTCTCCTCTACCCTGGACGAATTGTGCACCGCCCATGAGTCTCCCGGTCGCGGCCGGCTGCGACAGAGCCTGGATTCGAACCAGGATCTCTAGTGGCACAGTTAGCACTGCGATGCAGCGCCTTAGACCACTGCGCCACTCAGGAGCACTCAGGAGTTCTCAACAGCTTCTACCCCCAAGCCATAAGACTCCTGAACAGCTAAGCATGGCTACCCGGACTATTTGCATTGTTGGTTAAGGGCTTGTAAGTAAGCATTTCACTGTAAGGTCTACACCTGTTGTATTCGGCGCATGTGGCAAATAACAATTGATTTGATGTGTATAGTAGCCTAGCCCGTCCTGGATGTTTCCTAGCTGCGTCCTGGCTGCATCATGGCTGTGACTCTGTGAGGGAAAACTACAGCTTTGCACAAGAACCAGGTCTTCCCAATCCCAGGAAACCCACACAGCACAGAGGGCATTAGTTAGTTCTGACTCAAACCCAGGAAATCCTAAACACAAACCACTCACTGGGTCCTGATCCACCTTGCGCAACGCGCATCAACACTGCCTGGCTGGGGAGCTGTGCACACTGTGATTTATATCAAGATTCAGTTTTAGAAGCGCTGCGCAAAGGCATAAAAGTTGGTGTAATTTACTCAAGTCTACTAATGTGAGCCTCTGTCCTTTTTGTTGGCTATTTACATTGTTTTGTTAGGTTGGTTTTAAAAAGTTTGAGCGAAGACACATCGGCTACTAGTCAAATTCTCATATCTCAATGGCAGGCACACTGTAACTGTTGACTCCAGCTGGTCAAGTGCCCTCGTTGCCACGGTAACCTCTTGTCCTTTAAATGGGCAGCTGAACATTTGTCTAATCTGTGATATTTTGGTTAAAAGACTGGTCACAAAAAATGAAGTAAAATTATGCTACAGTGAGGGGAAAAAAGTATTTGATCCCCTGCTGATTTTGTATGTTTGCCCACTGACAAAGAAATGATCAGTCTATAATTTGAATAGTAGGTTTATTTGAACAGTGAGAGACAGAATAACAACACAAAAATCCAGAAAAACGCATGTCAAAAATGTTATAAATTGGTTTGCATTTTAATGAGGGAAATAAGTATTTGACCCCCTCTCAATCAGAAAGATTTCTGGCTCCCAGGTGTCTTTTTATACAAGTAACGAGCTGAGATTAGGAGCACACTCTTAAAGGGAGTGCTCCTAATCTCAGTTTGTTACCTGTATAAAAGACACCTGTCCACAGAAGCAATCAATCAATCAGATTCCAAACTCTCCACCATGGCCAAGACCAAAGAGCTCTCCAAGGATGTCAGGGACAAGATTGTAGACCTACACAAGGCTGGAATGGGCTACAAGACCATCGCCAAGCAGCTTGGTGAGAAGGTGACAACAGTTGGTGCGATTATTCGCAAATGGAAGAAACACAAAATAACTGTCAATCTCCCTCTGCCTGGGGCTCCATGCAAGATCTCACCTCGTGGAGTTGCAATGATCATGAGAACGGTGAGGAATCAGCCCAGAACTACACGGGAGGATCTTGTCAATGATCTCAAGGCAGCTGGGACCGTAGTCACCAAGAAAACAATTGGTAACACACTACGCCGTGAAGGACTGAAATCCTGCAGCGCCCGCAAGGTCACCCTGCTCAAGAAAGCACATATACATGCCCGTCTGAAGTTTGCCAATGAACATCTGAATGATTCAGAGGAGAACTGGGTGAAAGTGTTGTGGTCAGATGAGACCAAAATGGAGCTCTTTGGCATCAACTCAACTCGCCGTGTTTGGAGGAGGAGGAATGCTGCCTATGACCCCAAGAACACCATCCCCACCGTCAAACATGGAGGTGGAAACATTATGCTTTGGGGGTGTTTTTCTGCTAAGGGTACAGGACAACTTCACCGCATCAAAGGGACGATGGACGGGGCCATGTACCGTCAAATCTAGGGTGAGAACCTCCTTCCCTCAGCCAGGGCATTGAAAATGTGTCGTGGATGGGTATTCCAGCATGACAATGACCCAAAACACACAGCCAAGGCAACAAAGGAGTTGCTCAAGAAGAAGCACATTAAGGTCCTGGAGTGGCCTAGCCAGTCTCCAGACCTTAATCCCATAGAAAATCTGTGGAGGGAGCTGAAGGTTCGAGTTGCCAAACGTCAGCCTCGAAATCTTAATGACTTGGAGAAGATCTGCAAAGAGGAGTGGAACAAAATCCCTCCTGAGATGTGTGCAAACCTGGTGGCCAACTACAAGAAACATCTGACCTCTGTGATTGCCAACAAGGATTTTGCCACCAAGTACTAAGTCATGTTTTGCAGAGGGGTCAAATACTTATTTCCCTCATTAAAATGCAAATCAATTTATAACATTTTTGACATGCATTTTTCTGGATTTTGTTGTTATTCTGTCTCTCACTGTTCAAATAAACCTACCATTAAAATTATAGACTGATCATGTCTTTGTCAGTGGGCAAACGTACAAAATCAGCAGGGGATAAAATACTTTTTTCCCTCACTGTATATACCACATCACTACTTACTATTTGTTGTAGAGACATTATAAAGCATGCTCATCTGTTTTTTGTTTTTGGTGTAATTATGGCACAAAAATATTTGGGCTGGTAAAATATTTAAGTAGCTGGTAGATTTTTAAATCTACCTGCCACATTGGCTGGTGGATCCAAAAGTTAGTTTCAGGCCCTGAACTAATCTATTTTGTTATCAAAGCTCAAGTTTTTTTAATATGATATGGTCTGGGAAGAAAATGTTACATTGGTTTTGTTATATAACTATAGGTGGGTGACCACTAGAGGATAACTATAGGTGGGTGACCACTGATATAGAGGATAACTATAGGTTGGTGACCACTGATATAGAGGATAACTATAGGTGGGTGACCACTGATATAGAGGATAACTATAGGTTGGTGACCACTGATATAGAGGATAACTATAGGTTGGTGACCACTGATATAGAGGATAACTATAGGTTGGTGACCACTGATATAGAGGATAACTATAGGTGGGTGACCACTGATATAGAGGATAACTATAGGTGGGTGACCACTGATATAGAGGATAACTATAGGTGGGTGACCACTAGAAGATAACTATAGGTGGGTGATCACTGATATATAGGATAACTGTAGGTTGGTGACCACTGATATAGAGGATAACTATAGGTGGGTGACCACTGATATAGAGGATAACTATAGATTGGTGACCACTAGAGGATAACTATAGGTTGGTGACCACTGATATAGAGGATAACTATAGGTTGGTGACCACTGATATAGAGGATAACTATAGGTGGGTGACCACTGATATAGAGGATAACTATAGGTTGGTGACCACTGATATAGAGGGTAACTATAGTTGGGTGACCACTGATATAGAGGATAACTATAGGTGGGTGACCACTGATATAGAAGATAACTATAGGTGGGTGACCACTGATATAGAGGATAACTATAGGTTGGTGACCACTGATATAGAGGATAACTATAGGTTGGTGACCACTAAAGGATAACTATAGGTTGGTGACCACTGATATAGTGGATAACTATAGGTGGGTGACCACTGATATAGAGGATAACTATAGGTGGGTGACCACTGATATAGAGGATAACTATAGGTGGGTGACCACTGATATAGAGGATAACTATAGGTGGGTGACCACTGATATAGGGATAACTATAGGTTGGTGACCACTGATATAGAGGATAACTATAGGTTGGTGACCACTAGAGGATAACTATAAGTGGGTGACCACTGATATAGAGGATAACTATAGGTGGGTGACCACTGATATAGAGGATAACTATAGGTGGGTGACCACTGATATAGAGGATAACTATAGGTGGGTGACCACTGATATAGAGGATAACTATAGGTGGGTGACCACTGATATAGGGGATAACTATAGGTTGGTGACCACTGATATAGAGGATAACTATAGGTGAGTGACCACTGATATAGAGGATAACTATAGGTGGGTGACCACTGATATAGAGGATAACTATAGGTGGGTGACCACTGATATAGAGGATAACTATAGATTGGTGACCACTGATATAGAGGATAACTATAGGTGGGTGACCACTGATATAGAGGATAACTATAGGTGGGTGACCACTGATATAGAGGATAACTATAGGTTGGTGACCACTGATATAGCGGATAACTATAGGTGGGTGACCACTGATATAGAGGATAACTATAGGTGGGTGACCACTGATATAGAGGATAACTATAGGTTGGTGACCACTGATATAGAGGATAACTATAGGTGGGTGACCACTGATATAGAGGATAACTATAGGTTGGTGACCACTGATATAGAGGGTAACTATAGGTGGGTGACCACTGATATAGAGGATAACTATAGGTGGGTGACCACTGATATAGAAGATAACTATAGGTGGGTGACCACTGATATAGAGGATAACTATAGGTTGGTGACCACTGATATAGAGGATAACTATAGGTTGGTGACCACTGATATAGAGGATAACTATAGGTGGGTGACCACTGATATAGAGGATAACTATAGGTGGGTGACCACTGATATAGAGGATAACTATAGGTGGGTGACCACTGATATAGAGGATAACTATAGGTGGGTGACCACTGATATAGAGGATAACTATAGGTGGGTGACCACTGATATAGAGGATAACTATAGGTGGGTGACCACTGATATAGAGGATAACTATAGGTGGGTGACCACTGATATAGAGGATAACTATAGGTTGGTGACCACTGATATAGAGGATAACTATAGGTTGGTGACCACTGATATAGAGGATAACTATAGGTGGGTGACCACTAGAGGATAACTATAGGTTGGTGACCACTAGAGGATAACTTTAGGTGGGTGACCACTGATATAGAGGATAACTATAGGTGGGTGACCACTGATATAGAGGATAACTATAGGTTGGTGACCACTGATATAGAGGATAAATATAGTTGGGTGACCACTGATATAGAGGATAACTATAGGTGGATGACCACTGATATAGAGGATAACTATAGGTGGGTGACCACTGATATAGAGGATAACTATAGGTTGGTGACCACTGCTATAGAGGATAACTATAGGTGGGTGACCACTGATATAGACGATAACTATAGGTGGGTGACCACTGATATAGAGGATAACTATAGGTGGGTGACCACTAGATGATAACTATAGGTGGGTGACCACTAGAGGATAACTATAGGTTGGTGACCACTAGAGGATAACTATAGGTGGGTGACCACTAGAGGATAACTATAGGTGGGTGACCACTAGAGGATAACTATAGGTGGGTGACCACTGATATAGAGGATAACTATAGGTTGGTGACCACTGATATAGAGGATAACTATAGGTGGGTGACCACTGATATAGAGGATAACTATAGGTTGGTGACCACTGATATAGATAACTATAGGTGGGTGACCACTGATATAGAGGATAACTATAGGTGGGTGACCACTGATATAGAGGATAACTATAGGTTGGTGACCACTGATATAGAGGATAACTATAGGTTGGTGACCACTGATATAGAGGATAACTATAGGTAGGTGACCACTGATATAGAGGATAACTATAGGTGGGGACCACTAGAGGATAACTATAGGTTGGTGACCACTAGAGGATAACTATAGGTTGGTGACCACTAGAGGATAACTATAGGTTGGTGACCACTGATATAGAGGATAACTATAGGTGGGTGACCACTGATATAGAGGAAAACTATAGGTGGGTGACCACTGATATAGAGGATAACTATAGGTGGGTGACCACTAGAGGATAACTATAGGTTGGTGACCACTAGAGGATAACTATAGGTTGGTGACCACTAGAGGATAACTATAGGTTGGTGACCACTGATATAGATGATAACTATGGGTTGGTGACCACTAGAGGATAACTATAGGTTGGTGACCACTGATATAGAGGATAACTATAGGTGGGTGACCACTGATATAGAGGATAACTATATGTTGGTGACCACTGATATAGAGGATAACTATAGGTGGGTGACCACTGATATAGAGGATAACTATAGGTGGGTGACCACTGATATAGAGGATAACTATAGGTGGGGACAACTAGAGGATAACTATAGGTTGGTGACCACTGATATAGAGGATAACTATAGGTGGGTGACCACTGATATAGAGGATAACTATAGGTGGGTGACCACTGATATAGAGGATAACTATAGGTGGGTGACCACTAGAAGATAACTATAGGTGGGTGATCACTGATATATAGGATAACTGTAGGTTGGTGACCACTGATATAGAGGATAACTATAGGTGGGTGACCACTGATATAGAGGATAACTATAGGTTGGTGACCACTGATATAGAGGATAACTATAGGTGGGTGACCACTGATATAGAGGATAACTATAGGTTGGTGACCACTGATATAGAGGGTAACTATAGGTGGGTGGCCACTGATATAGAGAATAACTATAGGTGGGTGACCACTGATATAGAAGATAACTATAGGTGGGTGACCACTGATATAGAGGATAACTATAGGTTGGTGACCACTGATATAGAGGATAACTATAGGTTGGTGACCACTAAAGGATAACTATAGGTGGGTGACCACTGATATAGAGGATAACTATAGGTGGGTGACCACTGATATAGAGGATAACTATAGGTGGGTGACCACTGATATAGAGGATAACTATAGGTTGGTGACCACTGATATAGAGGATAACTATAGGTTGGTGACCACTAGAGGATAACTATAGGTGGGTGACCACTGATATACAGGATAACTATAGGTGGGTGACCACTGATATAGAGGATAACTATAGGTTGGTGACCACTGATATAGAGGATAACTATAGGTGGGTGACCACTGATATAGAGGATAACTATAGGTGGGTGACCACTGATATAGAGGATAACTATAGGTGGGTGACCACTGATATAGGGGATAACTATAGGTTGGTGACCACTGATATAGAGGATAACTATAGGTGAGTGACCACTGATATAGAGGATAACTATAGGTGGGTGACCACTGATATAGAGGATAACTATAGGTGGGTGACCACTGATATAGAGGATAACTATAGGTTGGTGACCACTGATATAGAGGATAACTATAGGTTGGTGACCACTAAAGGATAACTATAGGTTGGTGACCACTAGAGGATAACTTTAGGTGGGTGACCACTGATATAGAGGATAACTATAGGTGGGTGACCACTGATATAGAGGATAACTATAGGTTGGTGACCACTGATATAGCGGATAACTATAGGTGGGTGACCACTGATATAGAGGATAACTATAGGTGGGTGACCACTGATATAGAGGATAACTATAGGTGGGTGACCACTGATATAGAGGATAACTATAGGTGGGTGACCACTGATATAGAGGATAACTATAGGTTGGTGACCACTGATATAGAGGGTAACTATAGGTGGGTGACCACTGATATAGAGGATAACTATAGGTGGGTGACCACTGATATAGAAGATAACTATAGGTGGGTGACCACTGATATAGAGGATAACTATAGGTTGGTGACCACTGATATAGAGGATAACTATAGGTTGGTGACCACTAAAGGATAACTATAGGTTGGTGACCACTGATATAGTGGATAACTATAGGTGGGTGACCACTGATATAGAGGATAACTATAGGTGGGTGACCACTGATATAGAGGATAACTATAGGTGGGTGACCACTGATATAGAGGATAACTATAGGTGGGTGACCACTGATATAGGGGATAACTATAGGTTGGTGACCACTGATATAGAGGATAACTATAGGTGAGTGACCACTGATATAGAGGATAACTATAGGTGGGTGACCACTGATATAGAGGATAACTATAGGTGGGTGACCACTGATATAGAGGATAACTATAGATTGGTGACCACTGATATAGAGGATAACTATAGGTGGGTGACCACTGATATAGAGGATAACTATAGGTGGGTGACCACTGATATAGAGGATAACTATAGGTTGGTGACCACTGATATAGCGGATAACTATAGGTGGGTGACCACTGATATAGAGGATAACTATAGGTGGGTGACCACTGATATAGAGGATAACTATAGGTTGGTGACCACTGATATAGAGGATAACTATAGGTGGGTGACCACTGATATAGAGGATAACTATAGGTTGGTGACCACTGATATAGAGGGTAACTATAGGTGGGTGACCACTGATATAGAGGATAACTATAGGTGGGTGACCACTGATATAGAAGATAACTATAGGTGGGTGACCACTGATATAGAGGATAACTATAGGTTGGTGACCACTGATATAGAGGATAACTATAGGTTGGTGACCACTAAAGGATAACTATAGGTTGGTGACCACTGATATAGTGGATAACTATAGGTGGGTGACCACTGATATAGAGGATAACTATAGGTGGGTGACCACTGATATAGAGGATAACTATAGGTTGGTGACCACTGATATAGAGGATAACTATAGGTGGGTGACCACTGATATAGAGGATAACTATAGGTGGGTGACCACTGATATAGAGGATAACTATAGGTTGGTGACCACTGATATAGAGGATAACTATAGGTGGGTGACCACTGATATAGAGGATAACTATAGGTTGGTGACCACTGATATAGAGGATAACTATAGGTGAGTGACCACTGATATAGAGGATAACTATAGGTGGGTGAGCACTGATATAGAGGATAACTATAGGTGGGTGACCACTGATATAGAGGATAACTATAGGTGGGTGACCACTGATATAGAGGATAACTATAGGTTGGTGACCACTGATATAGAGGATAACTATAGGTGAGTGACCACTGATATAGAGGATAACTATAGGTGGGTGACCACTGATATAGAGGATAACTATAGGTGGGTGACCACTGATATAGAGGATAACTATAGGTGGGTGACCACTGATATAGAGGATAACTATAGGTGGGTGACCACTAGAGGATAACTATAGGTGGGTGACCACTGATATAGAGGATAACTATAGGTGGGTGACCACTAGAGGATAACTATAGGTGGGTGACCAATGATATAGTGGATAACTATAGGTTGGTGACCACTGATATAGAGGATAACTATAGGTTGGTGACCACTGATATAGAGGATAACTATAGGTGGGTGACCACTAGAGGATAACTATAGGTGGGTGACCACTGATATAGAGGATAACTATAGGTGGGTGACCACTGATATAGAGGATAACTATAGGTTGGTGACCACTGATATAGAGGATAAATATAGTTGGGTGACCACTGATATAGAGGATAACTATAGGTGGATGACCACTGATATAGAGGATAACTATAGGTGGGTGACCACTGATATAGAGGATAACTATAGGTTGGTGACCACTGCTATAGAGGATAACTATAGGTGGGTGACCACTGATATAGACGATAACTATAGGTGGGTGACCACTGATATAGAGGATAACTATAGGTGGGTGACCACTAGATGATAACTATAGGTGGGTGACCACTAGAGGATAACTATAGGTTGGTGACCACTAGAGGATAACTATAGGTGGGTGACCACTAGAGGATAACTATAGGTGGGTGACCACTAGAGGATAACTATAGGTGGGTGACCACTGATATAGAGGATAACTATAGGTTGGTGACCACTGATATAGAGGATAACTATAGGTGGGTGACCACTGATATAGAGGATAACTATAGGTGGGTGACCACTGATATAGAGGATAACTATAGGTTGGTGACCACTGATATAGAGGATAACTATAGGTTGGTGACCACTGATATAGAGGATAACTATAGGTAGGTGACCACTGATATAGATGATAACTATAGGTGGGGACCACTAGAGGATAACTATAGGTTGGTGACCACTAGAGGATAACTATAGGTTGGTGACCACTAGAGGATAACTATAGGTTGGTGACCACTGATATAGAGGATAACTATAGGTGGGTGACCACTGATATAGAGGAAAACTATAGGTGGGTGACCACTGATATAGAGGATAACTATAGGTGGGTGACCACTAGAGGATAACTATAGGTTGGTGACCACTAGAGGATAACTATAGGTTGGTGACCACTAGAGGATAACTATAGGTTGGTGACCACTGATATAGATGATAACTATGGGTTGGTGACCACTAGAGGATAACTATAGGTTGGTGACCACTGATATAGAGGATAACTATAGGTGGGTGACCACTGATATAGAGGATAACTATATGTTGGTGACCACTGATATAGAGGATAACTATAGGTGGGTGACCACTGATATAGAGGATAACTATAGGTGGGTGACCACTGATATAGAGGATAACTATAGGTGGGGACAACTAGAGGATAACTATAGGTTGGTGACCACTGATATAGAGGATAACTATAGGTGGGTGACCACTGATATAGAGGATAACTATAGGTGGGTGACCACTGATATAGAGGATAACTATAGGTGGGTGACCACTAGAAGATAACTATAGGTGGGTGATCACTGATATATAGGATAACTGTAGGTTGGTGACCACTGATATAGAGGATAACTATAGGTGGGTGACCACTGATATAGAGGATAACTATAGGTTGGTGACCACTGATATAGAAGATAACTATAGGTGGGTGACCACTGATATAGAGGATAACTATAGGTTGGTGACCACTGATATAGAGGATAACTATAGGTTGGTGACCACTAAAGGATAACTATAGGTGGGTGACCACTGATATAGAGGATAACTATAGGTGGGTGACCACTGATATAGAGGATAACTATAGGTGGGTGACCACTGATATAGAGGATAACTATAGGTGGGTGACCACTGATATAGAGGATAACTATAGGTTGGTGACCACTGATATAGAGGATAACTATAGGTTGGTGACCACTAAAGGATAACTATAGGTGGGTGACCACTGATATAGAGGATAACTATAGGTGGGTGACCACTGATATAGAGGATAACTATAGGTGGGTGACCACTGATATAGAGGATAACTATAGGTTGGTGACCACTGATATAGAGGATAACTATAGGTTGGTGACCACTAGAGGATAACTATAGGTGGGTGACCACTGATATACAGGATAACTATAGGTGGGTGACCACTGATATAGAGGATAACTATAGGTTGGTGACCACTAAAGGATAACTATAGGTTGGTGACCACTAGAGGATAACTTTAGGTGGGTGACCACTGATATAGAGGATAACTATAGGTGGGTGACCACTGATATAGAGGATAACTATAGGTTGGTGACCACTGATATAGCGGATAACTATAGGTGGGTGACCACTGATATAGAGGATAACTATAGGTGGGTGACCACTGATATAGAGGATAACTATAGGTGGGTGACCACTGATATAGAGGATAACTATAGGTTGGTGACCACTGATATAGAGGATAACTATAGGTGGGTGACCACTGATATAGAGGATAACTATAGGTTGGTGACCACTGATATAGAGGGTAACTATAGGTGGGTGACCACTGATATAGAGGATAACTATAGGTGGGTGACCACTGATATAGAAGATAACTATAGGTGGGTGACCACTGATATAGAGGATAACTATAGGTTGGTGACCACTGATATAGAGGATAACTATAGGTTGGTGACCACTAAAGGATAACTATAGGTTGGTGACCACTGATATAGTGGATAACTATAGGTGGGTGACCACTGATATAGAGGATAACTATAGGTGGGTGACCACTGATATAGAGGATAACTATAGGTTGGTGACCACTGATATAGAGGATAACTATAGGTGGGTGACCACTGATATAGAGGATAACTATAGGTGGGTGACCACTGATATAGAGGATAACTATAGGTGGGTGACCACTGATATAGAGGATAACTATAGGTGGGTGACCACTGATATAGAGGATAACTATAGGTGGGTGACCACTGATATAGAGGATAACTATAGGTGGTGACCACTGATATAGAGGATAACTATAGGTGGGTGACCACTGATATAGAGGATAACTATAGGTTGGTGACCACTGATATAGAGGATAACTATAGGTGGGTGACCACTGATATAGAGGATAACTATAGGTTGGTGACCACTGATATAGAGGATAACTATAGGTTGGTGACCACTGATATAGAGGATAACTATAGGTGGGTGACCACTGATATAGAGGATAACTATAGGTGGGTGACCACTGATATAGAGGATAACTATAGGTGGGTGACCACTGATATAGAGGATAACTATAGGTGGGTGACCACTGATATAGAGGATAACTATAGGTTGGTGACCACTGATATAGAGGATAACTATAGGTGGGTGACCACTGATATAGAGGATAACTATAGGTGGGTGACCACTGATATAGAGGATAACTATAGGTGGGTGACCACTGATATAGAGGATAACTATAGGTTGGTGACCACTGATATAGAGGATAACTATAGGTTGGTGACCACTAAAGGATAACTATAGGTGGGTGACCACTGATATAGAGGATAACTATAGGTGGGGTGACCACTGATATAGAGGATAACTATAGGTTGGGTGACCACTGATATAGAGGATAACTATAGGTGGGTGACCACTGATATAGAGGTTAACTATAGGTGGGTGACCACTGATATAGAGGATAACTATAGGTGGGTGACCACTGATATAGAGGATAACTATAGGTTGGTGACCACTGATATAGAGGATAACTATAGGTGGGTGACCACTGATATAGAGGATAACTATAGGTGGGTGACCACTGATATAGAGGATAACTATAGGTGGGTGACCACTGATATAGAGGATAACTATAGGTGGGTGACCACTAGAGGATAACTATAGGTGGGTGACCACTAGAGGATAACTATAGGTGGGTGACCACTAGAGGATAACTATAGGTGGGTGACCACTGATATAGAGGATAACTATAGGTTGGTGACCACTGATATAGAGGATAACTATAGGTTGGGTGACCACTGATATAGAGGATAACTATAGGTGGGTGACCACTGATATAGAGGATAACTATAGGTGGGTGACCACTGATATAGAGGATAACTATAGGTGGGTGACCACTGATATAGAGGATAACTATAGGTGGGTGACCACTGATATAGAGGATAACTATAGGTGGGTGACCACTGATATAGAGGATAACTATAGGTTGGTGACCACTGATATAGAGGATAACTATAGGTTGGTGACCACTGATATAGAGGATAACTATAGGTTGGTGACCACTGATATAGAGGATAACTATAGGTTGGTGACCACTGATATAGAGGATAACTATAGGTGGGTGACCACTGATATAGAGGATAACTATAGGTGGGTGACCACTGATATAGAGGATAACTATAGGTTGGTGACCACTAGAGGATAACTATAGGTTGGTGACCACTGATATAGAGGATAACTATAGGTGGGTGACCACTGATATAGAGGATAACTATAGGTGGGTGACCACTGATATAGAGGATAACTATAGGTGGGTGACCACTGATATAGAGGATAACTATAGGTGGGTGACCACTGATATAGAGGATAACTATAGGTTGGTGACCACTGATATAGAGGATAACTATAGGTGGGTGACCACTGATATAGAGGATAACTATAGGTTGGTGACCACTGATATAGAGGATAACTATAGGTGGGTGACCACTGATATAGAGGATAACTATAGGTGGGTGACCACTGATATAGAGGATAACTATAGGTGGGTGACCACTGATATAGAGGATAACTATAGGTGGGTGACCACTGATATAGAGGATAACTATAGGTTGGTGACCACTGATATAGAGGATAACTATAGGTGGGTGACCACTGATATAGAGGATAACTATAGGTTGGTGACCACTGATATAGAGGATAACTATAGGTGGGTGACCACTGATATAGAGGATAACTATAGGTTGGTGACCACTGATATAGAGGATAACTATAGGTGGGTGACCACTGATATAGAGGATAACTATAGGTGGGTGACCACTGATATAGAGGATAACTATAGGTGGGTGACCACTGATATAGAGGATAACTATAGGTTGGTGACCACTGATATAGAGGATAACTATAGGTTGGTGACCACTGATATAGAGGATAACTATAGGTGGGTGACCACTGATATAGAGGATAACTATAGGTTGGTGACCACTGATATAGAGGATAACTATAGGTGGGTGACCACTGATATAGAGGATAACTATAGGTTGGTGACCACTGATATAGAGGATAACTATAGGTGGGTGACCACTGATATAGAGGATAACTATAGGTGGGTGACCACTGATATAGAGGATAACTATAGGTGGGTGACCACTGATATAGAGGATAACTATAGGTTGGTGACCACTGATATAGAGGATAACTATAGGTGGGTGACCACTGATATAGAGGATAACTATAGGTGGGTGACCACTGATATAGAGGATAACTATAGGTGGGTGACCACTGATATAGAGGATAACTATAGGTGGGTGACCACTGATATAGAGGATAACTATAGGTGGGTGACCACTGATATAGAGGATAACTATAGGTGGGTGACCACTGATATAGAGGATAACTATAGGTGGGTGACCACTGATATAGAGGATAACTATAGGTGGGTGACCACTGATATAGAGGATAACTATAGGTTGGTGACCACTGATATAGAGGATAACTATAGGTTGGTGACCACTAGAGGATAACTATAGGTTGGTGACCACTAGAGGATAACTATAGGTGGGTGACCACTGATATAGAGGATAACTATAGGTGGGTGACCACTGATATAGAGGATAACTATAGGTTGGTGACCACTGATATAGAGGAAAACTATAGGTGGGTGACCACTGATATAGAGGATAACTATAGGTGGGTGACCACTGATATAGAGGATAACTATAGGTGGGTGACCACTGATATAGAGGATAACTATAGGTTGGTGACCACTGATATAGAGGATAACTATAGGTGGGTGACCACTGATATAGAGGATAACTATAGGTTGGTGACCACTGATATAGAGGGTAACTATAGGTGGGTGACCACTGATATAGAGGATAACTATAGGTGGGTAACCACTGATATAGAAGATAACTATAGGTGGGTGACCACTGATATAAAGGATAACTATAGGTTGGTGACCACTGATATAGAGGATAACTATAGGTTGGTGACCACTAAAGGATAACTATAGGTTGGTGACCACTGATATAGTGGATAACTATAGGTGGGTGACCACTGATATAGAGGATAACTATAGGTGGGTGACCACTGATATAGAGGATAACTATAGGTTGGTGACCACTGATATAGAGGATAACTATAGGTGGGTGACCACTGATATAGAGGATAACTATAGGTGGGTGACCACTGATATAGAGGATAACTATAGGTGGGTGACCACTGATATAGAGGATAACTATAGGTGGGTGACCACTGATATAGAGGATAACTATAGGTTGGTGACCACTGATATAGAGGATAACTATAGGTGGTGACCACTGATATAGAGGATAACTATAGGTGGGTGACCACTGATATAGAGGATAACTATATAGGTGGGTGACCACTGATATAGAGGATAACTATAGGTGGGTGACCACTGATATAGAGGATAACTATAGGTTGGTGACCACTGATATAGAGGATAACTATAGGTTGGTGACCACTGATATAGAGGATAACTATAGGTGGGTGACCACTGATATAGAGGATAACTATAGGTGGGTGACCACTGATATAGAGGATAACTATAGGTGGGTGACCACTGATATAGGGGATAACTATAGGTTGGTGACCACTGATATAGAGGATAACTATAGGTGGGTGACCACTGATATAGAGGATAACTATAGGTGGGTGACCACTGATATAGAGGATAACTATAGGTGGGTGACCACTGATATAGAGGATAACTATAGGTTGGTGACCACTGATATAGAGGATAACTATAGGTGGGTGACCACTGATATAGAGGATAACTATAGGTTGGTGACCACTGATATAGAGGGTAACTATAGGTGGGTGACCACTGATATAGAGGATAACTATAGGTGGGTGACCACTGATATAGAAGATAACTTAGGTGGGTGACCACTGATATAGAGGATAACTATAGTTGGGGACCACTGATATAGAGATAACTATAGGTTGGTGACCACTAAAGGATAACTATAGGTTGGTGACCACTGATATAGTGGGGATAACTATAGGTGGGTGACCACTGATATAGAGGATAACTATAGGTGGGTGACCACTGATATAGAGGATAACTGTAGGTTGGTGACCACTGATATAGAGGATAACTATAGGTGGGTGACCACTGATATAGAGGATAACTATAGGTTGGTGACCACTGATATAGAGGATAACATAGGTTGGTGACCACTGATATAGAGGATAACTATAGGTAGGTGACCACTGATATAGAGGATTAACTATAGTGTGGGACCACTAGAGGATAACTATAGGTGGTGACCACTGATATAGAGGATAACTATAGGTGGGTGACCACTGATATAGAGGATAACTATAGGTGGGTGACCACTGATATAGACCACTGATATAGAGGATAACTATAGGTTGGTGACCACTGATATAGAGGATAACTATAGGTGGGTGACCACTAGAGGATAACTATAGGTTGGTGACCACTAGATGATAACTTTAGGTGGGTGACCACTGATAAGAGGATAACTATAGGTGGGTGACCACTGATATAGAGGATAACTATAGGTGGGTGACCACTGATATAGAGGATAAATATAGTTGGTGACCACTGATATAGAGGATAACTATAGGTGGGATGACCACTGATATAGAGGATAACTATAGGTGGGTGACCATTGATATAGAGGATAACTATAGGTGGGTGACCACTGCTATAGAGGATAACTATAGGTTGGTGACCACTGATATAGAGGATAACTATAGGTGGGTGACCACTGATATAGAGGATAACTATAGGTGGGTGACCACTGATATAGAGGATAACTATAGGTTGGTGACCACTGATATAGAGGATAACTATAGGTTGGTGACCACTGATATAGAGGACCACTGATATAGAGATAACTATAGGTTGGGGACCACTAGAGGATAACTATAGGTTGGGTGACCACTATGAGGATAACTATAGGTGGGTGACCACTGATATAGAGGATAACTATAGGTTGGGGTGACCACTGATATACGAGGATAACTATAGGTTGGTGACCACTGATATAGAGGATAACTATAGGTTGGTGACCACTGATATAGAGGATAACTATAGGTGGGTGACCACTGATATACAGGTTAACTATAGGTGGGTGACCACTGATATAGAGGATAACTATAGGTTGGTGACCACTGATATAGAGGATAACTATAGGTTGGGTGACCACTGATATAGAGGATAACTATAGGTTGGGTGACCACTGATATAGAGGATAACTATAGGTTGGGTGACCACTGATATAGAGGATAACTATAGGTTGGTGACCACTGATATAGAGGGATAACTATAGGTGGGGTGACCACTGATATAGAGGATAACTATAGGTGGGGTGACCACTGATATAGAGGATAACTATAGGTTGGGTGACCACTATATAGAGGATAACTATAGGTTGGTGACCACTGATATAGAGGATAACTATAGGTGGTGACCACTGATATAGAGGATAACTATAGGTTGGGTGACCACTGATATAGGAGGATAACTATAGGTTGGGTGACCACTGAATATAGAGGATAACTATAGGTGGTGACCACTGATATAGAGGATAACTATAGTTGGGGTGACCACTGATATAGAGGATAACTATAGGTTGGGTGACCACTGATATAGAGGATAACTATAGGTTGGTGACCACTGATATAGAGGATAACTATAGGTGGTGACCACTGATATAGAGGATAACTATAGGTGGGTGACCACTGATATAGAGGATAACTATAGGTTGGGTGACCACTGATATAGAGGATAACTATAGGTTGGTGACCACTGATATAGAGGATAACTATAGGTGGGTGACCACTGATATAGAGGATAACTATAGGTGGGTGACCACTGATATAGAGGATAACTATAGGTGGGTGACCACTGATATAGAGGATAACTATAGGTTGGGTGACCACTGATATAGAGGATAACTATAGGTGGGTGACCACTGATATAGAGGATAACTATAGGTGGGTGACCACTGATATAGAGGATAACTATAGGTTGGTGACCACTGATATAGAGGATAACTATAGGTGGGTGACCACTGATATAGAGGATAACTATAGGTGGGTGACCACTGATATAGAGGATAACTATAGGTGGGTGACCACTATATAGAGGATAACTATAGGTTGGTGACCACTAGATAGAGGATAACTATAGGTTGGTGACCACTATATAGAGGATAACTATAGGTTGGTGACCACTGATATAGAGGATAACTATAGGTGGGTGACCACTGATATAGAGGATAACTATAGGTTGGTGACCACTGATATAGAGGATAACTATAGGTTGGGTGACCACTGATATAGAGGATAAACTATAGGTGGGTGACCACTGATATAGGATAACTATAGGTGGGTGACCACTAGAGGATACTATAGGTTGGTGACACTAGAGGATAACTATAGGTTGGTGACCACTAGAGGATAACTATAGGTGGGTGACCACTGATATAGAGGATAACTATAGGTGGGTGACCACTGATATAGAGGATAACTATAGGTTGGTGACCACTGATATAGAGGATAACTATAGGTTGGGTGACCACTGATATAGAGGATAACTATAGGTTGGGTGACCACTGATATAGAGGATAACTATAGGTGGTGACCACTGATATAGAGGATAACTATAGGTTGGTGACCACTGATATAGAGGATAACTATAGGTGGGTGACCACTGATATAGAGGATAACTATAGGTGGGTGACCACTGATATAGAGGATAACTATAGGTGGGTGACCACTGATATAGAGGATAACTATAGGTGGGTGACCACTGATATAGAGGATAACTATAGGTGGGTGACCACTGATATAGAGGATAACTATAGGTGGGTGAGACCACTGATATAGAGGATAACTATAGGTTGGTGACCACTGATATAGAGGATAACTATAGGTGGGTGACCACTGATATAGAGGATAACTATAGGTTGGTGACCACTGATATAGAGGATAACTATAGGTGGGTGACCACTGATATAGAGGATAACTATAGGTTGGTGACCACTGATATAGAGGATAACTATAGGTGGGTGACCACTGATATAGAGATAACTATAGGTGGTGACCACTGATATAGAGATAACTATAGGTGGGTGGACCACTGATATAGAGGATAACTATAGGTGGGTGACCACTGATATAGAGGATAACTATAGGTTGGGTGACCACTGATATAGAGGATAACTATAGGTGGGTGACCACTGATTATAGAGGATAACTATAGGTGGGTGACCACTGATATAGAGGATAACTATAGGTGGGTGACCACTGATATAGAGGATAGACTATAGGTTGGTGACCACTGATATAGAGGATAACTATAGGTGGGTGACCCTGACCACTGATATAGAGGATAACTATAGGTTGGTGGACCACTGATATAGAGGATAACTATAGGTGGGTGACCACTGATATAGAGGATAACTATAGGTGGGTGACCACTGATATAGAGGATAACTATAGGTTGGTGACCACTGATATAGAGGATAACTATAGGTTGGTGACCACTGATATAGAGGATAACTATAGGTGGGTGACCACTGATATAGAGGATAAACTATAGGTGGGTGACCACTGATATAGAGGATAACTATAGGTGGGTGACCACTGATATAGAGGATAACTATAGGTTGGTGACCACTGATATAGAGGATAACTATAGGTGGGTGACCACTGATATAGAGGATAACTATAGGTGGGTGACCACTGATATAGAGGATAACTATAGGTGGGTGACCACTGATATAGAGGATAACTATAGGTGGGTGACCACTGATATAGAGGATAACTATAGGTTGGGTGACCACTGATATAGAGGATAACTATAGGTGGGTTGACCACTGATATAGGGATAACTATAGGTGGGTGGACCCTGCTATAGAGTGATAACTAAGGTGGGTGACCACTGATATAGAGGATAACTATAGGTTGGTGACCACTGATATAGAGGATAACTATAGGTGGTGACCACTGATTTAGAGGATAACTATAGGTGGGTGACCACTGATATAGAGGATAACTATAGGTGGGTGACCACTGATATAGAGGATAACTATAGGTTGGGTGACCACTGATAAGAGGATAACTATAGGTGGGTGACCACTGATATAGAGGATAAACTATAGGTGGGTGACCACTGATATAGAGGATAACTATAGGTGGGTGACCACTGATATAGAGGATAACTATAGGTGGGTGACCACTGATATAGAGATAACTATAGGTTGGGGTGACCACTGATACTAGAGGATAACTATAGGTGGGTGACCACTTGATATGAGGATAACTATAGGTTGGTGACCACTGATATAGAGGATAACTATAGGTTGGTGACGAGGATAACTATAGGTGGGTGACCACAGATATAGAGGATAACTATAGGTTGGTGACCACTGATATGAGATAACTATAGGTGGGTGACCACTGATATAGAGGATAACTATAGGTGGGTGACCACTGAAATAGAGGATACTATAGGTTTGGGTGACCACTGATATAGAGGTATAACTATAGGTGGGTGACCACTGATATAGAGGATAACTATAGGTTGGGTGACCACTGATATAGATGATAACTATAGGTGGGTGACCACTGATATAGAGGATAACTATAGGTTGGTGACCACTGATATAGAGGATAACTATAGGTTGGTGACCACTGATAAAGTGGATAACTATAGGTGGGTGACCACTGCAGATATAGAGGATAACTATAGGTGGGTGACCACTGATATAGAGGATAACTATAGGTGGTGACCACTGATATAGAGGATAACTATAGGTTGGGTGACCACTGATATAGAGGATAACTATAGGTGTGTGACCACTGATATAGAGGTTGGTGACCACTGATATAGAGGATAACTATAGGTGGGTGACCACTGATATAGAGGATAACTATAGGTGGGTGACCACTGATATAGAGGATAACTATAGGTGGGTGACCACTGATATAGAGGATAACTATAGGTGGGTGACCACTAGAGGATAACTATAGGTGGGTGACCACTGATATAGAGGATAACTATAGGTGAGTGACCACTGATATAGAGGATAACTATAGGTGGGTGACCACTGATATAGAGGATAACTATAGGTTGGTGACCACTGATATAGAGGATAACTATAGGTTGGGTGACCACTGATATAGAGGATAACTATAGGTGGGTGACCACTGATATAGAGGATAACTATAGGTGGGTGACCACTGATATAGAGGATAACTATAGGTTGGTGACCACTGATATAGAGGATAACTATAGGTGGGTGACCACTGATATAGAGGATAACTATAGGTGGGTGACCACTGATATAGAGGATAACTATAGGTGGGTATATAGAGGATAACTATAGGTTGGTGACCACTGATATAGAGGATAAACTATAGGTTGGTGACCACTGATATAGAGGATAACTATAGGTGGGTGACCACTGATATAGAGGATAAACTATAGGTGGGTGACCACTGATATAGAGGATAACTATAGGTGGGTGACCACTGATATAGAGGATAACTATAGGTTGGTGACCACTGATATAGAGGATAACTATAGGTGGGTGACCACTGATATAGAGGATAACTATAGGTGGGTGACCACTGATATAGAGGATAACTATAGGTGGGTGACCACTGATATAGAGGATAACTATAGGTTGGTGACCACTGATATAGAGGATAACTATAGGTTGGTGACCACTGATATAGAGGATAACTATAGGTTGGTGACCACTGATATAGAGGATAACTATAGGTGGGTGACCACTGATATAGAGGATAACTATAGGTGGGTGACCACTGATATAGAGGATAACTATAGGTTGGTGACCACTGATATAGAGGATAACTATAGGTTGGGTGACCACTGATATAGAGGATAACTATAGGTTGGGTGACCACTGATATAGAGGATAACTATAGGTGGGTGACCACTGATATAGAGGATAAACTATAGGTTGGTGACCACTGATATAGAGGATAACTATAGGTGGGTGACCACTGATATAGAGGATAACTATAGGTTGGGTGACCACTGATATAGAGGATAACTATAGGTTGGGTGACCACTGATATAGAGGAACTATAGGTGGGTGACCACTGATATAGAGGATAACTATAGGTTGGGTGACCACTGATATAGAGGATAACTATAGGTTGGTGACCACTGATATAGAGGATAACTATAGGTGGGTGACCACTGATATAGAGGATAACTATAGGTGGGTGACCACTGATATAGAGGATAACTATAGGTGGGTGACCACTGATATAGAGGATAACTATAGGTGGGGACCACTGATATAGGATAACTATAGGTTGGTGACCACTGATAGAGGATAAACTATAGGTGGGTGACCACTGATATAGAGGATAACTATAGGTGGGTGACCACTGATATAGAGGATAACTATAGGTTGGGTGACCACTGATATAGAGGATAACTATAGGTGGTGACCACTGAGTAGAGGATAACTATAGGTTGGGTGACCACTGATATAGGATAACTATAGGTGGGTGACCACTGATATAGAGGATAACTATAGGTTGGGTGACCACTGATATAGAGGATAACTATAGGTTGGTGACCACTGATATAGAGGATAACTATAGGTTGGGTGACCACTGATATAGAGGTTTAACTATAGGTGGGTGTGACCACTGATATAGAGGAGGATAAACTATAGGTGGGTGACCACTGATATAGAGGATAACTATAGGTTGGTGACCACTGATATAGAGGATAACTATAGGTGGGTGACCACTGATATAGAGGATAACTATAGGTTGGTGACCACTGATATAGAGGATAACTATAGGTGGGTGACCACTGATATAGAGGATAACTATAGGTTGGTGACCACTGATATAGAGGATAACTATAGGTTGGTGACCACTGATATAGGATAACTATAGGTGGGTGACCACTGATATAGAGGATAACTATAGGTGGGTGACCACTGATATAGAGGATAACTATAGGTGGGTGACCACTGATATAGAGGATAACTATAGGTTGGTGACCACTGATATAGAGGATAACTATAGGTGGGTGACCACTGATATAGAGGATAACTATAGGTTGGTGACCACTGATATAGAGGATAACTATAGGTGGTGACCACTGATATAGAGGATAACTATAGGTGGGTGACCACTGATATAGAGGATAACTATAGGTGGGTGACCACTGATATAGAGGATAACTATAGGTTGGGTGACCACTGATATAGAGGATAAAAATAACTATAGGTGGGTGACCACTGATATAGAGGATAACTATAGGTGGGTGACCACTGATATAGAGGATAACTATAGGTGGGTGACCACTGATATAGACTATAGGTGGGTGACCACTGATATAGAGGATAACTATAGGTGTGGTGACCACTGATATAGAGGATAACTATAGGTGGGTGACCACTGATATAGAGGATAACTATAGGTGGGTGACCACTGATATAGAGGATAACTATAGGTGGGTGACCACTGATATAGAGGATAACTATAGGTGGGTGACCACTAGAGGATAACTATAGGTATGGTGACCCACTAGAGGATAACTATAGGTTGGTGACCACTTGATATAGAGTGATAACTATAGGTGGGTGACCCACTGATATAGAGGATAACTATAGGTGGGTGACCACTGATATAGAGGATAACTATAGGTTGGTGACCACTGATATAGAGGATAACTATAGGTGGGTGACCACTGATATAGAGGATAACTATATGGTGGGGTGACCACTGATATAGAGGATAACTATAGGTTGGTGACCACTGATATAGAGGATAACTATAGGTGGGTGACCACTGATATAGAGGATAACTATAGGTGGGTGACCACTGATATAGAGGATAACTATAGGTTGGGTGACCACTGATATAGAGGATAACTATAGGTTGGGTGACCACTGATATAGAGGATAACTATAGGTTGGGTGACCACTGATATAGAGGATAACTATAGGTGGGTGACCACTATATAGAGGATAACTATAGGTGGGTGACCACTGAGAGGATAACTATAGGTTGGGTGACCACTGATATAGAGGATAACTATAGGTGGTGACCACTGATATAGAGGATAACTATAGGTGGGTGACCACTGATATAGTGGAAAACTATAGGTTGGGTGACCACTGATATAGAGGATAACTATAGGTGGGTGACCACTGATATAGAGATAACTATAGGTGGGTGACCACTGATATAGAGGATAACTATAGGTTGGGTGACCACTAGATATAGGGATAACTATAGGTTGGTGACCACTGATATAGAGGATAACTATAGGGTGGGTGACCACTGAGATAGAGGGATAACTATAGGTGGGTGACCACTGATATAGAGGATAACTATAGGTGGTGACCACTGATATAGAGGATAACTATAGGTGGGTGACCACTGATATAGAGGATAACTATAGGTGGGGACCACTGATATAGAGGATAACTATAGGTGGGTGACCACTGATATAGAGGATAACTATAGGTGGGTGACCACTGATATAGAGGATAACTATAGGTGGGTGACCACTGATATAGAGGATAAACTATATGGTTGGGATGACCACTGATATAGAGGATAACTATAGGTGGTGACCACTGATATAGAGGATAACTATAGGTGGTGACCACTGATATAGAGGATAACTATAGGTGGGTGACCACTGATATAGAGGATAACTATAGGTTGGGTGACCACTGATATAGAGGATAACTATAGGTTGGTGACCACTGATATAGAGGATAACTATAGGTGGGTGACCACTGATATAGAGGATTAACTATAGGTGGGTGACCACTGATATAGAGGATAACTATAGGTTGGGTTGACCACTGATATAGAGGATAACTATAGGTTGGGTGACCACTGATATAGAGGATAACCTATAGGTGGGTGACCACTGATATAGAGGATAACTATAGGTGGGTGACCACTGATATAGAGGATAACTATAGGTGGGGTGACCACTGATATAGAGGATAACTATAGGTGGTGTGACCACTGATATAGAGGATAACTATAGGTGGGTGACCACTAGAGGATAACTATAGGTTGGGTGACCACTATATAGAGGATAACTATAGGTGGGTGACCACTGATATAGAGGATAACTATAGGTGGGTGACCACTGATATAGAGGATAACTATAGGTTGGTGACCACTGATATAGAGGATAACTATAGGTGGTGACCACTGATATAGAGGATAACTATAGGTGGGGGTGACCACTGATATAGAGGATAACTATAGGTGGGTGACCACTGATATAGAGGATAACTATAGGTTGGTGACCACTGATATAGAGGATAACTATAGGTGGTGACCACTGATATAGAGGATAACTATAGGTGGGTGACCACTGATATAGAGGATAACTATAGGTTGGGTGACCACTGGGATATAGAGGATAACTATAGTGGGTGACCACTGATATAGAGGATAACTATAGGTTGGGTGACCACTGATATAGAGGATAACTATAGGTGGGTGACCACTGATATAGAGAGGATAACTATAGGTTGGGTGACCACTGATATAGAGGATAACTATAGGTGGGTGACCACTTATATAGAGGATAACTATAGGTTGGTGACCACTGATATAGAGGATAACTATAGGTTGGTGACCACTAGAGGATAACTATAGGTGGTGACCACTGATATAGAGGATTAAACTATAGGTGGGTGACCACTGATATAGAGGATAACTATAGGTTGGTGACCACTGAATAGAGGATAACTATAGGTTTGGTGACCACTGATATAGAGGATAACTATAGGTGGGTGACCACTGTTATATAGAGGATAACTATAGGTTGGGTGACCACTGGATATAGAGGATAACTATAGGTGGGTGACCACTGATATAGAGGATAACTATAGGTGGGTGACCACTGATATAGTGGATAACTATAGGTGGGTGACCACTGATATAGAGGATAACTATAGGTTGGTGACCACTGATATAGAGGATAACTATAGGTGGGTGACCACTGAATAGAGGATAACTATAGGTGGGTGACCACTGATATAGAGGATAACTATAGGTTTGGGTGACCACTGATATAGAGGATAACTATAGGTTGGTGACCACTGATATAGAGGATAACTATAGGTTGGGTGACCACTGATATAGAGGATTAACTATAGGTGGGTTGACCACTGATATAGAGGATAACTATAGGTGGGTGACCACTGATATAGAGGATAACTATAGGTTGGTGACCACTGATATAGAGGATAACTATAGGTTGGTGACCACTGATATAGAGGATAACTATAGGTGGGTGACCACTGATATAGAGGATAACTATAGGTGGGTGACCACTGATATAGAGGATAACTATATTTTGGGGGTGACCACTGATATAGAGGATAACTATAGGTGGGTGTACCACTATATAAGAGGATAACTATAGGTTGGTGACCACTATAGAGGATAACTATAGGTGGGTGACCACTGATATAGAGGATAACTATAGGTGGGTGACCACTAGAGGGATAACTATAGGTTGGTGACCACTGATATAGAGGATAACTATAGGTTTGGGTGACCACTGATAATAGAGGATAACTATAGGTTGGTGACCACTGATATAGAGGATAACTATAGGTTGGGTGACCACTGATATAGAGGATAACTATAGGTTGGTGACCACTGATATAGAGGATAAACTATAGGTTGGTGACCACTGATAGAGATAACTATAGGTTGGTGACCACTGATATAGAGGATAACTATAGGTGGGTGACCACTGATATAGAGGATAACTATAGGTGGGTGACCACTGATATAGAGGGATAACTATAGGTTGGTGGACCACTGATCTGATATAGAGGATAACTATAGGTTGGTGACCACTGATATAGAGGATAACTATAGGTGGTGACCACTGATATAGAGGATAACTATAGGTGGGGACCACTAGAGGATAACTATAGGTTGGTGACCACTAGAGGATAACTATAGGTGGGTGACCACTGATATAGAGGATAACTATAGGTGGGTGACCACTGATATAGAGGATAACTATAGGTTGGTGACCACTGATATAGAGGATAACTATAGGTTGGTGACCACTGATATAGAGGATAACTATAGGTGTGGTGACCACTGATATAGAGGATAACTATAGGTGGGTGACCACTGATATAGAGGATAACTATAGGTTGGTGACCACTGATATAGAGGATAACTATAGGTTGGTGACCACTGATATAGAGGATAACTATAGGTGGGTGACCACTGATATAGAGGATAACTATAGGTGGGTGACCACTGATATAGAGGTTAACTATAGGTGGGTGACCACTGAATAGAGGATAACTATAGGTTGGTGACCACTGATATAGAGGATAAAGGATAACTATAGGTTTGGGTGACCACTGATATAGAGGATAACTATAGGTGGGTGACCACTGATAAGAGGATAACTATAGGTGGGTGACCACTGATATAGAGGATAACTATAGGTGGGTGACCACTATAGAGGATAACTATAGGTGGTGACCACTGATATAGGTGGATAACTATAGGTTGGTGACCACTTGATATAGAGGATAACTATAGGTTGGTGACCACTGATATAGAGGATAACTATAGGTGGGTGACCACTAGAGGATAACTATAGGTTGGTGACCACTAGAGGATAACTTTAGGTGGGTGACCACTGATATAGAGGATAACTATAGGTTGGGTGACCACTGATATAGAGGATAACTATAGGTTGGTGACCACTGATATAGAGGATAACTATAGGTTGGGTGACCACTGATAGAGGATAACTATAGGTTGGATGACCACTGATATATAGAGTAGAGGATAACTATAGGTTGGTGACCACTGATATAGAGGATAACTATAGGTTGGTGACCACTGATATAGAGGATAACTATAGGTGGGTGACCACTGATATAGAGGATAACTATAGGTGGGTGACCACTGATATAGGGATAACTATAGGTTGGTGACCACTGATATAGAGGATAACTATAGGTTGGTGACCACTGATATAGAGGATAACTATAGGTGGGTGACCACTGATATAGAGGATAACTATAGGTGGGTGACCACTGATATAGAGGATAACTATAGGTGGGTGACCACTGATATAGAGGGAAACTATAGGTGGTGACCACTGATATAGAGGATAACTATAGGTGTGGTGACCACTGATATAGAGGATAACTATAGGTGTGGGTGACCACTGATATAGTGGATAACTATAGGTGGGTGACCCACTGATATAGAGGATAACTATAGGTGGGTGACCACTGATAGAGGATAACTATAGGTGGTGACCACTAGAGGATAACTATAGGTGGTGACCACTAGAGGATAACTATAGGTTGGTGACCACTGATATAGAGGATAAACTATAGGTTGGTGACCACTGATATAGAGGATAACCTATAGGTTGGTGGACCACTGATATAGAGGATAACTATAGGTGGGTGGTGACCACTGATATAAGAGGATAACTATAGGTGGGTGACCACTGATATAGAGGATAACTATAGGTGGGTGACCACTGATATAGAGGGATAACTATAGGTGGTGTGACCACTGATATAGAGGATAACTAATAGGTTGGTGACCACTGATATAGAGGATAAACTATAGGTGGTGACCACTGATATAGAGGATAACTATAGGTTGGGTGACCACTGATATAGAGGATAACTTACTATAGGGTTGGGTGACCACTAGAGGATAACTATAGGTTGGTGACCACCTGATAGAGGATAACTATAGGTTGGGTGACCACTGTAGAGAGGATAACTATAGGTGGGTGACCACTGATATAGAGGATAACTATAGGTTGGGTGACCACTGATATAGAGGATAACTATAGGTGGTGACCACTGATATAGAGGATAACTATAGGTTGGGTGACCACTGATATAGAGGATAACTATAGGTTGGTGGGACCACTGATAGAGGATAACTATAGGTTGGGTGACCACTGATATAGAGGATAACTATAGGTGGGTGACCACTGATATAGAGGATAAACTATAGGTGGGTGACCACTGATATAGAGGATAACTATAGGTTGGTGACCACTGATATAGAGGATAACTATAGGTTGGTGACCACTGATATAGAGGATAACTATAGGTTGGGTGACCACTGATATAGAGGATAACTATAGGTTGGTGACCACTGATATAGAGGATAAACTATAGGTGGGTGACCACTGATATAGAGAGGATAAACTATAGGTTGGTGACCACTGATAGAGGATAACTATAGGTTGGGTGACCACTAGAGGATAACTATAGGTGGTGACCACTGATATAGAGGATAACTATAGGTTGGTGACCACTGATATAGAGGATAACTATAGGTTGGTGACCACTGATATAGAGGGATAAACTATAGGTGGTGACCACTGATATAGATGGATAACTATAGGTTTGGGTGACCACTAGAGGATAACTATAGGTTGGTGACCACTGATATAGGCTAGGATAACTATAGGGTGGGTGACCACTGATATAGAGGATAACTATAGGTGGGGTGACCACTGATATAGAGGATAACTATAGGTTGGTGACCACTGATATAGAGGATAACTATAGGTTGGTGACCACTGATATAGAGGATAACTATAGGTGGGTGACCACTGATATAGAGGATAACTATAGGTTTTGGGTGACCACTGATATAGAGGATAACTATAGGTTGGTGACCACTGATATAGAGGATAACTATAGGTTGGTGACCACTGATATAGAGGATAACTATAGGTTGGGTGACCACTTGATATAGAGGATAACTATAGGTTGGTGAGACCACTGATATAGAGGATAACTATAGGTGGGGTGACCACTGATATAGAGGATAACTATAGGTGGGTGACCACTGATATAGAGGATAACTATAAGGTGGGTGACCACTGATATAGAGGATAACTATAGGTGGGTGACCACTGATATAGAGGATAACTATAGGTGGGTGACCACTGATATAGAGGATAACTATAGGTGGGTGACCACTGATATAGAGGATAACTATAGGTGGGTGACCACTGATATAGAGGATAACTATAGGTTGGGTGACCACTGATATAGAGGATAACTATAGGTGGGTGACCACTGATATAGAGGATAACTATAGGTGGGTGACCACTGATATAGAAGGATAACTATAGGTTGGTGACCACTGATATAGAGGATAACTATAGGTGGGTGACCACTGATAATAGAGGATAACTATAGGTGGGTGACCACTGATATAGAGGATAACTATAGGTTGGTGACCACTGATATAGAGGATAACTATAGGTTGGGTGACCACTGATATAGAGGATAACTATAGGTGGGTGACCACCTGATATAGAGGAGGATAACTATAGGTGGTGACCACTGATATAGAGGATAACTATAGGTGGGTGACCACTGATATAGAGGATAACTATAGGTTGGGTGACCACTGATATAGAGGATAACTATAGGTGGGTGACCACTGATATAGAGGATAACTTATAGGTGGGGTGACCACTGATATAGAGGATAACTATAGGTTGGGTGACCACTGATATAGAGGATAACTATAGGTGGGTGACCACTGATATAGATATAGGGATAACTATAGTGGTTGGGGTGACCACTGATATAGAGGATAACTATAGGTGGGTGACCACTAGAGGATAACTATAGGTTGGGTGACCACTGATATAGAGGATAACTATAGGTGGGTGACCACTGATATAGAGGATAACTATAGGGTTGGTGACCACTGATATAGAGGATAACTATAGGTTGGTGACCACTGATATAGAGGATAAACTATAGGTGGGTGACCACTGATATAGAGGATAACTATAGTTGGGTGACCACTGATATAGAGGATAACTATAGGTTGGGTGACCACTGATATAGAGGATAACTATAGGTTGGGTGACCACTGATATAGAGATAACTATAGGTTGGTGACCACTGATATAGAGGATAAACTATAGGTTGGTGACCATGATATAGAGGATAACTATAGGTTGGTGACCACTGATATAGAGGATAACTATAGGTGGGTGACCACTGATATAGAGGATAAACTATAGGTGGGTGACCACTGATATAGAGGATAACTATATAGGTGGGTGACCACTGATATAGAGAAGGATAACTATAGGTGGGTGACCCACTGATATAGAGGATAAACTATAGGTGGGTGACCACCTGATATAGAGGATAACTATAGGTTGGTGACCACTGATAGAGGATAACTATAGGTTGGGTGACCACTGGATATAGAGGATAACTATAGGTGGGTGACCACTAGAGGATAACTATAGGTTGGTGACCACTGATATAGAGGATAACTATATAGGTTGGTGACCACTGATATAGAGGATAACTATAGGTGGGTGACCACTGATATAGAGGATAAACTATAGGTGGGTGACCACTGATATAGAGGATAACCTATAGTTGGGTGACCACTGATATAGAGGATAACTATAGGTTGGTGACCACTGATATAGAGGATAACTATAGGTTGGGTGACCACTTGATATAGAGGATAACTATAGGTGGGTGACCACTGAATATAGAGGATAACTATAGGTTGGGTGACCACTGATATAGAGGATAACTATAGGTTGGGTGACCACCTGATATAGAGGATAACTATAGGTTGGTGACCACTGATATAGAGGATAACTATAGGTGGTGACCACTGATATAGAGGATAACTATAGGTTGGTGACCACTGATATAGAGGAATAACTATAGGTGGGGGACCACTAGAGGATAACTATAGGTTGGTGACCACTAGAGGATAACTATAGGTGGGTGACCACTGATATAGAGGATAACTATAGGTGGGTGACCACTGATAATAGAGGGATAACTATAGGTTGGTGACCACTGATATAGAGGATAAACTATAGGTTGGTGACCACTGATATATAGAGGATAACTATAGGTTGGGTGACCACTGATATAGAGGATAACTATAGGTGGGTGACCACTATATACGAGGATAAACTATAGGTTGGTGACCACCTGATATAGAGGAGGATAACTATAGGTTGGTGACCAACTGATATAGATGGATAAAAAAAAAAAAACTATATGGGTGGTGACCACTGATATAGAGGATAACTATAGGTTTGGGTGACCACTGATATAGAGGATAAACTATAGTGGGTGACCACTTGATATAGAGGATAACTATAGGTGGGTGACCACTGATATAGAGGATAACTATAGGTGGGTGGACCACTGCTATATAGAGGATAACTATAGGTGGGTGACCACTGATATAGAGGATAACTATAGGTGGGGACCACTTGATATAGAGGAAACTATAGGGTGGGTGACCACTGATATAGAAGGATAACTATAGGTTTTGGTGACCACTGATATAGAGGATAACTATAGGTTGGGTGACCACTGATATAGAGGATAACTATAGGTTGGGAACATGACCACTGATAAGAGGATAACTATAGGTGGGTGACCACTGATATAGAGGATAACTATAGGTTGGTGACCACTGATATAGAGGATAACTATAGGTTTTTTTTGGGTGACCACTGATTAGAGGATAACTATAGGTGGGTGACCACTGATATAGAGGATAACTATAGGTGGTGACCACTGATATAGAGGATAAACTATAGGTGGGTGACCACTGATATAGAGGATAAACTATAGGTTGGGTGACCACTGATATATAGAGGATAACTATAAGGTGGGTGGACCACTGATATAGAGGATAACTATAGGTGGGTGACCACTGATATAGAGGATAACTATAGGTTGGGTGACCACTGATATAGAGGATAACTATAGGTGGGTGACCACTGATTTTTTTTATAAGAGGATAACTATAGGTGGTGTGACCACTGATAGAGGATAACTATAGGTGGGTGACCACTAGAGGATAACTATAGGTTTGGGTGACCACTGATATAGAGGATAACTATAGGTGGTGACCACTGATATAGAGGATAACTATAGGTGGGTGACCACTGATATAGAGGATAAACTATAGGTTTGGTGACCACTGATATAGAGGATAACTATAGGTTTTTTTTGGGTGACCACTGATTATAGAGGATAACTATTAGTTGGGTGACCACTGATATAGAGGATAACTATAGGTGGGTGACCACTGATATAGAGGATAACTATAGGTTGGTGACCACTGATATAGAGGATAACTATAGGTGGTGACCACTGATATAGAGGATAACTATAGGTGGGTGACCACTGATATAGAGGATAACTATAGGTGGGTGACCACTGATATAGAGGATAACTATAGGTTGGTGACCACTGATATAGAGGATAAACTATAGGTGGGTGACCACTGATCGATAGAGGATAACTATAGGTTGGTGACCACTGATATAGAGGATAAAACTATAGGTGGGTGACCACTAATTGATACTGAGAGGATAACTATAGGTTGGTGACCGACTAGAGGATAAACTACTATAGGTGGTGACCCACTGATATAGAGGATAACTATAGGTGGGTGACCACTGATATAGAGGATAACTATAGGTTGGTGACCACTGATATAGAGGATAACTATAGGTTGGTGACCACTATATAGAGGATAAACTATAGGTTGGTGACCACTGATATAGAGGATAACTATAGGTGGGTGACCACTGATATAGAAGGATAACTATAGGTTGGTGACCACTGATATAGAGGATAACTATAGGGTTTGGGGACCACTGATATAGAGGATAACTATAGGTTGGTGACCACTGATATAAGATAAAAAGGATAACTATAGGTGGGTGACCACTGATATAGAGGATAACTATATGGTTGGGTGACCACTGATATAGAGGGATAACTATAGGTTGGGTGACCACTGATATAGAGGATAACTATAGGTGGGTGACCACTGATATAAGAGGATAAACTATAGGTTTATTTGGGTGACCACTATATAGATATAGGATATAACTATAGGTGGGTGACCACTGATATAGAGGATAACTATAGGTTGGGGTGACCACTGATATAAAAAAATAGGATAACTATAGGTGGGTGGTGACCACTGATATAGAGGATAACTATAGGTTGGTGACCACTGATAATAGAGGATAACTATAGGTGGGTGACCACTGATATAGAGGATAACTATAGGTGGGTGACCACTGATATAGAGGTTAACTATAGGTTGGGTGACCACTGATATAGAGGATAACTATAGGTGGGTGACCACTGATATAGAGGATAACTATAGGTTGGGTGACCACTATATAGATATACAGGATAACTATAGGTTGGTGACCACTGATATAGAGGATAACTATAGGTGGTGACCACTGATATAGAGGATAACTATAGGTTGGGTGACCACTGATATACGAGGGGGGGGATAACTATAGGTGGTGACCACTGATATAGAGGATAACTATAGGTGGGTGACCACTGATATAGAGAGATAACTATAGGTGGTGACCACTGATATAGAGGATAACTATAGGTGAGGTGACCACTGATATAGAGGATAACTATAGGTGGGTGACCACTGATATAGAGGATAACTATAGGTTTATGGTGTGACCACTGATATAGAGGATAACTATAGGTTGGTGACCACTAGATATAGAGTATAACTATAGGTTGGTGACCACTGATAAGAGGATAACTATAGGTGGGTGACCACTGATATAGAGGATAACTATAGGTGGGTGACCACCTGATATAGAGGATAACTATAGGTTGGGTGACCACTGATATAGAGGATAACTATAGGTTGGGTGACCACTGATATAGAGGATAACTATAGGTTGGTGACACTGATATCTAGAGGATATCTATAGGTGGGTGACCACTGAATATAGAGGATAACTATAGGTGGGTGGTGACCACTGATATAGAGGATAACTATAGGTGGGTGACCACTGATATAGAGGATAACTATAGGTTGGGTGACCACTGATATAGAGATAACTATAGGTTGGGTGACCACTTATTAGAGGATAACTATAGGTGGTATAGTGACCACTGATATAGAGGATAACTATAGGTGGGTGACCACTTGATATAGAGATAACTATAGGTGGGTGACCAACTGATATAGAGGATTAACTATAGGTTTGGTGACCACTGAATATAGAGGATAACTATAGGTTGGTGACCACTGATATAGAGGATAACTATTTTAGGTGGTGACCACTATGAGAGGATAACTATAGGTTGGGTGACCACTATTATAGAGGATAACTATGTAGGTGGTATGACCACTGATATAGAGGATAACTATAGGTGGTGAAACCACTGATATAGAGGATAACTATAGGTTTGGTGACCACTGATATAGAGGATAACTATAGGTGGGTGAC
>CM062479.1:1165120-1359481 GCA_031479575.1 Coregonus ussuriensis | reverse complement strand
TCCTCTCCTCTCCCTTCCTCTCCTCTCCCCTCCTCTCCCTTCCTCTCCTCTCCCCTCCTCTCCCTTCCTCTACTCTCCCCTCCTCTCCCTTCCTCTCCTCTCCTCTCCTCTCCTCTCCTCTCCTCTCCTCTCCTCTCCTCTCCTCTCCTCTCCTCTCCTCTCCTCTCCTCTCCTCTCCTCTCCTCTCCTGTCCTCTCCTCTCCTCTCCCTTCCTCTCCCTTCCCCTCCTCTCCCCCCTCTCCTCTCCCCTCCTCTCCCCTCCTCTCCTCTCCCCTCCCCTCCTCTCCCCTCCTCTCCTCTCCCCTCCTCCCCCTTCCCCTCCTCTCCTCTCCTCTCCCCTCCTCTCCCTTCCTCTCCCCTCCTCTCCCTTCCTCTCCTCTCCCCTCCTCCCATCATCCTCTCCTCTCTATTCAACTCCCTCCTCTCCCTACCTCTCCTCTCTTCTCCTCTCCCTTCCTCTCCTCTCCCCTCCTCTCCCCTCCTCTCCTCTCCTCTCCCCTCCTCTCCCCTCCTCTCCTATTCTCTCCCCTCCTCTCCCTTCCTCTCCTCTCTATTCAACTCCCTCCTCTCCCTCCCTATTCTCTCTCCTCCTCTCCCTTCCTCTCCTCTCCCCTCCTCTCCCTTCCCCTCCTCTCCCTTCCCCTCCTCTCCCTTCCTCTCCTCTCCCTTCCTCTCCCTTCCCCTTCTCTCCCTTCCCCTCCTCTCCCTTCCTCTCCTCTCACCTCCTCCCATCATCCTCTCCTCTCTATTCAACTCCCTCTTCTCTCCTCTCAGATGTCAACTGTCAGATCTACTCTCTTCTCTCCTCTCCTTTCCTCTCCCATCGGAAAGTAAGAAAACAGTTAATTGCATTAAATAAACCTCCCCTTCTGTCTGAAGAGTATAAAGCTTCACCGGTGTTATAGAGATTTCATCATTTTTCATTCTACATTCATGTCAGATCTACTGTAATAAATGCACATACAGTTCAAATCAAATCAAATGTTTTTGGCCACATGCGCCGAATACAACAGGTGCAGACATTACAGTGAAATGCTTACTTACATACAGTTGAAGTCGGAAGTTTACATACACCTTAGCCAAATACATTTAAACTCAGTTTTCTACAATTCCTGACATTTAATCCTAGTACAAATTCCCTGTCTTAGGTCAGTTAGGATCACCACTTTATTTTAAGAATGTGAAATGTCAGAATAATATTAGAGAGAATTATTTATTTCAACTTTTATTTCTTTAATCACATTCCCAGTGGGTCAGAAGTTTACATACACTCAATTAGTATTTGGTAGCATTGCCTTTCAATTGTTTAACTTGGGTCAAACGTTTCGGGTAGCCTTCCACAAGCTTTCCACAATAAGTTGGGTGAATTTTGGCCCATTCCTCCTGACAGAGCTGGTGTAACTGAGTCAGGTTTGTAGGCCTCCTTGCTCGCACACGCCTTTTCAGTTCTGCCCACACATTTTCTATAGGATTGAGGTCAGGGCTTTGTGATGGCCACTCCAATACCTTGACTTTGTTGTCCTTAAGCCTTTTTGCCACAACTTTGGAAGTATGCTTGGGGTCATTGTCCATTTGGAAGACCCATTTGTGACCAAGGTTTAACTTCCTGACTGATGTCTTGAGATGTTGCTTCAATATATCCACATGATTTTCCTTCCTCATGATGCCATCTATTTTGTGAAGTGCACCAGTCCCTCCTGCAGCAAAGCACCCCCACAGCATGATGCTGCCACCCCCGTGCTTCACGGTTGGGATGGTGTTCTTCCGCTTGCAAGCAACCCCCTTTTTCCTCCAAACACAACAATGGTCATTATGGCCAAACAGTTCTATTTTTGTTTCATCAGACCAGAGGACATTTCTCCAAAAGGTACGATCTTTGTCCCATGTGCAGTTGCAAACCATAGTCTGGCTTTTTTATGGCGGTTTTGGAGCAGTGGCTTCTTCCTTGCTGAGCGGCCTTTCAGGTTATGTCGATATAGGACTCGCTTTACTGTGGATATAGATACTTTTGTACCTGTTTCCTCCAGCATCTTCACAAGGTCCTTTGCTGTTGTTCTGGGATTGATTTGCACTTTTCGCACCAAAGTACGTTCATCTCCAGGAGACAGAATGCATCTCCTTCCTGAGCAGTATGATGGCTGCGTGGTCCCATGGTGTTTATACTTACGTACTATTGTTTGTACAGATGAATGTGGTACCTTCAGTCATTTGGAAATTTCTCCCAAGGATGAACCAGACTTGTGGAGGTCTACCATTTTTTTTCTGAGGTCTTGGCTGATTTCTTTTGATTTTCCCATGATGTCAAGCAAAGAGGCACTGAGTTTGAAGGTAGGCCTTGAAATACATCCACAGGTACACTTCCAATTGACTCAAAATTATGTCAATTAGCCTATCAGAAGCTTCTAAAGCCATGACATTCTTTTCTGGAATTTTCCAAGCTGTTTAAAGGCACAGTCAACTTAGTGTATGTAAACTTCTGACCAAATGGAATTGTGATACAGTGAATTATAAGTGAAATAATTTGTCTGTAAACAGTTGTTGGGAAATTACTTGTGTCATGCACCAAGTAGATGTCCTAATCGACTTGCCAAAACTATAGTTTGTTAACAAGAAATTTGTGGAGTGGTTGAAAAACAAGTTTTAATGACTCCAACCTAAGAGTATGTAAACTTTCGACTTCAACTGTACATATGGGACATGACTGTCAGGTTAGGGTTCTACTGGTTCACTACATATGGGACATGACTGTCAGGTTAGGGTTCTACTGGTTCACTACATATGGGACATGACTGTCAGGTTAGGGTTCTACTGGTTCACTACATATGGGACATGACTGTCAGGTTAGGGTTCTACTGGTTCACTACATATGGGACATGACTGTCAGGTTAGGGTTCTACTGGTTCACTACATATGGGACATGACTGTCAGGTTAGGGTTCTACTGGTTCACTACATATGGGACATGACTGTCAGGTTAGGGTTCTACTGGTTCACTACATATGGGACATGACTGTCAGGTTAGGGTTCTACTGGTTCACTACATATGGGACATGACTGCCAGGTTAGGGTTCTATTGGTTCACTACATATGGGACATGACTGCCAGGTTAGGGTTCTACTGGTTCACTACATATGGGACATGACTGCCAGGTTAGGGTTCTACTGGTTCACTACATATGGGACATGACTGTCAGGTTAGGGTTCTACTGGTTCACTACATATGGGACATGACTGTCAGGTTAGGGTTCTACTGGTTCACTACATATGGGACATGACTGTCAGGTTAGGGTTCTACTGGTTCACTTACAGTACCAGTCAAAAGTTTGGACACACCTACTAATTCAAGGGTTTTTCTTTATTTTTACTATTTTCTACATTGTAGAATAAAAGTGAAGATATCAAAACTATGAAATAACACATATGGAATCATGTAGTAACCAAAAAAAGTGTTAAACAAATCAAAATATATGTTATATTTTAGATTCTTCAAAGTAGTCACCCTTTGCCTTAATGAAAGCTTTGCACACTCTTGGCATTCTCTCAATCAGCTTCATGAGGTAGTCACCTGGAATGCATTTCAATTAACATGTGTGCCTTGTTAAAAGTTAATTTGTGGAATTTCTTTCCTTCTTAATGCATTTGAGCCAATCCGCTGTCTTGTGACAAGGTAGGGGGGGGGGGGGGGGGTATACAGAAGATAGCCCTATTTGGTAAAAGACCAAGTCCATATTATGGCAAGAACAGCTCAAATAAGCAAAGATAAATGACAGTCCATCATTACTTTAAGACATGAAGGTCAGTCAATACGGTAAATTTCAGGAACTTTGAAAGTTTCTTCAAATTGCAGTCGAAAAAACCATCAAGCGCTATGATGAAACTGGCTCTCATGAGGACCGCCACAGGAAAGGAAGACCCAGAGTTACCTCGGCTGCAGAGGATAAGTTCATTAGAGTTACCAGCCTCAGAAATTGCAGCCCAAATAAATGCTTCACAGAGTTCAAGTAACAGACACATCTCAACATCAACTATTCAGAGGAGACTGCGTGAATCAGGCCTTCATGGTTGAATTGCTGCAAAGAAACCACTACTAAAGGACACCAATAAGAGGAAGAGACTTGCTTGGGCCAAGAAACACAAGCAGTGGACATTAGACCGGTGGAAATCTGTCCTTTGGTCTGGAGTCCAAATTTTTATTCCAACCGCCGTGTCTTTGTGAGACGCAGAGTAGGTGAACGGATGATCTCTGCATGTGTGGTTCCCACCGTGAAGCATGGAGGAGGAGGTGTGATGATGTTGGGGTGCTTTGCTGGTGACACTGTCAGTGATTTATTTAGGCACACTTAACCAGCATGGCTACCACAGCATTCTGCAGCGATACGCCATCCCATCTGGTTTGCGCTTAGTGGGACTATCATTTGTTTTTCAACAGGACAATGACCCAACACACCTCCAGGCTGTGTAGGGGCTATTTTACCAAGAAGGAGAGTGATGGAGAGCTGCATCAGATGACCTGGCCTCGACAATCGCCCGACATCAACCAAATTGAGTTGGACCGCAGAGTGAAGGAAAAGTAGCCAACAAGTGCTCAGCATATGTGGGAACTCCTTCAAGACTGTTGGAAAAGCATTCCAGGTGAAGCTGGTTGAGAGAATGCCAAGAGTGTGCAAAGCTGTCATCAAGGCAAAGCGTGGCTACTTTTAGGCTGGTGTGTACTGCCGCTTTCTGAAGACAACTAGGGGTTTAGAGTCAGGCTGGTGTTTACTGCCCCCTGTTGGAAGACAAATAGGGGTTTAGAGTCAGGCTGGTGTTTACTGCCCCCTGTTGGAAGACAACTATGGGTTTAGAGTCAGGATGGTGTTTGCTGCCCCCTGGTGGAAGTCAACTAGGGGTTTAGAGTCAGGCACTGGTGTTTGCTGCCCCCTGTCTGAAGACAACTAGGGGTTTAGAGTCAGGCTGGTGTTTGCTGCCCCCTGGTGGAAGACAACTAGGGGTTTAGAGTCAGGCTGGTGTTTGCTGCCCCCTGTCTGAAGACAACTAGGGGTTTAGAGTCAGGCTGGTGTTTACTGCCCCCTGGTGGAAGACAACTAGGGGTTTAGAGTCAGGATGGAAGCCAATAAAAGACAAAACATCAGCAGATCGAGATCGTCTTCAATGTTTGTTGACAGGAAATTAAATGGTCCTGTTCAATCAATCAATCAATTTCCCTGAGTATTATGCTATGTTCTCTTTCACATGAGCATCTCACATCATCTACAATAGCCTTTCATTCCATCAGGTCTTCAGATTTAATGCATAGAATCAAGAGGTGATGTAATTTCTATAAGAAACAAAGTTCACCTGAATATATTGTATACAGGGAATTCAAGTTTAAATATGTGCTCATGACTACAGTGTAGGCTATTTATTCAATCAGAAGGTAATATAAGACACGGTATGTAACATTTAGATGTTATAAAACATGAGGTCTGGGGGAGGGGTTCAGAGAGAGAGGGAGAGAGAGAGAGAGAGAGAGAGAGAGAGAGAGAGAGAGAGAGAGAGAGAGAGAGAGAGAGAGAGAGAGAGAGAGAGAGAGAGAGAGAGATACACTTCTGAACATAACAGAAAAGGCTTCAATGGTTGGTTATGCAACAGCTATCTGTCTCCACCACCATGCATACAGATTTACACTGTCAGTACTAAGCCTGAGGGTAATATGGTCTGTCTGTCTCCAACTTCATGCATTCAGATTTAGACTGTCAGCACCAAGCCTGCAGATCACTGAGAAAGTAGTTATGTATAATATATTCACACAATTTTATAAGCATGAGAACTGCATAGCTTCATGGAACCACGTTGTCATTCTATACAGCCACTAGTTTTCCCCACATAGAAAAACACACCTTCTCTGACAATATGCCTTCATTTTAAACAGACAGAATTCACACACACAAACTCATCAAATTATTTTGTTAAAAATAACAGTAAAAAATGTGGTGATTGAACATGAGATGAAAATCAGCATAATACAACATTCTCTTGAACAGATTAAACATTGAAATCAAAGTTTAGACATCTAAAATCTTAAGTGTTGATGATAGATAATACAATTATATACATATATATATATATATATATATATATATATATATATATATATATTATATATAGTGCTTTGGATATTTGGGGTGGAAATTATACAGCAATTTGGACATTTTGCATCAGTTTGGTTTTAGAATGAATAAATCCTATATTACCATTATAATGTTGTAAATAAAAAAAATTCAGATTTCAGCAACTTAGCATGCAACAGTATTTATAATAATATAATAATATGCCATTTAGCAGACGCTTTTATCCAAAGCGACTTACAGTCATGCGTGCATAATTATTTTTTTTGTGTATGGGTGGTCCCGGTGTCACGGTTTCGGCCGAAGCTGCTCCTCCTCCTGGTTCGGGCAGGCTTCGGCGGTCGTCGTCCCCGGAGTACTAGCTGCCACCGATCTATGTTTCATGTTCGATTGGTTTTGTCTGGATGTTGTACACCTGTGTCTTGTTAGTCCTCGTTAGTGCCCTATTTAGTTCTCGTTGTGTGTGCTTGTCGTTGTGTGTGATTGTTCTACTGTTTCGTGTTTTGGAGCTACATTTTCCCTCCAGTGTTTGAGAGGGTTGTTTGCACATGTTTGTGCGTCATTCGTTTTGTCGCCTGTGTGCGTCGTGCATTTTGCCTTCGGGCTTATTTTGCTTCGGTTGGATATATATTTATTGCACTAAAACCTTTGGACTGAGCCTCTGTGTCCTGCGCATGATTCCTACACCACACCCACCTTCAGCACGCCTTGACACCCGGGGATCGAACCCACTACCTTGGCATTACAAGCGCCATGCTCTACCAGCTGAGCTAGAGAGGACCACTTTATATTTAGCCTACTGATCGCTATCACAGATGTAAAAACTAATCTTAAAAACATTCCAGTGTTTGGGAACATTGTCATGGAGGAGGTCGTGGGGTAAGCTTGGCTTTATATATAGCTTGGGCTTTGTCGAGTAAGGCTTAAACTATGTATTTAGATTGTAGTTAGGTATTGTAGGTAGTTATCGTGGGTTGTTGTATGTAATTATTGTAGGTTAGTATTGTATTCGGCTGTGCCCGGTGTAGCACGAAGCTAGCTAGCTAGCTAACTCACCACCTGGACTAGCTGGCGAGTAGCTATTAGCAACGGTATAGTTGTTTCACGCCTGAGAGGGCCTGTAATTACGCCAGCTGGCTGCCTACAATAATTACATACAATAATTGCCTACCATTCAGCTGTTTTCTAACCTCATTGTCTGAACCGTTAACGTTAGGTAGCAAGTGGCTACTGTGCTTGAAATTTAGCTAGCTTGTTGCTACCTGGATAGCTACTAGTAAACAATAGCTGGAACGACCTAGCGAACAGACGCGAACTGGCTGAGTCAATTCAGCGGCTAGCTTTGCACTTAGCTAGCTAACAGTAGCTGCTAGGGGTAAGTCATAACCTACATTTGTGTTTAGTTTTTTACATATTGGTAGCCCGAGTCGTTCAAGGAATTTGGGACATGGGTGACTAGTTAACGTTAGTTTGGCTCTCTCTGTGTGTTCGTGCCGTGAAAGGAGGGGTTCTTCTTTGTCTGAAAGCAATGGCTAGCTAGTTTGCTAACTATTCTAGCTAACTAACTGGCTGAATAAGTTGACGACGGACTCGCTCAAGCTGTCGGGACTAACCCACAACATTAGACACGGACACGAACGATCTGCTTGCGTGTTGATACACTGGTGGTTTGTTGTGGCCGAGTATTGGCGCTAAACCGTGTTGTTGGAGTCCGGCATGCTAGCTGGCTGTGGCGTCTTATGACTAAGTGCCCGGACGATTTTCACGGAATAATACTGCACCTAGTTAGCTAGCTGAATAAACTAAGTTAGTCTATTCCTAGAAAACATTGAACCGCTGTAGTTTACAACAATTATAGTTTCTGAGGTGGAAGTTGGGAGAGTTATATTTGGGAGTTGTGGTGAGGGAGGCCCCGCTCTCTCCTTTCCCAGATGTTTAGTTCATTTCATTCCGATCTCCTCTGCATTATTGTAGCCATCTGCTGCAGCCTGTCAACTATGCCTCTGCCTATCCCTGTTCTCTCCTCTCCGCACAGGCTACACAAACGCCTCACACCGCGTGGCTGCTGCCTCTCTAACCTGGTGGTCCCTGCACGCACCACCCACGTGGCGTTCCAGGTCTCAGGCAGCCTCTGCAACTGCCGTTCTGCTGCCAACAAGGCAGAGTTCATCTCAGCCTATGCTACCCTCCAGTCCCTCGACTTCTTGGCGCTGACGGAAACATGGATTACCACTGAAAACACTGCTACTCCTACTGCTCTCTCCTCGTCTGACCATGTGTTCTCGCATACCCCGAGAGCATCTGGTCAGCGGGGTGGTGGCACAGGAATCCTCATCTCTCCCAAGTGGACATTCTCTATTTTTCCCCTGACCCATCTGTCTATCTCCTCATTTGAATTCCATGCTGTCACAGTCACTAGCCCATTTAAGCTTAACATCCTTGTCATTTATCGCCCTCCAGGTTCCCTTGGAGAGTTCATCAATGAGCTTGACGCCTTGATAAGTTCCTTTCCTGAGGATGGCTCACCCCTCACAGTTCTGGGGGACTTCAACCTCCCTACGTCTACCTTTGACTCATTTCTCTCTGCCTCCTTCTTTCCACTCCTCTCCTCATTTGACCTCACCCTCTCACCGTCCCCCCCTACTCACAAGGCAGGCAATACGCTTGACCTCATCTTTACTAGATGCTGTTCTTCTACTAATCTCACTGCAACTCCCCTCCATGTCTCCGACCACTACTTTGTATCCTTTTCTCTCTCGCTCTCCTCCAACACTACTCACTCTGCCCCTACTCAGATGGTAATGCGCCATCGCAACCTTCGCTCTCTCTCTCCCGCTACTCTCTCCTCTTCCATCCTATCATCTCTTCCCTCTGCTCAATCCTTCTCCCTCCGATCTCCTGATTCTGCCTCCTCTCCTCCCTTTCTGCATCCTTTGACTCTCTATGTCCCCTATCCTCCTGGCCGGCTCGGTCCTCCCCTCCTGCTCCGTGGCTTGACGACTCATTGCGAGCTCACAGAACAGGGCTCCAGGCAGCCGAGCGGAAATGGAGGAAAACTAGACTCCCTGTCATCTTTTCACTCCCTCCTCTCTACATTTTCTTCCTCTGTTTCCGCTGCTAAAGTCACTTTCTACCACTCTAAATTCCAAGCATATGCCTCTAACCCTAGGAAGCTCTTTGCCACCTCTCCTCCCTGCTGAATCCTCCTCCCCCTCTCTCTCCAGATAAAATCTTACGACTTGTGACGGCCTGCCGCCCAACAACCTGCCCGTTTGACCCTATCCCCTCCTCTCTTCTCCAGACCATCTCCGGTGACCTTCTCCCTTACCTCACCTCGCTGATCAACTCATCTTTGACCGCTGGCTATGTCCCTTCCGTCTTCAAGAGAGCGAGAGTTGCACCCCTTCTCAAAAAACCAACACTCGATCCCTCTGATGTCAACAACTACAGACCAGTATCCCTTCTTTCTTTTCTCTCCAAAACTATTGAGAGTGCCGTCTTTAGCCAACTCTCTTGCTATCTCTCTCAGAATGACCTTCTTGATCCAAACCAGTCAGGTTTCAAGACTGGTCATTCAACTGAGACTGCTCTTCTCTGTGTCACGGAGGCTCTCCGCACTGCTAAAGCTAACTCTCTCTCCTCTGCTCTTGTCCTTCTAGACCTGTCTGCTGCCTTTGATACTGTGAACCATCAGATCCTCCTCTCCACCCTCTCCGAGCTGGGCATCTCCGGCGCGGCTCACTCTTGGATTGCGTCCTACCTGACCGGTCGCTCCTACCAAGTGGCGTGGCGAGAAGCTGTCTCTGCACCACGTGCTCTCACCACTGGTGTCCCCCAGGGCTCAGTTCTAGGCCCTCTCCTATTCTCGCTATACACCAAGTCACTTGGCTCTGTCATATCCTCACATGGCCTCTCCTATCATTGCTACGCTGACGACACACAACTAATCTTCTCCTTTCCCCCTTCTGATAACCAGGTGGCGAATCGCATCTCTGCATGTCTGGCAGACATATCAGTATGGATGACGGATCACCACCTCAAGCTGAACCTTGGCAAGACGGAGCTGCTCTTCCTCCCGGGGAAGGACTGCCTGTTCCATGATCTTGCCATCACGGTTGACAACTCTGTTGTGTCCTCCTCCCAGAGTGCGAAGAGCCTTGGCGTGACCCTGGACAACACCCTGTCGTTCTCCGCTAACATCAAGGCGGTGACCCGATCCTGTAGGTTCATGCTCTACAACATTCGGAGAGTACGACCCTGCCTTACACAGGAAGCGGCACAGGTCCTAATCCAGGCACTTGTCATCTCCCGTCTGGATTACTGCAACTCGCTGTTGGCTGGGCTCCCTGCCTGTGCCATTAAACCCCTACAACTCATCCAGAATGCCGCAGCCCGTCTGGTGTTCAACCTTCCCAAGTTCTCTCACGTCACCCCGCGCTTCCGCACACTCCACTGGCTTCCAGTTGAAGCTCGCATCTGCTACAAGACCATGGTGCTTGCCAACGGAGCTGTGAGGGGAACGGCACCTCCGTACCTTCAGGCTCTGATCAGTCCCTACACCCAAACGAGGGCATTGCGTTCATCCACCTCTGGCCTGCTGGCTCCCCTACCTCTGCGGAAGCACAGTTCCCGCTCAGCCCAGTCAAAACTGTTCGCTGCTCTGGCACCCCAATGGTGGAACAAGCTCCCTCACGACGCCAGGACAGCGGAGTCACTCACCACCTTCCGGAGACATTTGAAACCCCACCTCTTTAAGGAATACCTGGGATAGGATAAAGTAATCCTTCTACCCCCCCCTTACCCCACCCAAAAACAAAAACAAAAAAACATTGTAAAGTGGTTATCCCACTGGCTATAAGGTGAATGCACCTATTTGTAAGTCGCTCTGGATAAGAGCGTCTGCTAAATGACGTAAATGTAATGTAAATGTAATAAAACCTATCCAATGACAACCTTCCTACTGTTGTGGAAAATTGTCCTTATCCTCAGTAAAAAATTAAGTACTTCCAGAGTTTATGTAGAATCAAAATATACTTTATTACACAAGCAATAGAGCCGATCTGATCTGCAGAGCAACAAACTCTCCAGCCCTCAGCTCTCGGTTTATATACAGTTTCATTCTTGCTCATAGTCCACGCCCTTTTTAGCTTAATCCCTCCCAGTTTAGTTCCTCCACCATTGTTTCCAATCTTAACATCTTGACCGTCCCGCCCACTTCCTTACTCTTTAATAGTGGCGCAATCTGGCTCCTCCTCCTTCTATTCATTCAGTTTTAGGAAACAATAGTGGAGGAACCAAACCTTATTATGTACGAAATAACAGCCATTTCCTGGCATTTCCTTTCTGCTTTAACTCTTTAATTGTCCATTTCCTCCATAGGCGTAATCAAATAAGTCATTTCCTGTCTCTGTTTAAAGACCTCTTCCTTTTGCACCATACTTAGCTTGTTATCTTTTCTATCCTTATGTGAAAAATCTCCAATACTACCTCTTTAAAATCTATCCAATGACAGCCTTTCTACCTCTTTAAAACCTTATCCAATAACAGCCTTTCTACCTCTTTAAAACCTTATCCAATAACAGCCTTTCTACCTCTTTAAAACCTTATCCAATAACAGCCTTTCTACCTCTTTAAAAATGACTTCATCCTGTATTCCTCTCTCACATCAGTAGTACAGCAAGGGTCTTCAGTGACCTGTTCAACCTCTCCCTGTCTGAGTCTGTAATACCTACATGTTTCAAGCAGACCACCATAGTCCCTGCTTAAATCACTATCGCCCCATAGCACTCACATTTATAGCCATAAAATGCTTAGATTTTTCTACTTCATATTCATAATCTCTAGCACCACCCCAACTAATGGCGCGTTTCTATGTTTTGTGGAAAACGATATGAAGATAGGTGTTTCCAATGACATCCTCGACCAATTAGGAGGCAATTAGTAGGCAACACCTCCTCATAATTGGTTAAAATCCCGAGGAAACACTTCCTCCATCTTGTTTTACTACAGGACATTTTCACATCTGTTGATGTTGGTGCTGGAGAGGATGAACAGGAAGTTTCCCTTCCCCTCTCTGCATTGTTGGAAACGGACCCGTAACTAAGCATTTCACTGTTAGTCTACACCTGTTATTTGTGAATCATGTGACAAATACAATTTGATTTGATTTGATTTAAAGTGGCAATCAGCAGTTGAAACAATAACAAAGCATCTCCCTGCCCGTTTCGGTAAAAAGCTGAGGGATGGGGCTGGAGTAATGTAACCACTGTCACATTCATAGACAGAGCTATGTATGAAAGGACTGACCAATCATGATATAAAAATGATAGTTTTGACCATGTTTTGAGGCGATATAGTGTTTGTTTAGATTTACTATATTTACAAATATTGGAGTAAAACTAGTTTTATTTTGGGTTCTGATTGGGTATGACAGTTGAACTAAGCTGATGAGGCATGTAGAAGTTATATTCTTCAAGAAACAATGGCTACATATTATCGATTTATAAGTCCAAAAATGGATATAGCAACTATTGATTGCCCGTTTAACTGAACGTAAAAACATTTAACTGTGTGTCGATTTGAGCATGGGCTCATTTGACCAGTTTTAAGAAATTGACACTACAATAATGACATTATATGTATTTTACATTTACATTTTAGTCATTTAGCAGACGCTCTTATCCAGAGCGACTTACAGGAGCAATTAGGGTTAAGTGCCTTGCTCAAGGGCACATTTACGTCATTTAGCAGACGCTCTTATCCAGAGCGACTACAAATTGGTGCATTCACCCTATAGCCAGTGGGACAACCACTTTACAATTATAATTTTTTTTTTTTTTTGGGGGGGGGGATTACTTTATCCTATCCTATCCTATGTAACAATGCGACCCACCTGGACCCCTGCTGCGAGCCACAGTCTGGGAACCTTTACAGTATGTACAGTAGATAACAGTCATGTCATCTATATCAGTAGTATGTAATGTATATCAGTAGTATGTAATGTATATCAGTAGTATGTAATATAATCTATATCAGTAGTATGTAATCTATATCAGTAGTATGTAATGTATATCAGTAGTATGTAATATAATCTATATCAGTAGTATGTAATCTATATCAGTAGTATGTAATGTAATCTATATCAGTAGTATGTAATCTATATCAGTAGTATGTAATGTAATCTATATCAGTAGTATGTCATCTGTCAGTAGTATGTAATGTAATCTATATCAGTAGTATGTCATCTATATCAGTAGTATGTAATGTAATCTATATCAGTAGTATGTAATCTATATCAGTAGTATGTAATGTATATCAGTAGTATGTAATCTATATCAGTAGTATGTCATGTAATGTATATCAGTAGTATGTAATCTATATCAGTAGTATGTAATGTATATCAGTAGTATGTAATCTATATCAGTAGTATGTCATGTATATCAGTAGTATGTAATCTATATCAGTAGTATGTAATGTATATCAGTAGTATGTAATATATATCAGTAGTATGTAATGTATATCAGTAGTATGTAATCTATATCAGTAGTATGTAATATATATCAGTAGTATATAATCTATATCAGTAGTATGTAATCTATATCAGTAGTATGTAATGTAATGTATATCAGTAGTATGTAATGTAATGTATATCAGTAGTATGTAATGTATATCAGTAGTATGTAATCTATATCAGTAGTATGTAATCTATATCAGTAGTATGAAATATATAACAGTAGTATGTAATGTATATCAGTATTATGTAATATATATCAGTAGTATGTCAGCTATATCAGTAGTATGTAATGTATATCAGTAGTATGTAATGTATATCAGTAGTATGTAATCTATATCAGTAGTATGTAATGTAATCTATATCAGTAGTATGAAATATATAACAGTAGTATGTAATGTATATCAGTATTATGTAATATATATCAGTAGTATGTCAGCTATATCAGTAGTATGTAATGTATATCAGTAGTATGTAATATATATCAGTAGTATATAATCTATATCAGTAGTATGTAATCTATATCAGTAGTATGTAATGTAATGTATATCAGTAGTATGTAATGTAATGTATATCAGTAGTATGTAATGTATATCAGTAGTATGTAATGTATATCAGTATTATGTAATATATATCAGTAGTATGTCAGCTATATCAGTAGTATGTAATCTATATCAGTAGTATGTAATGTATATCAGTAGTATGTAATCTATATCAGTAGTATGTCATGTATATCAGTAGTATGTAATCTATATCAGTAGTATGTAATGTATATCAGTAGTATGTAATCTATATCAGTAATATGTAATGTATATCAGTAGTATGTAATATATATCAGTAGTATGTAATGTATATCAGTAGTATGTAATATATATCAGTAGTATGTAATGTATATCAGTAGTATGTAATCTATATCAGTAGTATGTAATATATATCAGTAGTATGTAATATATATCAGTAGTATATAATCTATATCAGTAGTATGTAATCTATATCAGTAGTATGTAATGTAATGTATATCAGTAGTATGTAATGTAATGTATATCAGTAGTATGTAATGTATATCAGTAGTATGTAATCTATATCAGTAGTATGTAATATATATCAGTAGTATGTAATGTATATCAGTAGTATGTAATCTATATCAGTAGTATGTAATATATATCAGTAGTATGTAATATATATCAGTAGTATATAATCTATATCAGTAGTATGTAATCTATATCAGTAGTATGTAATGTATATTAGTAGTATGTAATCTATATCAGTAGTATGTAATGTAATCTATATCAGTAGTATGAAATATATAACAGTAGTATGTAATGTATATCAGTATTATGTAATATATATCAGTAGTATGTCAGCTATATCAGTAGTATGTAATGTATATCAGTAGTATTTAATGTATATCAGTAGTATGTAATCTATATCAGTAGTATGTAATGTAATCTATATCAGTAGTATGAAATATATAACAGTAGTATGTAATGTATATCAGTATTATGTAATATATATCAGTAGTATGTCAGCTATATCAGTAGTATGTAATGTATATCAGTAGTATGTAATGTATATCAGTAGTATGTAATATATATCAGTAGTATGTAATGTAATCTATATCAGTAGTATGAAATATTTAACAGTAGTATGTAATGTATATCAGTATTATGTAATATATATCAGTAGTATGTCAGCTATATCAGTAGTATGTAATGTATATCAGTAGTATGTAATGTATATCAGTAGTATGTAATGTATATCAGTAGTATGTAATATATATCAGTAGTATGTAATGTAATCATGTAATCTAACAACAGTTTGTTCTGAAGTGTCGCTCCTATATTTGAGAAGATCAGGATGTTTGTTTGTTGTTGTTTAGTGTTTTTCATGTATTTAACCCCATATTTCTGGCACTAAATAGTCTCCATATAAACTGTACTTCCATTCATTTTTCAACTGGTACCGGGGACCTTCAGACCAGTCTTGTGAGGCCTGTGGGCGACATTGTCATAGCCGGGCGTAGGTGTGGTGTGGAATCAAATGCAGGATGCAGATGCAAGTCCAAAATACTTTAATAAAGTCCACAGAATGAACGGCTACAAACAGAGCCGGAGGCACAAGGAAAATAACGCACTCAGCGTAAAAATACAACAAACGCACAACAGTGCGGACTCTCTATAAAAATAGAGCACAAACTGACTGGCAACACCTGCTGACATAGAACAACTACACACAACCACAAGACAGAAACAACGAGAACTTAAAGGACACATAATCAAGACAAAATGAGAAACAGGTGTACCAAAACAGACCAAACCAAACACACACAGAAACAACGAACGGTGGCAGCTAGTACTCCGGGGACGAAGACCGCCGAAGCCTGCCCAAACAAGGAGAAGGAGCAGCCTCGGCAGAAACCGTGACAGTACCCCCCCCTTGACGCGCGACTCCAGCCGTGCGCCGACCCCGGCCTCGGGGACGACTAGGAGGACGCGGAGCAGGGCGCGTGGGATGACCACGATGGAACTCAGTCAGAAGAGACGGGTCTAAGATATCTCTCCTCGGCACCCAGCACCGCTTCTCCGGACCGTACCCCTCCCACTCCACGAGATATTGGAGACCCCCCATCCGGCGTCTCGAATCCAGGATGGACCGAACTGTGTACGCCGGAGCCCCCTCGATGTCCAGCGGGGGCGGCGGAGTCTCTGCTATCTCACAGTCCTGGAGTGGACCAGCTACCACCGGCCTGAGGAGAGACACATGGAACGAGGGGTTAATATTCTTATAATCAATAGGAAGTTGTAATCTGTAACACACCTCGTTCAACCTCCTCAGGACTTTAAAAGGCCCCACAAACCGTCGACCCAGCTTCCGGCAAGGCAGGCGAGGGGCAGGTTTCTGGTCGAGAGCCAGACTCGATCTCCCGGTGCGTACACCGGTCCCTCACTGCGGTGGAGATCGGCGCTCGCCTTGTGTCGACGGATGGTCGACGGATGGCTGCAGATGTACAGTGGGGAAAAAAAGTATTTAGTCAGCCACCAATTGTGCAAGTTCTCCCACTTAAAAAGATGAGAGAGGCCTGTAATTTTCATCATAGGTACACGTCAACTATGACAGACAAATTGAGAAAAACAAATCCAGAAAATCCCATTGTAGGATTTTTAATGAATTTATTTGCAAATTATGGTGGAAAATAAGTATTTGGTCACCTACAAACAAGCAAGATTTCTGGCTCTCACAGACCTGTAACTTCTTCTTTAAGAGGCTCCTCTGTCCTCCACTCGTTACCTGTATTAATGGCACCTGTTTGAACTTGTTATCAGTATAAAAGACACCTGTCCACAACCTCAAACAGTCACACTCCAAACTCCACAATGGCCAAGACCAAAGAGCTGTCAAAGGACACCAGAAACAAAATTGTAGACTTGCACCAGGCTGGGAAGACTGAATCTGCAATAGGTAAGCAGCTTGGTTTGAAGAAATCAACTGTGGGAGCAATTATTAGGAAATGGAAGACATACAAGACCATTGATAATCTCCCTCAATCTGGGGCTCCACGCAAGATCTCACCCCGTGGGGTCAAAATGATCACAAGAACGGTGAGCAAAAATCCCAGAACCACACGGGGGGACCTAGTGAATGACCTGCAGAGAGCTGGGACCAATGTAACAAAGCCTACCATCAGTAACACACTACGCCGCCAGGGACTCAAATCCTGCAGTGCGAGACGTGTCCCCCTGCTTAAGCCAGTACATGTCCAGGCCCGTCTGAAGTGCATTTGGATGATCCAGAAGAGGATTGGGAGAATGTCATATGGTCAGATGAAACCAAAATATAACTTTTTGGTAAAAACTCAACTCGTCATGTTTGGAGGACAAAGAATGCTGAGTTGCATCCAAAGAACACCATACCTACTGTGAAGCTTGGGGGTGGAAACATCATGCTTTTGGGCTGTTTTTCTGCAAAGGGACCAGGACGACTGATCCGTGTAAAGGAAAGAATGAATGGGGCCATGTATCGTGAGATTTTGAGTGAAAACCTCCTTCCATCAGCAAGGGCATTGAAGATGAAACGTGGCTGGGTCTTTCAGCATGACAATGATCCCAAACACACCGCCCGGGCAACAAAGGAGTGGCTTCGTAAGAAGCATTTCAAGGTCCTGGAGTGGCCTAGCCAGTCTCCAGATCTCAACCCCATAGAAAATCTTTGGAGGGAGTTGAAAGTCTGTGTTGCCCAGCGACAGCCCCAAAACATCACTGCTCTAGAGGAGATCTGCATGGAGGAATGGGCCAAAATACAAGCAACAGTGTGTGAAAACCTTGTGAAGACTTACAGAAAACGTTTGACCTGTGTCATTGCCAACAAAGGGTATATAACAAAGTATTGAGAAACTTTTGTTATTGACCAAATACTTATTTTCCACCATCATTTGCCAATAAATTCATTAAAAATCCTACAATGTGATTTTCTGGATTTTTTTTTCTCATTTTGTCTGTCATAGTTGACGTGTACCTATGATGAAAATTACAGGCCTCTCTCATCTTTTTAAGTGGGAGAACTTGCACAATTGGTGGCTGACTAAATACTTTTTTTCCCCACTGTAAGTGAGCAGCGTTCCACGTCTCCTCCGAGCGCCGCACCCACTCATCCACCGCAGGGGCCTCGATCTGGCTCTGATGCCAAGGTGCCAGAGCCGGCTGGTACCCTAATACACATTGGAAAGGAGTGAGTCTGGTGGAGGAGTGGCGAAGGGAGTTCTGGGCCATCTCGGCCCAGGGAACATACCTCGCCCACTCCTCCGGCCGGCCCTGGCAATACGACCTCAGAAACCTACCCACATCCTGGTTTACCCGTTCAACCTGCCCATTGCTCTCCGGGTGGTACCCCGAGGTAAGGCTCACCGAGACCCCCAAGCGCTCCATGAACGCTCTCCAGACTGGGGGCCTCGATCAGACACTATATCCTCGGGTACCCCGTAATGCCGGAAGACGTGAGTGAATAGTGCCTCAGCGGTCTGTAGGGCAGTGGGGAGACCCGGCATGGGAAGGAGACGACAGGCCTTCGAGAACCGATCCACAACGACCAGGATGGTGGTATTTCCCTGAGAGGGGGGAAGGTCAGTAACGAAATCCACGACAGGTGAGACCAGGGTTGTTGTGGAACGGGCAGGGGTTGTAGCTTACCCCGGGGCAGGTGTCTGGGTGCCTTACACTGGGCACACACCGAACAGGAGGAAACATAAACCCTCACATCCCTGGCTAACGTTGGCCACCAGTACTTAGTGCTAAGGCAGTGCACCGTCCGGCCAATCCCTGGATGTCCAGAGGAGGGTGACGTGTGAGCCCAATATATACGTCGATCCCGAACCTCGAGCGGAACGTACGTCCGACCCACAGGACACTGTGGAGGGCTAGGATCGGTACGCAACGCCCGCTCGATTTCGGAATCGACCTCCCACACCACCGGTGCCACCAGGCAAGACGGCGGGAGTATGGGCGTGGGCTCAACGGACCTCTCCTCCGTGTCATACCGCCGGGACAGGGCATCTGCCTTACCGTTCTGGGACCCAGGGATGTACGTGATCTTAAAAACGAACCGGGCCAGAAACATGTTCCACCTAGCCTGGCGAGGGTTCAGTCTCCTAGCTGCCCGGATGTACTCCATGTTTCGGTGGTCAGTCAAAATGAGGAAAGGGTGTTGAGCCCCCTCAAGCCAATGCCTCCACACCTTTAGGGCCTGGACCACGGCTAGCAGCTCCCTGTCCCCCACGTCATCTTTACCCCTGACGCAGACAACTGATAACCCAAAAAGGAGACAGACTCCTGGAAAAAACAGACATTTCTCTGCCTTGACATACAGATCATGCTCCAACAATTTCCTCAATACTCGGCGCACCAGGGCTACATGCTCGGCTCGGGTAGAAGAATATACTAGAATGTCGTCAATGTACACGACCACTCCTTGCCCCTGCATATCCCGGAAGATCTCATCTACGAAGGATTGGAAGACTGAAGGAGCATTCATTAACCCGTATGGCATGACGAGATACTCGTAATGACCCGAGGTGGTACTAAATGCTGTCTTCCATTCGTCTTCCTCCCTAATACGCACCAAGTTGTATGCGCTCCTGAGATCCAATTTTGTGAAGAACCACGCCCCGTGTAAAGACTCCGTCATAGTCGCAATCAGAGGGAGTGGATAACTGTATTTCACAGTAATCTGATTGAGACTGCGGTAATCAATACACGGGCGCAAACCTCCATCCTTTTTCTTCACAAAAAAGAAACTCGAGGACGCAGGGGAAGTGGAGGGCCGTATGTATCCCTGTCTCAGAGACTCGGCTATGTAAGTCTCCATAGCTCTCTTCTCCTCTTGAGACAAAGTATACACATGGCTCCGCGGAAGCGCAGCTCCTACCTGGAGGTCTATCGCACAATCCCCCTGTCTATGTGGTGGCAATTGCGTCGCCTTCGCCTTACTAAACACAAGTGCTAAATCCTCATACTCGGGGGGAATGTGCAATGTGGGCATTTGGTTTGGACTTTCCACCGAGGTCGCCCCTACGGAAACGCCCAGACGTCGCCCTACACACCGAGCAGACCACTCCTTGAGAGCCCTCTGTTGCCACGAAATAGAGGGATTATGAGTAATCAACCAGGGAAGCCCCAGCACCACCGGATACGCAGGAGAGTCTATAAGATATAGCTGAATAGTCTCCTCATGACCCTCCTGCGTCCCCATCCTAAGTGGAGCTGTGACCTCCCTAATCAACCCCCGATCCCAACGGACGGCTATCTAGAGCATGTACAGGGAAAGGATTACTGACCGGAAGGAGGGGAATCCCTAACTCTGCACAAAATCTCCGATCAATAGAATTCCCAGCTGCGCCTGAATCTACTAGCGCCTTATGCTGGGAACGAGGTGCAACCTGTGGGAAGCAAACAGGTATGGTTAGGTGCACAACAGAGAGCTCTGGGTAAGTGGGGCGCCTACTCACCTGGAAGGACTCCCCAGTGCGTGGCCTGCCGTCTCTTCCCCTAGGAGACCCCCCCCAGCACCTGGCCGCAGTGTGTCCTCCACGGCCACAGTAGGTACAGGGGTTGGTCCCCCTGGGGCTCCTTTTCCTCTCCTCTCTAGCGCCAGCACCCCCGAGCTCCATAGGACTAGGCTCGGAGGTGCTGGAGGGTGGAATGGACGACCCCCACTCAGGACGTCCGCGGGTGGCCAACAGGGTGTCTAGGCGAATGGCCATGTCTACCAACTGGTCAAACGTGAGGGTGGTGTCCCTGCAGGCCAACTCACGACGGACGTCCTCCCGTAGGCTACAACGGAAGTGGTCTATGAGGGCCCGCTCATTCCACCCTGCGTCTGCCGCTAGAGTCCGGAACTCCAGTGCAAAATCCTGGGCGCTCCTCTTCCCCTGCCGGAGGTAGAATAGACGTTCTCCCGCCGCCTTCCCCTCAGGTGGATGGTCAAATACAGCCCTGAAGCGACGGGAGAACTCCGCATAGGTGATCGTCGCGGGGTCTATTCTCCTCCATTCGGCATTGGCCCACTCCAACGCCTTGCCGGTGAGACAGGAGATGAGGGCGGAAACGCTCTCGTGTCCCGAGGGCACCGGGTGTACGGTGGCGAGGTAGAGTTCTACTTGTAGGAGGAAACCTTGACACCCGGCAGCGGTACCATCATACGCCCTCGGGAGCGAGAGCCGAATCCCACTGGGTTCCGGAGCGTGGACTAAGGGACTGACTGGTGCTGGTGGTACTGTGGGAGGAGGCGTGGGTGCCCAACTGGTCTCCAGGCGATGCAGGGTATTCATAACTCCCTGTAGAGCGTTGGTGATCTGGGCTATCCTGTCATCCTGTCCGCGGACGCGCTCCTCCCAAGACTCGGTCGCTGCTGCTGCTCCTGCTGATTCCATGAACGTGGTGTGTAGTTCTGTCATAGCCAGGCGTAGGTGTGGTGTGGAATCAAATGCAGGATGCAGATGCAAGTCCAAAATACTTTAATAAAGTCCACAGAATGAACGGCTACAAACAGAGCCGGAGGCACAAGGAAAATAACGCACTCAGCGTAAAAATACAACAAACGCACAACAGTGCGGACTCTCTATAAAAATAGAGCACAAACTGACTGGCAACACCTGCTGACATAGAACAACTACACACAACCACAAGACAGAAACAACGAGAACTTAAAGGACACACAATCAAGACAAAATGAGAAACAGGTGTACCAAAACAGACCAAACCAAACACACACAGAAACAACGAACGGTGGCAGCTAGTACTCCGGGGACGACGACCGCCGAAGCCTGCCCGAACAAGGAGAAGGAGCAGCCTCGGCAGAAACCGTGACAGACATGTATACAGTGCATTCGGAAAGTATTCAGACCCCTTGACTTTTTCTACATTTTGTTACGTTACAGCCTTATTCTAATATGGATATATATATTTTTTATCCTCATCAATCTACACACAATACCCCATAATGACAAAGCAAAAACAGGTTGTATTCAGACCCTTTGCTATGAGACTCGAAATTGAGCTCAGGTGCATCCTGTTTCCATTGATCATCCTTGAGATGATTCTACAGCTTGAATGGAGTCCACCTGTGGTAAATTCAATTGATTGGACATGATTTGGAAAGGCACACACCTGTCTATATAAGGTCCCACAGTTGACAGTGCATGTCAGAGCAAGAACCAAGCCATAAGGTCGAAGGAATTGTCTGTAGAGCTCCAAGACAGGATTGTGTCAAGGCACAGATCTGGGGAAGGGTACCAAAACATTTGTGCAGCATTGAAGGTCCCCAAGAACACAGTGGCCTCCATCATTCTTAAATGGAAGAAGTTTGGAACCACCAAGACTCTTCCTAGAGCTGGCCGCCAGGCCAAACTGAGCAATCGGGAGAGAAGGGCCTTGGTCAGGGAGGTGACCAAGAACCCGATGGTCACTCTGACAGAGCTCCAGAGTTCCTCTGTGGAGATGGGAGAACCTTCCAGAAGGACAACCATCTCTGTGGCCAGACGGAAGCCACTCCTCACTAAAAGGCACATGACAGCCCGCTTGGATTTTGCCAAAAGGCACCTTAAGGACTCTCAGACCATGAGAAACAAGATTCTATAGTCTGATGAAACCAAGATTGAACTCTTTGGCCTGAATGCCAAAACTCACGTCTGGAGGAAACCAGGCACCATCGCCTTCCAACAGAACAACAACCCTAAGCACACAGCCAAGACAACGCAGGAGTGGCTTCGGGACAAGTCTCTGAATGTCTTTGAGTGGCCCAAACAGAGCCCGGACTGAACCCGATCGAACACACACAGCCAAGACAACGCAGGAGTGGCTTCGGGACAAGTCTCTGAATGTCTTTGAGTGGCCCAAACAGATCCCGGACTGAACCCGATCGAACACACACAGCCAAGACAACGCAGGAGTGGCTTCGGGACAAGTCTCTGAATGTCTTTGAGTGGCCCAAACAGAGCCCGGACTGAACCCGATCGAACACACACAGCCAAGACAACGCAGGAGTGGCTTCGGGACAAGTCTCTGAATGTCTTTGAGTGGCCCAAACAGATCCCGGACTGAACCCGATCGAACACACACAGCCAAGACAACGCAGGAGTGGCTTCGGGACAAGTCTCTGAATGTCTTTGAGTGGCCCAAACAGAGCCCGGACTGAACCCGATCGAACACACACAGCCAAGACAACGCAGGAGTGGCTTCGGGACAAGTCTCTGAATGTCTTTGAGTGGCCCAAACAGAGCCCGGACTGAACCCGATCGAACACACACAGCCAAGACAACGCAGGAGTGGCTTCGGGACAAGTCTCTTAATGTCTTTGAGTGGCCCAAACAGAGCCCGGACTGAACCCGATCGAACACACACAGCCAAGACAACGCAGGAGTGGCTTCGGGACAAGTCTCTGAATGTCTTTGAGTGGCCCAAACAGAGCCCGGACTTGAACCCGATCGAACACACACAGCCAAGACAACGCAGGAGTGGCTTCGGGACAAGTCTCTGAATGTCTTTGAGTGGCCCAAACAGAGCCCGGACTTGAACCCGATCGAACACACACAGCCAAGACAACGCAGGAGTGGCTTCGGGACAAGTCTCTGAATGTCTTTGAGTGGCACAAACAGAGCCCGGACTTGAACCCGATCGAACAGACTGGAATATGTTCTGGGATTCTTCCGAGGGCATTGAGGAGTACACCACATCAGTCACTGGCTTCATCAATAAGTGCATCGATGACGTCGTCCCCCACAGTGACCATACATACAGTGGGGAAAAAAAGTATTTAGTCAGCCACCAATTGTGCAAGTTCTCCCACTTAAAAAGATGAGAGAGGCCTGTAATTTTCATCATAGGTACACGTCAACTATGACAGACACATGGATAATTTTTTTCTCCAGAAAATCACATTGTAGGATTTTTTATGAATTTATTTGCAAATTATGGTGGAAAATAAGTATTTGGTCACCTACAAACAAGCAAGATTTCTGGCTCTCACAGACCTGTAACTTCTTCTTTAAGTGGCTCCTCTGTCCTCCACTCGTTACCTGTATTAATGGCACCTGTTTGAACTTGTTATCAGTATAAAAGACACCTGTCCACAACCTCAAACAGTCACACTCCAAACTCCACTATGGCCAAGACCAAAGAGCTGTCAAAGGACACCAGAAACAAAATTGTAGACCTGCACCAGGCTGGGAAGACTGAATCTGCAATAGGTAAGCAGCTTGGTTTGAAGAAATCAACTGTGGGAGCAATTATTAGGAAATGGAAGACATACAAGACCACTGATAATCTCCCTCGATCTGGGGCTCCACGCAAGATCTCACCCCGTGGGGTCAAAATGATCACAAGAACAGTGAGCAAAAATCCCAGAACCACACGGGGGGACCTAGTGAATGACCTGCAGAGAGCTGGGACCAAAGTAACAAAGCCTACCATCAGTAACACACTACGCCGCCAGGGACTCAAATCCTGCAGTGGCAGACGTGTCCCCCTGCTTAAGCCAGTACATGTCCAGGCCCGTCTGAAGTTTGCTAGAGTACATTTGGATGATCCAGAAGAGGATTGGGAGAATGTCATATGGTCAGATGAAACCAAAATAGAACTTTTTGGTAACATTTTACATTTTAGTCATTTAGCAGACGCTCTTATCCAGAGCGACTTACAGGAGCAATTAGGGTTAAGTGCCTTGCTTAAGGGCACATCGACAGATTTTTCACCTAGTCGGCTCGGGGATTAGAACCAGCGACCTTTCGGTTACTGGCACAACGCTCTTACCCACTAAGCTACCTGCCGCCCAACTCAACTCGTCGTGTTTGGAGGACAAAGAATGCTGAGTTGCATCCAAAGAACGCCATACCTACTGTGAAGCATGGGGGTGGAAACATCATGCTTTGGGGCTGTTTTTCTGCAAAGGGACCAGGACGACTGATCTGTGTAAAGTAAAGAATGAATGGGGCCATGTATCGTGAGATTTTGAGTGAAAACCTCCTTCCATCAGCAAGGGCATTGAAGATGAAACGTGGCTGGGTCTTTCAGCATGACAATGATCCCAAACACACCGCCCGGGCAACGAAGGAGTGGCTTCGTAAGAAGCATTTCAAGGTCCTGGAGTGGCCTAGCCAGTCTCCAGATCTCAACCCCATAGAAAATCTTTGGAGGGAGTTTAAAGTCTGTGTTGCCCAGCGACAGCCCCAAAACATCACTGCTCTAGAGGAGATCTGCATGGAGGAATGGGCCACACACCAGCAACAGTGTGTGAAAACCTTGTGAAGACTTACAGAAAACGTTTGACCTGTGTCATTGCCAACAAAGGGTATATAACAAAATATTGAGAAACTTTTGTTATTGACCAAATACTTATTTTCCACCATAATTTGCAAATAAATTCATTAAAAATCCTACAATGTGATTTTCTGGATTTTTTTTCCTCATTTTGTCTGTCATAGTTGACGTGTACCTATGATGAAAATTACAGGCCTCTCTCATCTTTTTAAGTGGGAGAACTTGCACAATTGGTGGCTGACTAAATACTTTTTTTCCCCACTGTACATACCCCAACCAGAAGCCATGGATTACAGGAAACATCCGCACTGAGCTAAAGGGTAGAGCTGCCGCTTTCAAGGAGCGGGACTCCAACCCGGACACTTATAAGAAATCCTGCTATGCCCTCAGACGAAATCATCAAACAGGCAAAGAGTCATTACAGGACTAAGATTGAATCGTACTACACCGGCTCCGACGCTCGTCGGATGTGGCAGGGCTTGCAAACTATTACAGACTACAAAGGGAAGCACAGCTGCGAGCTGCGCAGTGACACGAGCCAACCAGACGAGCTAAATTACTTATATGCTCGCTTCGAGGCAAGCAACACTGAAGCGTGCATGAGAGCATCAGCTGTTCCGGACGACTGTGTGATCACTCTCGATGTGAGTAAGACCTTTAAACAGGTCAACATTCACAAGGCTGCATCACTAAGCTAAGGACCCTGGGACTAAACACCTCCCTCTGCAACTGGATCCTGGACTTCCTGACGGGCCGCCCCCAGGTGGTAAGGGTAGGTAACAGCACATCTGCCAAGCTGATCCTCAACACTGGGGCCCCTCAGGGGTGCGTGCTCAGTCCCCTCCTGTACTCCCTGTTCACCCATGACTGCATGGCCAGGCAAGACTCCAACACCATCATTAAGTTTGCCGTTGACTAACCGGTGCCCCCGCACATTGACTCTGTACCGGTACCCCCTGTATATCAAACCCCCTGTATATAGCCTCGCTACTGTTATTTTACTGCTGCTCTTTATTTTTACTTATCAATTTTTTTTACTTAACTCTTATTTTTCTTTAAACTGCATTGTTGGTTAAGGGCTTGTAAGTAAGCATTTCACTGTAAGGTCTACACCTGTTGTATTCGGCGCATGTGACAAAGACAATTTGATTTGATCTCTGGAGAGACCTGAAAATAGCTGAGCAGCGACACTACCCATCCAACCTGACAGCGCTCGAGAGGATCTGCAGAGAAGAATGGGAGAAACACAGGTGTGCCAAGCTTATAGCCTCATACCCAAGAAGACTTCAAATCAAATCAAATGTTATTTGTCACATGCGCTGAATACAACAGGTGTAGACCTTACAGTGAAACGCTTACTGACAAGCCCTTAACCAACTATGCAGTTTAAAGAAAAATAAGTGTTAAGTAAAAAATTGATAGTTAAAAAATAACAAATAATTAAAGAGGGAGTAAAATAACAGTAGAAAGCCTTAAGGCTGTAATCGCTGCCAAAGGTGCTTCAACAAAGTTCTGAGTAACGGGTCTGAATACTTATGGAAAGGTGATATTTCCGTTTAGTTTTTATTTTATTAGCAAACATTTCTACAAACCTGTTTTTGTTTAGTCATTATGGGATATTGTGTGTAGATTGATGAGAAGAAAAACAACAACAGTTTAATCCATTTTAGAATAAGGCTGTAACGTAACAAAATGTGGAAAAAGTCAAGGGGTCTGAATACTTTCTGTGAAAGTCTCACCTTTGCACAGAGGTAGTCTGTAGCCCAAACGGTTCGGACGCTACAGACAGAAGTTGGAAGATCAGCTGTCTCGACTTCAGAAGAGTATCCTAATACTTGTGGAGGAATTAGAGCAAAACAGAGAACATCATCGTGTTCGTGAGAGTCTCATCTTTCAGAGATTGGTCCTGGATGGGAGGGGGTAGAGAGGGGTCCTGGATGGGAGGGGGTAAAGGGGGTAGAGAGGGGTCCTGGATGGGAGGGGGTAGAGGGGGTAGAGAGGGGTCCTGGATGGGAGGGGGTAGAGGGGGTATGGAGGGGTCCTGGATGGTAGGAGGTAGAGGGGGGTCCTGGATGAGGGGGTAGAGAGGGGTCCTGGATGGGAGGGGGTAGAGGGGGTATAGAGGGGTCCTGGATGGGAGGGGGTAGAGGGGGTAGAGAGGGGTCCTGGATGGTAGGAGGTAGAGGGGGGGTCCTGGATGAGGGGGTAGAGAGGGGTCCTGGATGGGAGGGGGTAGAGGGGGTATAGAGGGGTCCTGGATGGGAGGGGGTAGAGGGGGTAGAGAGGGGTCCTGGATGGTAGGAGGTAGAGGGGGGTCCTGGATGAGGGGGTAGAGAGGGGTCCTGGATGGGAGGGGGTAGAGGAGGTAGAGAGGGGTCCTGGATGGGAGGGGGTAGAGGGGGTATAGAGGGGTCCTGGATGGGAGGGGGTAGAGGGGGTATAGAGGGGTCCTGGATGGGAGGGGGTAGAGGGGGTAGAGAGGGGTCCTGGATGGGAGGGGGTATAGAGGGGTCCTGGATGGGAGGGGGTAGAGGGGGTAGAGAGGGGTCCTGGATGGGAGGGGGTAGAGGAGGTAGAGAGGGGTCCTGGATGGGAGGGGGTAGAGGGGGTATAGAGGGGTCCTGGATGGGAGGGGGTAGAGGGGGTAGAGAGGGGTCCTGGATGGGAGGGGGTAGAGGGGGTAGAGAGGGGTCCTGGATGGGAGGGGCTAGAGGGGGTAGAGAGGGGTCCTGGATGGGAAGGGGTAGAGGGGGTAGAGAGGGGTAGAGGGGGTAGAGAGGGGTCCTGGATGGGAGGGGGTAGAGGAGGTAGAGAGGGGTCCTGGATGGGAGGAGGTAGAGGGGGTAGAGGGGGTATAGAGGGGTCCTGGATGGGAGGGGGTAGAGTGGGTAGAGAGGGGTCCTGGATGGGAGGGGGTAGAGGAGGTATAGAGGGGTCCTGGATAGGAGGGGGTAGAGGGGGTAGAGAGGGGTCCTGGATGGGAGGGGGTAGAGGGGGTAGAGGGGGTATAGAGGGGTCCTGGATGGGAGGGGGGTAGAGTGGGTAGAGAGGGGTAGAGGGGGTAGAGAGGGGTCCTGGATGAGGGGGTAGAGGGGGGTAGAGAGGGGTCCTGGATGGGAGGGGGTAGAGGGGTCCTGGATGGGAGGGGGTAGAGGGGGTAGAGAGGGGTAGAGGGGGTAGAGAGGGGTCCTGGATGGGAGGGGGTAGAGGGGGTAGAGAGGGGTAGAGGGGGTAGAGAGGGGTCCTGGATGGGAGGGGGTAGAGGGGGTAGAGAGGGGTCCTGGATGGGAGGGGGTAGAGGGGGTAGAGAGGGGTCCTGGATGGGAGGAGGTAGAGGGGGGTAGAGAGGGGTCCTGGATGGGAGGGGGTAGAGGGGGTAGAGAGGGGTAGAGGGGGTAGAGAGGGGTCCTGGATGGGAGGGGGTAGAGGGGGTAGAGAGGGGTCCTGGATGGGAGGGGGTAGAGGGGGTAGAGAGGGTTCCTGGATGGGAGGGGGTAGAGGGGGTAGAGAGCGGTCCTGGATGGGAGGAGGTAGAGGGGGTAGAGGGGGTAGAGAGGGGTCCTGGATGGGAGGGGGTAGAGGGGGAAGAGAGCGGTCCTGGATGGGAGGGGGTAGAGGGGGTAGAGAGCGGTCCTGGATGGGAGGGGGTAGAGGGGGTAGAGGGGGGGTCCTGGATGGGAGGGGGTAGAGGGGGTAGAGAGGGGTCCTGGATGGGAGGGGGTAGAGGGGGTAGAGGGGGGTCCTGGATGGGAGGGGGTAGAGGGGGTAGAGAGGGGTCCTGGATGGGAGGGGGTAGAGGGGGTAGAGAGTGGTCCTGGATGGGAGGGGGTAGAGGGGGTAGGGGGGTAGAGAGGGGTCCTGGATGGGAGGGGTAGAGGGGGTAGAGAGGGGTCCTGGATGAGGGGGGTAGAGGGGGTAGAGAGGGGTCCTGGATGGGAGGGGGTAGAGGGGGTAGAGAGGGGTCCTGGATGAGGGGGTAGAGGGGGTAGAGGGGGTAGAGAGGGGTCCTGGATGGGAGGGGGTAGAGGGGGTAGAGAGCGGTCCTGGATGGGAGGGGGTAGAGGGGGTAGAGGGGGTAGAGAGCGGTCCTGGATGGGAGGGGGTAGAGGGGGTAGAGGGGGTAGAGAGCGGTCCTGGATGGGCGTCTCCATACCCCACACTCCTTCACCCGGCTGACCAGATGGAGATGTTAACCATTTGGCCTACAGCATATGGATATGGCTACATTGAAATGTTTCTTACAGAAGACATTTAATATGCATAAGCATGGTAGGAAGGACACAACAGTTCACCTGACACAAGACTGAATCCAAAGGTATGGTTCGGTTCAGCACCTTCTTAGAGATCCGATAGGTATGGCTCGGTTCGACACCTTCTTAGAGATCTGATAGGTATAGTTCAGTTCAGCACCTTTTCAGAGAGCCGATTGAACATAAACATTACTCAAAAAGTTGGAAATCGCAAATTCAACAATGAGTGGTTTGGAAGGAATCAGTGGCTAACTGGAAGCATTGCAAAGCAATCACTAGCCTGCTATTCGGTGGAGAGGATGGGTGGTCCACGTCTGGGTTTAAGGGACTCTTTCCAAGCTTAAAAGGATTAGAATTCAACATTGACCATGCTGTCAATCCAGCACGACTTCTGCCCCGCTCAAAACAACTGGAAACTCAGAACTGGGAAAACTCAGACTTCAGTTTGTTCAAGACAACTGGGAACTCCGAAGAAAACGAGCTCAGACTGGGAAAGTACGTTTTGAACAGTCATCCAACTCGGAATTGCAAGTCGGGAACTAGGGCCTCTTTCTAGAGCTCCGACCTGAAGATCACTGATGTCATCATGATCCGACATTGTTTTTTTCCCGAGTTGATATCGGAAGAGCTTTCATTGGCTGCTTATATGCCCCCTTTATTTATCCTACGGTTCTGACTTGGTGTACAGGGAGAACACTGTAAGAACGGCCCATGTTCTGAATTGACTACGTCCGTCCTAGCTCGCTCATTAATGTCTTAAACGAAATTACGGATTGCCTCTTATCCGCTCGTCGTCCCCTTATGCCATAGTTTGTACATCTCAATTGTCAGTAGAAACCACATTTGTTTAAGCAAGTCAGCCATATCAACTATGTTATTTTAAAAGGCAGTAAATGAGGCCGAATGAACTGTTTCGCTGCCAGACAAGGCTCCGCTGATAGCCAGGTGTAGCAGTGGTAAGGTGTTGGGAATCTGCTGTTGGGACTCTGCTGTTGGGACAGCTTTATGGAGGCCCTAACAGTTTGTGGGCACCGTTTGTCACCGTTATAGTGCAATTTGTTTTGGTTTGCCCCACCAAGATTGACATGCTAAAATCGCCACTGCATGGCATGCTTGGTTCAATAGCTATTGACGAGAAAAAACTTTAAGTCGATTCTGAACCGAACCATATACCTACCGGCTCTCTAAAAAGTTGGGTAAACGATACTTTCCTCTGGATATTTAGTCAAAAATGTTGAGCGGCTGAAGGACAAACAGCACCGCCAACCGGGAGAGTAAGGGTCCGTTCGTAAATTCACTCTGGAGTGCCAATTTAGCGCTCAGAGTGTGAGCACTTGTTGGCTGCTTTTCCTTCACTCTGCCATCCGACTCATCTCAAACCATCTCAATTGGGTTGAGGTCGGGGGATTGTGGATGCCAGGTCATCTGATGCAGCACTCCATCACTCTCCGTCTTGGTAAAATAGCCCTTACCCGTCTCACAAAAACACGGCGGTTGGAACCAAAAATCGCCAATTTGGACTCCAGACCAAAGGACATATTTCCACTCGTCTAATGCCCATTGCTCGTGTTTCTTGGCCCAAGCAGGTCTCTTCTTATTATTGGTGTCCTTTAGTAGTGGTTTCCTTGCAGCAATTCGACCATGAAGGCCTGATTCATGCAGTCCCCTCTGAACAGTTGATGTTGAGATGTGTCTGTTACTTGAACTCTGTGAAACATTTATTTGGGCTGCAATTTCTGAGGTTGGTAACTCTAATGAATTTATCCTCTGCAGCAGAGGTAACTCTGGGGCTTCCATTCCTGTGGCGGTCCTCATGAGAGCCAGTTTCATCATAGCGCTTGATGGTTTTTGCGACTGCACTTGAAGAAACGTTCAAAGTTCTTGAAATGTTCCGTGTTGACTGACCTTCATGTCTTAAAGTAATGATGGACTGTTGTTTCTCTTTGCTTATTTGAGCTGTTCTTGTCATAATATGGACTTGGTCTTTTACCAAATAGGGCTATCTTCTGTATACAACCCCTACCTTGTCACAACACAACTGATTGGCTCAAACGCATTAAGAAGGAAATAAATTCCACAAGTTCACTTTTAAGAAGGCACACCTGTTGATTGAAATGCATTCCAGGTGACGACCTCATGAAGCTGGTTGAGAGAATTCCAAGAGTGTGCAAAGCTGTCATCATGGCAAAGGGTGGCTATTTGAAGATTCTCAAATATAATATATATTTTGATTTGTTTAACACTTTGTTGGTTACTACATGATTCCATATGTGTTATTTCATAGTTTTGATGTCTTCACTATTATTCTACAATGTAGAAAATGTAGATACTGCTTCGATCACCCTCTGGAAGCAGGCCTCGACCGTAGATTCAGAGACATCGAACCTGTCGCCGATTTCCCTGCACAAAGGAATATAATTTATATGATGATATTATATACATTATGATATAACTGTTATATTAATATTATAACACTACTCTTTGCCAACTAGGCCTATCAGTCATGATTCGAGATCAAATCCCAAATGATGCTGCAGTTCGTCATTACCACCACAGGGTGTCAGCGCTAACATGTGCCTTTTAATACAGTGCTTTATACATTTACATTTTAGTCATTTAGCAGACGCTCTTATCCAGAGCGACTTACAGTTAGTGAATACATATATATATTTTTATACTGACCCCCTGTGGGAATCGAACCCACAACCCTGGCATTGCAAACGCCATGCTCTACCAACTGAGCTACATCCCTGCCAGCCATTCCCTCCCCTACCCTGGACGACGCTGGGCCAATTGTGCGCCGCCCATGAGTCTCCCGGTCGCGGCCGGCTGCGACAGAGCCTGGATTCGAACCAGGATCTCTAGTGGCACAGTTAGCACTGTGATGCAGCGCCTTAGACCACTGCGCCACTCGGGAGACTTATGACAGTTGAAAGGTCATGTCAATATCATGTAAACAAAACCGATTGACCTTTTAGCAGGATGGATTTCTGGTGAGTTTTATTGCAGATCGCTTGCCGTTTATTTTATGATATATTTTGAAATGTGCGAGTAGCAGTCTGTGGCCCTGTTTACCTGTTGTCTGAGAATTATGACAACTTCTTACAGTGTTTGAAGTAGCTAGGTCTATAGTTGTATGTTGTTGGTCTGTGTATGGACCACTGTAGCTAGCTGTGATGGAGTTGGCTAGTTATGACGTTGCTTATCATTGGTGCGGTGTGTCTTGTTTTGTATGCTTTGTACAAAATAATAAAATGCAGGACGACAGGATCTTTATAAACGTAGCTCTTTATTAACTAGCTATAACTGGCATGTCCATGTGTCTCCGGCCATGATCATCTTTAGAATGACCTCACCACCTGGGTGGTCTTAGCCAATCATAGCACAGTATGATATGACAGTAGAATGCATCCAATTACAATTCAGTATGCTGACACATATGGAATATTACACGGTGCTGTAGATTTGGACATAATTTTGTCAAGTTCTGTACCTGATCACATCCATGATCATGTTTAGTTTATAATGGCACGACAATATTCACCTGAATGACTCCTGATTTCCTAGTAACCACAGAACAATCATGAGCTAGAATGGATGGCCGACCGACTGGCTGATCGGTTATTTGGGTAGCTGTTTCCTCGGAGGGCGCTCCTTTTCATTCTGAAGTCGTTATCACTGGTACAATTATTTCGGCATAGTCCGGAATCCGTGTGTGCGTAAACTGCGGATTGGGTGTTAACATATTCAGTTTTTCCACGTCAATGTTGGCAGTGTCATACTCCTAAAAAAACAACACATGGAAGACATTGTACTGTAGCAAGCTAGCTATCTGTCTAGAATAGCCTGCTATGTTACTAGCTAAGTGAATTCCGTTATACTAATCTAGCTATTGGCTTTCCAGTTGACAATCAGCTGATTGCACTTGCTAACGTTAGCTAGCTAGCTAACATTAGTTAGTTAGCTTAACGTTACTGTAGCTAAAAACGAGGTTAGTGACACGCCAAATGCATGTTGCAAGGCCAATGTGTTGATCTTACATTGTCTTCATCACTGTCGCTGTCAACCAGAGTCCCAACAATAGATAAAATAACATTTTTTTACTACCCAAAAGAGAGCAGTCACGCCATCTCTGTTTTCAGCCATTTTTATTTGTGAACCGTTTTATCGGTCGTAAATTCGTCACTATCAAGCGCTCCAACCAGAGCGTCCAGAGTGAATTTACGAACGCACCCGAAGTTTAAATGTCTCTTTTTTAAACATTCTGGCTTGTAAGCAACATTTACACGATTTTGCAGGCATTCGTTTTAGGCTGTATATCACAATGAATAGTGTATTACAGCCTGATTAATCAGCCTAGTCTTTTCGGACACTTCTGGCGAGCTAGCAAGCTGACATGGTATCCAGTACCACTAGTCCCCCAGATACTATTGAGGTTTAAGTTGTACCCACAGCCGACTACATCATTTTGTTTTTTACTAAAGGTGATTTTGAATCAAATGTGTTGTTTTAGCCGAGGAACTAGCAATATGTCTCCACCTCTCACGGAAACTACTGTGTACTCTGTCGTAGCCGGCCGCGACCGGGAGACTCATGGGCGGCGCACAATTGGCCCAGCGTCGTCCAGGGTAAGGGAGGGAATGGCCGGCAGGGATGTAGCTCAGTTGGTAGAGCATGGCGTTAGCAACGCCAGGGTTGTGGGTTCGATTCCCACGGGGGGGCCAGTATGGAAAAAAAATAAAAAATAATGTATGCACTCACTAACTGTAAGTCGCTCTGGATAAGAGCGTCTGCTAAATGACTAAAAATGTGTACCAGCCAAGCAAAACCAATCAATAAAGATGACAGATTCATCGAGCGTTGTGTATTCACAGCAATGGGAGCAGAGATGTGACCTCCGCTCTGTGTGTGATTAGCCATCCCTAAGCGGCTGCTTCATCGGGTTGTTTAGCAACCGGAGACGCCCCAACGATGAAACAAACAACTGTCACAAGGAAAAATTACATCAGAGAAGTTTATCAGGGAAACATGGTTGACACAGATCCAGTTTGTTAGTAAGTTTATAGCTAATACGTTTATTAGCTAGCTAGCTACAATTTTTAACTTTGATATGATTTATTTGTCATGGCTGGTGTTGGTGAAACCATAAGGAGAGGAAGTACAAACCAACGACGCTAGACAGAGAGGAATATGCTTAAGCAAAAGGCAGTTTATTAAACACAGAGATAGCTGGTACTGCTCAAGCTACATGCATGGGCCCTATGCATGGACCCAATCAATTGCCTCTTATGGAGACAGTTGAGAAGGATAAAAAACAGAGTTTACAGCATTACTTTATACAATGTAACACAAAGGAAGGGGTCCTTCTTCTAGTCCCTTGATTGGTTCCCGAGGCGTAGGAGGCGGGTCTGCTCTGTCCAGAGTAGAAGCCCCTTTGGTGCACGGCAGAGTCCTCTGCCCTTGGCACCCGACCAGTAGAAAGAAGTGCAGTTTGTGTGTGTGCGTAACTCGTGAGGCATGAGGATGAGTGTGCGTATGCATGGAGATGTGTGTGTGAATGTGTGTATGTTCTCAAAGGAAAGACTCGTGGGGAGCAACCAGATTGTGGCCTGTGGCGTGGGTGTTGTCCTTGAGAAGATATTGGCTCTGTCCATTGTTCTTGCATAGGAACAGCATTGATTGAAAACAAGCTCCTAACATTAAAATGGGTCATGCACAAGATTTTAGTCAGACCAAGCTATAACATTTTAATATTTACTACGACACTGGTGAGGTGATGAAGTTGCCTGCCAGTTGGTTACTGTTAACTGGCTGGTTGGCTAGCTAGGTAGCTAACGTTAGCTAGTGTGTTAGCTAGTTGTGCTTAACAGGTTTATGTTTGGGTAAAACACAGCTTCTTAGAATGATACTGTATCTATTACTGAACGTAAGCTTTAATGTCTACTCTTTCTTCCTCTCAGGCTTCACTGGTGTACTTCATGGAGGAGAAGTTCTACAGGCAATCCATACACACAGCTGGGAACTATCTGAAGATATACAGCAATGATCCTGTTCTGCTGTTTTTCAAAGGCTTTGGAATACTAATGGAAGGTACAACAGTATATTGGACTCATCATTGTTGATGGCAGAATCTTTCATTTGTCTAAGACTATACACAAGAGGAGCATGATCACTGCCTTTATGCATTATTCAATGGCAGGTCGAACCCAGGAGGCCATGAGAGCCCTGGAGCAGGTGAAGAACAAACCAACTATGGCCATATGTTCCTCCCTGGCTCTTATCTGTGCACACAAGCAAAGTGAAATGATTGGTGAGTGAGTGAGTGAGTGGATAGGCCTAGATTTAACGGACTGTTCCACTAGTCTAATCTTCTAGTTGTCGTTAGCCTCACACGGCCTCCCGTCCATATGTTTGATATGAAATGGAATAGTAGAGTATTAGGCTATGTGTTATGTGAAGTGTCTTTATCTCTTGTCTGCAGATCATGAGGCTATGTCAGCACTGGAGACCCACGTGAGGAATATCCGGAAGACAGCAGGAGAGAAGCCCCTGTTCTATGGAGCCCTGTTCCTGTGGCTCATGGGCCGCGTTGACAAGGCCAAAGACTACATTGACAAGATACTGAAGATATCCAAGTCCTCAAAAGAGGTCCATAGCAATACACGACACCAGTATTATTCAGCTATCATTTAGGCTCATTTGAAGCTCTATAGTATGATTTCAAACATAGCACATGAAAATTCAGGTTTACTAAGTGCATGACAAATCTATGAATGATATTTTCTGTAGTTCCAAAGTAATACCTTGCTTGGTCAGAAGACACTGTGGTGAACTCTAGTTGTTCCTCTCTTTCCCAGGGCTCTATCCTGAAGGGCTGGGTGGATATGAACTCAGAGGACGAGTTTCAGAGGAACAACGCTATCCACTACCTGGATGGAGGAGTGCAGGACTCCAGGGATGTGTTCGGCCTGATGGGAAAGGTACCACAGCGCTCTGCAGCAGCTCTCCCTTTGGTTCACTGATTATAAACTATTCTTATAAAAAAGTATTTGTATGACAGGCAACAGCTGCGATGGTTGGCTATAAACTATTCTTATAAAAAAATATTTGTATGACAGGCAACAGCTGCGATGGTTGGCTATCGGCACAGCAGTGGAAGGAAAAGTAACCTAACATTTGTTGATCAATGAATTTGGCCTGATGATTACTATTCCTTGTTTCAATCTCAGGCCAAGTACTTTATGAACCAGCATAACTTCACTGGATCCCTGGAGGTGGTGAATCAGATAGTGACCTCCCTCTCTGACTTCCTCCCTGGTCTGATGCTGAAGATGAAGCTGTTCCTGGCTCTACAGGCCTGGGATCAGGCCCTGGATACAGCTGCTAGGTAACTAGAACCATAACCCCTAACCCTACAGGACTGGGATCAGGCCCTGGATACAGCTGCTAGGTAACTAGAACCATAACCCCTAACCCTACAGGACTGGGATCAGGCCCTGGATACAGCTGCTAGGTAACTAGAACCATAACCCCTAACCCTACAGGACTGGGATCAGGCCCTGGATACAGCTGCTAGGTAACTAGAACCATAACCCATAACCCTACAGGACTGGGATCAGGCCCTGGATACAGCTGCTAGGTAACTAGAACCATAACCCCTAACCCTACAGGACTGGGATCAGGCCCTGGATACAGCTGCTAGGTAACTAGAACCATAACCCCTAACCCTACAGGACTGGGATCAGGCCCTGGATACAGCTGCTAGGTAACTAGAACCATGACCCCTAACCCTACAGGACTGGGATCAGGCCCTGGATACAGCTGCTAGGTAACTAGAACCATGACCCCTAACCCTACAGGACTGGCTAGCTGTTGTTATGCGTAGTTATAGTTACACTATATTGGTATAAGTCAACCGTGAACCACTTTTCTTAGTGATGAATACATCACTGTTATGTATTTTATTCAGGATTTTACAACAAGATGGGCGGAATCTGAAAGCTATCCAAGTTCTAGCCATCCATACCATTGTGGAGGACGGGGATCTGGTCAAGGTGAGTTCAGTGTATGGGAACATGAATGAGGCTACATGCAGCAGTACAGTAACATCGTGTAAACAGACTGATGAATGCTGTCGCCAAACAGAATGGAAGCTGGCCAGACTTCCTGGTGGTTGGACGAGACTACTAATACAGTAGATTAATATGGTCATCAAGGCATAAAATTAACTTTCTGGTCCAGTAGCCGCAGTCCTCGCGCAGCAGTCCCTCCCAGCTGCAGTCAGAGCAGGAGATGTTCACCCCTCCGCGTCCAGACTGCAAATGAATCGTGCATGCGGGAAGCCGCCGCTGGCTGATCCCGCCCTGGTAGATAAAAAAATATATACCAGCCACTCAGATTTTTTAGCAGTCAAATAATTTTTCTTCCGCTAAAATTGCACCAACAAAAAACACACTAAAAACAGATGAGCATGCCTTGTAATGTTTCTAAAACAATAAATGTATTACTAGTAAGAAGTCATGTGGTATATTGTTTAATAACTAATGTTGTGACCTGAGTCTTTTTAACCAAAATATCACAGATTAGATAAATGTTCTCCTGCCCCTTTAAGGGCAGAAGGTTACCGTGGTAGTGTGATCGAGTCCAGTGTTGCCAATTTAGCAACTTTGTCGCTATATTTAGTGAGTTTTCAGACCCCTCTAGCGACACATTTTCAAAAAATCGACTAGCGACAAATCTAGCGACTTTTTCTGGTGTTATTGGAGACTTTTGGAGACTCTGACGTGAAAGCACGTATCTTTCTTACTCTTCTCAACGAGCAGTCCTCGCGCAGCAGTCCCTCCCAGCTGCAGTCAGAGCAGGAGATGTTCACCCCTCCGCGTCCAGACTGCAAATGAATCGTGCATGCGGGAAGCCGCCGCTGGCTGATCCCGCCCTGGCTGATCCCGCCCTGGCTTACATTCAGGGCAGGATGTAAATGTTAAACATAAAAAAAAACAAGAATTGACAGAAGAAAGTTCATTTGTAGTTCTAAACATATTTAGGGTGTTTTTTACTCACTTTCTGTCTCTCCTACAGCGTTGTTCCTCTCTCCTACAGCGTTATTCCCCTCTCCTACAGCGTTGTTCCTCTCTCCTACAGCATTGTTCCTCTCTCCTACAGCGTTGTTCCTCTCTCCTACAGCGTTGTTCCTCTCTCCTACAGTGTTGTTCCCCCCTCCTACAGCGTTATTCCTCCTCTCTCCTACAGCGTTATTCCTCCTCTCTCCTACAGCGTTATTCCTCTCTCCTACAGCGTTGTTCCTCTCTCCTACAGCGTTATTCCTCCTCTCTCCTACAGCGTTGTTCCTCTCTCCTACAGCGTTATTCCTCTCTCCTACAGCGTTATTCCTCTCTCCTACAGCGTTATTCCTCTCTCCTACAACGTTATTCCTCTCTCCTACAACGTTATTCCTCTCTCCTACAGCGTTGTTCCTCTCTCCTACAGCGTTGTTCCTCTCTCCTACATCGTTGTTCCTCCTCTCTCCTACAGCGTTGTTCCTCTCTCCTACAGCGTTGTTCCTCTCTCCTACAGCGTTATTCCTCCTCTCTCCTACAGCGTTGTTCCTCTCTCCTACAGCGTTGTTCCTCTCTCCTACAGCGTTATTCCTCTCTCCTACAGCGTTGTTCCTCTCTCCTACAGCGTTGTTCCTCTCTCCTACAGCGTTATTCCTCCTCTCTCCTACAGCGTTATTCCTCCCCTCTTCTACAGCGTTATTCCTCCTCTCTCCTACAGCGTTATTCCTCCTCTCTCCTACAGCGTTGTTCCTCTCTCCTACAGCGTTGTTCCTCTCTCCTACATCGTTGTTCCTCCTCTCTCCTACAGCGTTGTTCCTCTCTCCTACAGCGTTGTTCCTCTCTCCTACAGCGTTGTTCCTCTCTCCTACAGTGTTGTTCCCCCCTCCTACAGCGTTATTCCTCCTCTCTCCTACAGCGTTATTCCTCCTCTCTCCTACAGCGTTATTCCTCTCTCCTACAGCGTTGTTCCTCTCTCCTACAGCGTTATTCCTCCTCTCTCCTACAGCGTTGTTCCTCTCTCCTACAGCGTTATTCCTCTCTCCTACAGCGTTATTCCTCTCTCCTACAGCGTTATTCCTCTCTCCTACAACGTTATTCCTCTCTCCTACAACGTTATTCCTCTCTCCTACAGCGTTGTTCCTCTCTCCTACAGCGTTGTTCCTCTCTCCTACATCGTTGTTCCTCCTCTCTCCTACAGCGTTGTTCCTCTCTCCTACAGCGTTGTTCCTCTCTCCTACAGCGTTATTCCTCCTCTCTCCTACAGCGTTGTTCCTCTCTCCTACAGCGTTGTTCCTCTCTCCTACAGCGTTATTCCTCTCTCCTACAGCGTTGTTCCTCTCTCCTACAGCGTTGTTCCTCTCTCCTACAGCGTTATTCCTCCTCTCTCCTACAGCGTTATTCCTCCCCTCTTCTACAGCGTTATTCCTCCTCTCTCCTACAGCGTTATTCCTCCTCTCTCCTACAGCGTTATTCCTCCTCTCTCCTACAGCGTTATTCCTCCTCTCTCCTACAGCGTTATTCCTCCTCTCTCCTACAGCGTTGTTCCTCTCTCCTACAGCGTTATTCCTCCTCTCTCCTACAGCGTTGTTCCTCCTCTCTCCTACAGCGTCCGCCACAATTACATGCACATGGCCAATTATGCAAATTAGGTCATGACGTCATTTAGCGACTTTTTAGGACAGCCAATAGCTATTTTCTTTACTGAGGAGTTGGCACCACTGATCGAGTCATCTTCGTGCCTGTGAGATTGAGTCGGACTAGTAGAAGCCTTGTCTTCTCTTCCTTAGCAGTTGAAACTCAAACATTGAAAAACGACCTAGCTTGTGGAGAAAAAAAAAAAATGTAAATAGCCAAGAAACACGAGGTCAAAGTCTCAAGTAAATTAGACCAACTTTTATGCCTTTGCACAGCGCTTCTAAAAAGGAATCTTTCACTCAGCTTTTCACGTGCGCACAGAACCCAGCCAGGTAGAGTTGCAGCGCGAGGTGGGATAGTCTATAGGATTCGTCCTTTTTTGACTGCGATTTAATTTACCAGCTATGAAACAAAACAGCAGAAATACTTTGATTACAGCTACTGCAGCATTTGTTTTACAATAAATGTGATCTTACTTGACTTTTTATTCACAAATGCGAATGAAATGCTTGCACTGTGGAGCCCTGACCAACCGCCAACGTGGCTGGTGAAATATACATTTTATCCGCCAATGCTAAAATCTACCGGCATTTGGCAGGTGTTAATTTTAGGCCCTGATGGGCCTCATGTTATGTTTGCAGGCCAAGGAACACCTGCAGGCCCTGGTTAGTGCAGCAGAGGTCTCGGAGCCCTGCTCTCCCAGTCTCCACGTCAGTCTCACCCAGCCCATCAGCAGGCTGGTAAGTATTGAGCTGAGTTTAGTGGGGCTGTATGCGTTGGACGTCACTAGACATTCAGAACTTCCGGGGCTTAGCCCTGAAGACCTGGGGCTGAAGACCTGGGGCTGACAACGCTATGTTGCAATCTCACTGCGTTCTTCCATGCGCTATGCTCTCCTGACGCCAAATAATCAACGCTTAATGTAAATTAAATGGATTGTGGTCAGTAAACCCATGGAATATGGTGTTAATAACATTTATTAAAAAAATATATTAGCAACTACAAATTAGAAGTGCATAACAATATCGTAATTTTCCATGAAGAAAAATTGTTGGGAAAAGTATTTGTATCATTATTTTGTTGCAATGTTTTCATAAACCATGTCCAATATTTGATTGACAAAAAAAAAAAAAAAAAACATAATGTTGTTGGTCACGTTACTGCTAACTAATGAGAGCTAGGAATGCTGCGCGCTGTGCAGTTCCAAAACAATCCAAAGGGTGGCAGCATAGACCACTAATTAATGTTTTGCATGAAATAATTTTCTAGTTACTTACATTATAGCAGGATTGGGATTTTGGGCTGCCAGTTTTTAGATTATGTTGGAACTGCGTAAACTCGCATTAGCAGTAGTCTTCTATTATAACTAGAGGGGGGGGGGGGGGGCACTACATATGTACATACGCAGGTGTAACAGTGTTGCTTCCATCCCTCTCCTTGCCCTTACCTGGGCTTGAACCAGGGACCCTCTGCACACATCGACAACAGTCACCCTCGAAGCACCGTTACCCGTCGCTCCACAAAAGCCGCGGCCCTCGCAGAGCAAGGGAAACAACTACTTCTAGGTCTCAGAGCGAGTGATGTCACCGATTTTGAAATGCTACTAGCGCGCACCGCTAACTAGCTAGCCATTTCACACTGGTTACACAGGCACCAAACATGCTTGAAAATCATGAATTTATGATATTGATTTTATAATATTTGTGGTAATAAAACACAGATTCCAAGGTCAATTTAGCTACAGGTCAATAATTCTACCTATTTAATTACACAAAAACAAATACTCCCCCTCCAACCCCCCCTGTAGTAACACACACGTACATACTAGCATACAATCCTTTCTCCAACTAAATATTCACAATGTTTGCGAGTTATATTAAACAGTAGTAGGATGTTGGTCCATCCATAAATATTAGAAATGAAACAAAATGAAACTGTAGGTGAAAACCGGTCTATGACTTCTCTTTCCAAAGCGTGTTAGTGTGTACAGTGGAGAGAACAAGTATTTGATACACTGCCGATTTTGCAGGTTTTCCTACTTACAAAGCATGTAGAGGTCTGTCATTTTTATCATAGGTACACTTCAACTGTGAGAGACGGAATCTAAAACAAAAATCCAGAAAATCACATATGATTTTTAAGTAATTAATTTGCATTTTATTGCATGACATAAGTATTTTAAGGCTTTGTGTGGTCTAACCTGTGTTTGGCTGGTGTGGGCTTGGTGTGGGCTAGCCTGTGTTTGGCTGGTCTGGGCTTGGTGTGGGCTAGCCTGTGTTTGGCTGGTCTGGGCTTGGTGTGGGCTAGCATGTATTTGGCTGGTGTGGGCTAACCCATGCCCACTTTTCCCAGCGAATACCCACATGGGGCCAATGGGGTCATGTCTGCTGGGACACTTGTCACAGGTGCTGCATTAGAAAGGATCATGTAGAACTAAAAAGTAGTTTGCTGAAACCAAAGAACCTTCAGGGTGGTTCTAGTCACCTGGGAGTCGGCCCAGCCCAGTCCCTTGGCCTCTGTCTCCATGGAACCAGTGGTTCTAGTCACCTGGGGGTCGGCCCAGCCCAGTCCCTTGGCCTCTGTCTCCATGGAACCAGTGGGTCTAGTCACCTGGGGGTCGGCCCAGCCCAGTCCCTTGGCCTCTGTCTCCATGGAACCAGTGGTTCTAGTCACCTGGGGGTCGGCCCAGCCCAGTCCCTTGGCCTCTGTCTCCATGGAACCAGTGGTTCTAGTCACCTGGGGGTCGGCCCAGCCCAGTCCCTTGGCCTCTGTCTCCATGGAACCAGTGGGTCTAGTCACCTGGGGGTCGGCCCAGCCCAGTCCCTTGGCCTCTGTCTCCATGGAACCAGTGGTTCTAGTCACCTGGGGGTCGGCCCAGCCCAGTCCCTTGGCCTCTGTCTCCATGGAACCAGTGGTTCTAGTCACCTGGGGGTCGGCCCAGCCCAGTCCCTTGGCCTCTGTCTCCATGGAACCAGTGGTTCTAGTCACCTGGGGGTCGGCCCAGCCCAGTCCCTTGGCCTCTGTCTCCATGGAACCAGTGGTTCTAGTCACCTGGGGGTCGGCCCAGCCCAGTCCCTTGGCCTCTGTCTCCATGGAACCAGTGGTTCTAGTCACCTGGGGGTCGGCCCAGCCCAGTCCCTTGGCCTCTGTCTCCATGGAACCAGTGGTTCTAGTCACCTGGGGGTCGGCCCAGCCCAGTCCCTTGGCCTCTGTCTCCATGGAACCAGTGGTTCTAGTCACCTGGGGGTCGGCCCAGCCCAGTCCCTTGGCCTCTGTCTCCATGGAACCAGTGGTTCTAGTCACCTGGGGGTCGGCCCAGCCCAGTCCCTTGGCCTCTGTCTCCATGGAACCAGTGGTTCTAGTCACCTGGGGGTCGGCCCAGCCCAGTCCCTTGGCCTCTGTCTCCATGGAACCAGTGGTTCTAGTCACCTGGGGGTCGGCCCAGCCCCGTCCCTTGGCCTCTGTCTCCATGGAACCAGTGGTTCTAGTCACCTGGGGGTCGGCCCAGCCCAGTCCCTTGGCCTCTGTCTCCATGGAACCAGTGGTTCTAGTCACCTGGGGGTCGGCCCAGCCCAGTCCCTTGGCCTCTGTCTCCATGGAACCAGTGGTTCTAGTCACCTGGGGGTCGGCCCAGCCCAGTCCCTTGGCCTCTGTCTCCATGGAACCAGTGGTTCTAGTCACCTGGGGGTCGGCCCAGCCCAGTCCCTTGGCCTCTGTCTCCATGGAACCAGTGGTTCTAGTCACCTGGGGGTCGGCCCAGCCCAGTCCCTTGGCCTCTGTCTCCATGGAACCAGTGGTTCTAGTCACCTGGGGGTCGGCCCAGCCCAGTCCCTTGGCCTCTGTCTCCATGGAACCAGTGGTTCTAGTCACCTGGGGGTCGGCCCAGCCCAGTCCCTTGGCCTCTGTCTCCATGGAACCAGTGGTTCTAGTCACCTGGGGGTCGGCCCAGCCCAGTCCCTTGGCCTCTGTCTCCATGGAACCAGTGGTTCTAGTCACCTGGGGGTCGGCCCAGCCCAGTCCCTTGGCCTCTGTCTCCATGGAACCAGTGGTTCTAGTCACCTGGGGGTCGGCCCAGCCCAGTCCCTTGGCCTCTGTCTCCATGGAACCAGTGGTTCTAGTCACCTGGGGGTCGGCCCAGCCCAGTCCCTTGGAGCACAACGTTCTGGGTCTTTGTGTATCAGGGGTCTTTTTGTTGTAAACACATGACTTCTGGGAGGAGGAGGGGGGCATGTTGATGTTGAGTATAGTCACATGTTGAAGTATATCGGGATGCATGTCAGCCTCCCAATACGACAAATGAAATCTACCGTTCCAGAGTGAGATCTATATATGACTCTGTCTGTCTGTCTGTCTGCCTGTCTGCCTGCCTGCCTGCCTGCCTGCCTGCCTGCCTGCCTGCCTGCCTGCCTGCCTGCCTGCCTGCCTGCCCTGCTGCCTGCCTGCCTGCCTGCCTGCCTGCCTGCCTGCCTGCCTGCCTGCCTGCCTGCCTGCCTGGGCGTACTCTAGAACCCCTGGGAATGCTGATGTGGCCAATGAGATGGCCTACCTTCTGTCCCTACAGGACAAGACTAAGGAGGCCGCCAGGTGGTACTCTACTGCTCTCAACACTGACACCAGCAGTGTCCCTGGCAGGTAGGTACTGTGGACTCTACACAGTAACATTATACACACCTCTCCCCCTCTACTGCTCTCTCTGACACCAGCAGTGTCCCAGCCCTGGCAGGTAGATACTGTGGACTCTACACAGTAACATTATACACACCTCTCCCCCTCTACTGCTCTCTCTGACACCAGCAGTGTCCCAGCCCTGGCAGGTAGGTACTGTGGACTCTACACAGTAACATTATACACACCTCTCCCCCTCTACTGCTCTCTCTGACACCAGCAGTGTCCCAGCCCTGGCAGGTAGGTACTGTGGACTCTACACAGTAACATTATACACACCTCTCCCCCTCTACTGCTCTCTCTGACACCAGCAGTGTCCCAGCCCTGGCAGGTAGGTACTGTGGACTCTACACAGTAACATTATACACACCTCTCCCCCTCTACTGCTCCCTCTGACACCAGCAGTGTCCCTGGCAGGTAGGTACTGTGGACTCTACACAGTAACATTATACACACCTCTCCCCCTCTACTGCTCCCTCTGACACCAGCAGTGTCCCTGGCAGGTAGGTACTGTGGACTCTACACAGTAACATTATACACACCTCTCCCCCTCTACTGCTCCCTCTGACACCAGCAGTGTCCCTGGCAGGTAGGTACTGTGGACTCTACACAGTAACATTATACACACCTCTCCCCCTCTACTGCTCTCTCTGACACCAGCAGTGTCCCTGGCAGGTAGGTACTGTGGACTCTACACAGTAACATTATACACACCTCTCCCCCTCTACTGCTCTCTCTGACACCAGCAGTGTCCCTGGCAGGTAGGTACTGTGGACTCTACACAGTAACATTATACACACCTCTCCCCCTCTACTGCTCCCTCTGACACCAGCAGTGTCCCTGGCAGGTAGGTACTGTGGACTCTACACAGTAACATTATACACACCTCTCCCCCTCTACTGCTCTCTCTGACACCAGCAGTGTCCCAGCCCTGGCAGGTAGGTACTGTGGACTCTACACAGTAACATTATACACACCTCTCCCCCTCTACTGCTCTCTCTGACACCAGCAGTGTCCCTGGCAGGTAGGTACTGTGGACTCTACACAGTAACATTATACACACCTCTCCCCCTCTACTGCTCTCAACACTGACACCAGCAGTGTCCCAGCCCTGGCAGGTAGGTACTGTGGACTCTACACAGTAACATTATACACACCTCTCCCCCTCTACTGCTCTCTCTGACACCAGCAGTGTCCCTGCCCTGGCAGGTAGGTACTGTGGACTCTACACAGTAACATTATACACACCTCTCCCCCTCTACTGCTCTCTCTGACACCAGCAGTGTCCCAGCCCTGGCAGGTAGGTACTGTGGACTCTACACAGTAACATTATACACACCTCTCCCCCTCTACTGCTCTCTCTGACACCAGCAGTGTCCCAGCCCTGGCAGGTAGGTACTGTGGACTCTACACAGTAACATTATACACACCTCTCCCCCTCTACTGCTCCCTCTGACACCAGCAGTGTCCCAGCCCTGGCAGGTAGGTACTGTGGACTCTACACAGTAACATTATACACACCTCTCCCCCTCTACTGCTCTCTCTGACACCAGCAGTGTCCCAGCCCTGGCAGGTAGGTACTGTGGACTCTACACAGTAACATTATACACACCTCTCCCCCTCTACTGCTCTCTCTGACACCAGTAGTGTCCCAGCCCTGGCAGGTAGGTACTGTGGACTCTACACAGTAACATTATACACACCTCTCCCCCTCTACTGCTCTCTCTGACACCAGCAGTGTCCCAGCCCTGGCAGGTAGGTACTGTGGACTCTACACAGTAACATTATACACACCTCTCCCCCTCTACTGCTCCCTCTGACACCAGCAGTGTCCCTGGCAGGTAGGTACTGTGGACTCTACACAGTAACATTATACACACCTCTCCCCCTCTACTGCTCTCTCTGACACCAGCAGTGTCCCTGGCAGGTAGGTACTGTGGACTCTACACAGTAACATTATACACACCTCTCCCCCTCTACTGCTCTCTCTGACACCAGTAGTGTCCCTGGCAGGTAGATACTGTGGACTCTACACAGTAACATTATACACACCTCTCCCCCTCTACTGCTCCCTCTGACACCAGCAGTGTCCCTGGCAGGTAGGTACTGTGGACTCTACACAGTAACATTATACACACCTCTCCCCCTCTACTGCTCCCTCTGACACCAGCAGTGTCCCTGGCAGGTAGGTACTGTGGACTCTACACAGTAACATTATACACACCTCTCCCCCTCTACTGCTCTCTCTGACACCAGCAGTGTCCCAGCCCTGGCAGGTAGGTACTGTGGACTCTACACAGTAACATTATACACACCTCTCCCCCTCTACTGCTCTCTCTGACACCAGTAGTGTCCCAGCCCTGGCAGGTAGATAATGTGGACTCTACACAGTAACATTATACACACCTCTCCCCCTCTACTGCTCTCTCTGACACCAGCAGTGTCCCAGCCCTGGCAGGTAGGTACTGTGGACTCTACACAGTAACATTATACACACCTCTCCCCCTCTACTGCTCTCTCTGACACCAGCAGTGTCCCAGCCCTGGCAGGTAGGTACTGTGGACTCTACACAGTAACATTATACACACCTCTCCCCCTCTACTGCTCTCTCTGACACCAGTAGTGTCCCAGCCCTGGCAGGTAGATACTGTGGACTCTACACAGTAACATTATACACACCTCTCCCCCTCTACTGCTCTCTCTGACACCAGTAGTGTCCCAGCCCTGGCAGGTAGATACTGTGGACTCTACACAGTAACATTATACACACCTCTCCCCCTCTACTGCTCCCTCTGACACCAGCAGTGTCCCTGGCAGGTAGGTACTGTGGACTCTACACAGTAACATTATACACACCTCTCCCCCTCTACTGCTCTCCCTGACACCAGTAGTGTCCCTGGCAGGTAGATACTGTGGACTCTACACAGTAACATTATACACACCTCTCCCCCTCTACTGCTCTCTCTGACACCAGCAGTGTCCCAGCCCTGGCAGGTAGGTACTGTGGACTCTACACAGTAACATTATACACTAGCGTCTACACAGTAATATCCATAGCCCTCCTCCTTTCCCAGTGTGTTGATGTGCTTCTTCCTTGCTTTTTTAACTGTGATGGCTCTGGTGAGTAATGCACTACATTACCAAAAGTATGTGGACACCTGCTCGTTGAACATCTCAATCCAAAATCATGGGCATTGATATGGAGTTGGTCCCCCCTTTGCTGCTATAACAGCCTCCACTCTCCTGGGAAGGCTTTCCACTAGATGTTGGAACATTGCTGTGGGGATTTGCTTCCATTCAGCCACAAGAGCATTAGTGAGGTCGGGTACTGATGTTGGGCGATTAGGCCTGGCTCGCAGTCGGCGTTCCAATTCATCCCAAAGGTGTTCGATGGGGTTGAGGTCAGGGCTCTGTGCAGGCCAGTCAAGTTCTTCCACACCGATCTCGACAAACCATTTCTGTATGGACCTTGTTTTGTGCAAGGAGGCATTGTCATTCTGAAACAGGAAAGGGCCTTCCCCAAACTGATGCCACAAAGTTGGAAGCACAGAGTCGTCTAGAATGTCATTCTATGCTGTAGTGTTAAGATTTCCCTTCACTGGAACTAAGGGGCCTAGCCCGAACCATGAAAAACAGCCCCAGACCATTAGTCCTCCTCCACCAAACTTTACAGTTGGCACTATGCATTGGGGCAGGTAGCGTTCTCCTGGCATTCGCCAAACCCAGATTTGTCCGTCAGACAACCAGATGGTGAAGCGTGATTCATCACTCCAGAGAACACATTTCCACTGCTCCAGAGTCCAATGGCGGCGAGCTTTACACTGCTCCAGCTGACGCTTGGCATGGCTCATGGTGATGTTAGGCTTGTGTGCGGCTGCTCTGCCATGGAAACCCATTTAATGAAGCTCCCGACGAACAGTTCTTGTGCTGAGTTGCTTCCAGAGGCAGTTTGCAACTCAGTAGTGAGTGTTGCAACCGAGGACAGACGATTTTTACTCACTACGTGCTTCAGCACTCTGTGGTATTGTTATGTGAGCTTCTGTGGCCTACCACTTCGAGGCTGAGCCGTTGTTGCTCCTAGACGTTTCCACTTCACAATAACAGCACTTACAGTTGACCGGGGCAACTCTAGCAGGGCAGAAATTAGACAAACTGACTAGTTGGAAAGGTGGCATCCTATGACGGTGCCATGTTGAAAGTCACTGAGCTCTTCAGGAAGTCCATTCTACTGCCAATGTTTGTCTATGGAGATTGCATGGCTGTGTGCTTGATTTTACACACCTGTCCGCAATGGGTGTGGCTGAAATAGCCAAATCCACAAATTTGAAGGGGTGTCCACATACCTTTGTATATAATAGTGTATTTCCTATGCTTTTAAGGCGATATCCTTGAACTTGCTGTATGTTGAGTGTTGTGGTGAGGTCACTGAGGTGTTTGCTTTTCCAGGACTGATCCGCTGCCAGCTGATGAACGGCCAGCTACAGGAAGCAGCCAATCAGCTGGAGTTCCTCAGAGAGGTCCACCAGTCCATTGGCCAGTCAGCGGTATGACAAGCAGGATTCTACCTGAGTGACTAATCACATTACACTGATCTATCTCTGGGGTCACAAGACCCCCTAAATTGAACAAGGTTGGGGGATTGAGAATTTGTTTGATTAGGAATGTTAACATTCGTAACCATTGACATGGTATGAAAAGTATAGTATAGCTAACTGTAACTTCCCCTTTGTTTACTGTAGGAGCTGGTCCTTCTACAGGCTCTCCTGGTCCATAAGAGAGGGGCAGGGCTGGCCGTGGTGTCACCCTTACTGAAGGAGGCCACCGACCTTCACTTCCTGGACCTGCGATGGCGACCAATGGGACCAGACTACTTCCACAGGCTCCACCCCAACTTCATTTTCCAGGTGGTCAACCTCCACCTTTCCTTCTTCCAGGTAAACCCTTACACCCTTCAAATTCTCTGGACCTGGAAGCCAGTTCCACTGCTTTTTCATTCTTCCCCTCTAATCAGGTACTGATTTAGACCTGGGACACCAGGGGGGAGCAAATAATGATCAGGTAGAACAGAAAACCAGCTGTAATTCGTAGGTAGCCTAGCAGTTAAGAGCATTGAGCCAGTAACCGAAAGGTTGCTGGTTTAAATCCCAGAGCCGACTAGCTGAAAAATCTGTCTGTGCCCTTGAGCAATGCACTTAACCCTAATTGCTCCTGTAAGTAGCTCTGTATACGAGCGTCTGCAAAATGACTACATAGACCTCGTAGAAAAAAAAAAATTCTAGACAACATGGGTAATGAAGGATCAGGTAGAACAGAAAACCAAGTCCTCCATACTAATGTATTGACTCATGAGTCAGTATCTACTGACCAAGTCCTCCATATGAATGTATTGACTCATGAGTCAGTATCTACTGACCAAGTCCTCCATATGAATGTATTGACTCATGAGTCAGTATCTACTGACCAAGTCCTCCATATTAATGTGTTGACTCATGAGTCAGTATCTATTGACCAAGTCCTCAATATGAATGTATTAACTCATGAGTCAGTATCTACTGACCAAGTCCTCCATATGAATGTATTGACTCATGAGTCAGTATCTACTGACCAAGTCCTCCATATTAATGTGTTGACTCATGAGTCAGTATCTATTGACCAAGTCCTCAATATGAATGTATTAACTCATGAGTCAGTATCTACTGGCCAAGTCCTCCATATGAATGTATTGACTCATTATTTAGTATCTACTGACCAAGTCCTCCATATGAATGTATTGACTCATGAGTCAGTATCTACTGACCAAGTCCTCCATATTAATGTGTTGACTCATGAGTCAGTATCTATTGACCAAGTCCTCCATATGAATGTATTGACTCATGAGTCAGTATCTATTGACCAAGTCCTCCATATGAATGTATTGACTCATGAGTCAGTATCTACTGACCAAGTCCTCCATAAGAATGTATTGACTCATGAGTCTGTATCTGTTGACCAAGTCCTCCATATGAATGTATTGACTCATGAGTCAGTATCTATTGACCAAGTCCTCCATAATAATGTATTGACTCATGAGTCAGTATCTATTGACCAAGTCCTCCATAATAATGTGTTGACTCATGGGTTAGTATCACTGAAAGCCACATAATCTACCCATTCTTGGTATATAGTGTTTACATGCAGGAGGGGAAGTCCTTTACCGTTTAGCAGTGTTTCTAACGACCCATGCCCCCACTCCCCTCCCTCCCTCCCTCCCAGGAGAAGCCCCTGACGGCAGGTCAGCCCGTCCCCTTTGGCCTGAGTCACTCTGGAATGGTCCTGCAGCCTGTGGTCAAGATGGCCCCCGGACTGCTGCTTGCAGCCTATCACATGGCCCATGTCAAGTTCCTGTCAGGTAGGAGCCTATCACATGGCCCATGTCTAGTTCCTGTCAGGTAGGAGCCTATCACATGGCCCATGTCTAGTTCCTGTCATGTCTAGTTCCTGTCAGGTAGGAGCCTATCACATGGCCCATGTCTAGTTCCTGTCAGGTAGGAGCCTATCACATGGCCCATGTCTAGTTCCTGTCATGTCTAGTTCCTGTCAGGTAGGAGCCTATCACATGGCCCATGTCTAGTTCCTGTCAGGTAGGAGCCTATCACATGGGTATCTGTATGCGTGGGTGTTTTCCGTCCTCCGTGACCCAGAAACCGATGTGGTCGAGGAGTGTGTCATTTTGTTAATAGTCAAACGGAAGATGGTCCTCCTCGAAAGCCTCATTTGGCGAGGCAGCACACGTGTATTTTACCAGGAAGAATTTTGATGTCTGCCACACCCCCTTTGAATCAGCTGTTGTATTATTGGAGGAGAAAACCATGCATACAGTGGGGGAAAAAAGTATTTAGTCAGCCACCAATTGTGCAAGTTCTCCCACTTAAAAAGATGAGAGAGGCCTGTAATTTTCATCATAGGTACGCGTCAACTATGACAGACAAAATGATATTTTCTTTTCCAGAAAATCACATTGTAGGATTTTGCATTAATTTATTTGCAAATTATGGTGGAAAATAAGTATTTGGTCAATAACAAAAGTTTCTCAATACTTTGTTATATACGCTTTGTAGGCAATGACACAGGTCAAACGTTTTCTGTAAGTCTTCACAAGGTTTTCACACACTGTTGCTGGTATTTTGGCCCATTCCTCCATGCAGATCTCCTCTAGAGCAGTGATGTTTTGGGGCTGTCGCTGGGCAACACGGACTTTCAACTCCCTCCAAAGATTTTCTATGGTGTTGAGATCTGGAGACTGGCTAGGCCACTTCAGGACCTTGAAATGCTTCTTACGAAGCCACTCCTTCGTTGCCTGGGCGGTGTGTTTGGGATCATTGTCATGCTGAAAGACCCAGCCACGTTTAATCTTCAATGCCCTTGCTGATGGAAGGAGGTTTTCATTCAACATCTCACGATACATGGCCCCATTCATTCTTTCCTTTACACGGATCAGTCGTCCTGGTCCCTTTGCAGAAAAACAGCCCCAAAGCATGATGTTTCCACCCCCATGCTTCACAGTAGGTATGGTGTTCTTTGGATGCAACTCAGCATTCTTTGTCCTCCAAACACGACGAGTTGAGTTTTTACCAAAAAGTTCTATTTTGGTTTCATCTGACCATATGACATTCTCCCAATCCTCTTCTGGATCATCCGAATGCACTCTAGCAAACTTCAGACGGGCCTGGACATGTACTGGCTTAAGCAGGGGGACACGTCTGGCACTGCAGGATTTGAGTCCCTGGCGGCGTAGTGTGTTACTGATGGTAGGCTTTGTTACTTTGGTCCCAGCTCTCTGCAGGTCATTCACTAGGTCCCCCCGTGTGGTTCTGGGATTTTTGCTCACCGTTCTTGTGATCATTTTGACCCCACGGGGTGAGATCTTGCGTGGAGCCCCAGATCGAGGGAGATTATCAGTGGTCTTGTATGTCTTCCATTTCCTAATAATTGCTCCCACAGTTGATTTCTTCAAACCAAGCTGCTTACCTATTGCAGATTCAGTCTTCCCAGCCTGGTGCAGGTCTACAATTTCGTTTCTGGTGTCCTTTGACAGCTCTTTGGTCTTGGCCATAGTGGAGTTTGGAGTGTGACTGTTTGAGGTTGTGGACAGGTGTCTTTTATACTGATAACAAGTTCAAACAGGTGCCATTAATACAGGTAACGAGTGGAGGACAGAGGAGCCTCTTAAAGAAGAAGTTACAGGTCTGTGAGAGCCAGAAATCTTGCTTGTTTGTAGGTGACCAAATACTTATTTTCCACCATAATTTGCAAATTAATTCATAAAAAATCCTACAATGTGATTTTCTGGATTTTTTTCCCTCATTTTGTCTGTCATAGTTGACGTGTACCTATGATGAAAATTACAGGCCTCTCTCATCTTTCTAAGTGGGAGAACTTGCACAATTGGTGGCTGACTAAATACTTTTTTCCCCCACTGTAACTTAATTCGTTTTTTATTACATTACACATTTATTTTGAGATCCACCCCTGTAAACATATTTTATTTTGGGATCCACCCCTGTAAACATATTTTATTTTGGATCCACCCCTGTAAACATATTTTATTTTGGGATCCACCCCTGTAAACATTTTATTTTGGGATCCACCTCTGTAAACCTCATTAGCCTAATGACGCGCGAGTGGAGAAGGAGGGTCTCATTTCATACAAGTGCATTTTCATCCTCGTTCCCTCTCCTCGTTCCCTCTCCTCGCTGCCTCTCCTCGATTACCTTCAACCTTTTTCAAAAGGAGGTGAAAGAGGATGGAGGAGGTGAGCAAATCTTATGAGAAAAGGCTGTGTAGTGTGTCGAAAGGCTGTGTAGTGTGTCGAAAGGCTGTGTAGTGTGTCGAAAGTGAGTCATAGTAACTGCAAATCTGTAGTGTGTCAAAACCTAACAGCTAATTGGGCAGATTGTAGCAGGTTAGGATAATTAACGTAGCAGGTTAGGAGAATTAACGTAGCAGGTTAGGAGAATTAACGTAGCAGGTTAGGAGAATTAACGTAACAGGTTAGGAGAACGGTAACGTGGCAGGTTAGGATAATTAACATGGCAGGTAGGATAATTAACGTAACAGGTTAGGATAATTAACATGGCAGGTTAGGAAAACTAATGTAGCAGTTTCGGATAATTAACATGGCAGGTTAGGAGAACTAACTTGGCAGGTTAAGATAATTAACGTAGGCGTCTATCACATAGCCCATGTCTAGTTCCTGTCAGGTAGGATTCAATTAGCCTAGCACATAGCCCATGTCTAGTTCCTGTCAGGTAGGATTCAATTAGCCTAGCACATAGCCCATGTCACGTTCCTGTCAGGTAGGATTCAATTAGCCTAGCACATAGCCCATGTCACGTTCCTGTCAGGTAGGATTCAATTAGCCTAGCACATAGCCCATGTCACGTTCCTGTCAGGTAGGATTCAATTAGCCTAGCACATAGCCCATGTCTAGTTCCTGTCAGGTAGGATTCAATTAGCCTAGCACATAGCCCATGTCTAGTTCCTGTCAGGTGAGACCAACATGATGGACAAGGGATAATGCAAACTGAATTATGACCCAAAAGTTAACATCATGAGCCGAGATGAATGATAACCAATATAATATAACATTGATTGGGGTTAAGGCCCTGCAACTGACTAGTTGCCTCCTGCTCCGATGAGCCTTTCTGGCTAGGACAAGGTTGACTTACTTTATGATATACAATACTCTCTTTAAACATCTATCTCGCTTGAATGAGCTCTCTGAGACTCTCAAGACCATTCTTACAAAGGTTTAGTTGAGTGAGTACAGGGGTACAATGATACCACATGCAGTAATCTATCTGGTTCCTGTCTCCTGTCAGGTGACAGCCAGTCAGCTCAGCAGTTCCTGGATTTCTGTCTGGAGAGAGACCCAACCATTGCTGAGATCCACCTGCTGCAGGCCAGGATGCACCTCCATGATGGGGACTACAACCGCTGCTTTCAGTCCATGGAGACCGGAGTCAGCCACAACTTCCAGGTAAACTAGTGTAGAGACCAGACCGGAGTCAGCCACAACTTCCAGGTAAACTAGTGTAGAGACCAGACCAGAGTCAGCCACAACTTCCAGGTAAACTAGTGTAGAGACCAGACCAGAGTCAGCCACAACTTCCAGGTAAACTAGTGTAGAGACCAGACTGGAGTCAGCCACAACTTCCAGGTTAACTAGTGTAGAGACCAGACTGGAGTCAGCCACAACTTCCAGGTAAACTAGTGTAGAGACCAGACCGGAGTCAGCCACAACTTCCAGGTAAACTAGTGTAGAGACCAGACTGGAGTCAGCCACAACTTCCAGGTTAACTAGTGTAGAGACCAGACCAGAGTCAGCCACAACTTCCAGGTTAACTAGTGTAGAGACCAGACTGGAGTCAGCCACAACTTCCAGGTTAACTAGTGTAGAGACCAGACTGGAGTCAGCCACAACTTCCAGGTTAGAGACCAGACCAGAGTCAGCCACAACTTCCAGGTAAACTAGTGTAGAGGCCAGACCAGAGTCAGCCACAACTTCCAGGTTAGAGACCAGACCAGAGTCAGCCACAACTTCCAGGTAAACTAGTGTAGAGACCAGACCGGAGTCAGCCACAACTTCCAGGTAAACTAGTGTAGAGACCAGACCGGAGTCAGCCACAACTTCCAGGTAAACTAGTGTAGAGACCAGACCGGAGTCAGCCACAACTTCCAGGTAAACTAGTGTAGAGACCAGACTGGAGTCAGCCACAACTTCCAGGTAAACTAGTGTAGAGACCAGACCAGAGTCAGCCACAACTTCCAGGTAAACTAGTGTAGAGACCAGACTGGAGTCAGCCACAACTTCCAGGTAAACTAGTGTAGAGACCAGACCAGAGTCAGCCACAACTTCCAGGTAAACTAGTGTAGAGACCAGACTGGAGTCAGCCACAACTTCCAGGTTAACTAGTGTAGAGACCAGACTGGAGTCAGCCACAACTTCCAGGTAAACTAGTGTAGAGACCAGACTGGAGTCAGCCACAACTTCCAGGTTAACTAGTGTAGAGACCAGACTGGAGTCAGCCACAACTTCCAGGTTAACTAGTGTAGAGACCAGACTGGAGTCAGCCACAACTTCCAGGTAAACTAGTGTAGAGACCAGACCGGAGTCAGCCACAACTTCCAGGTAAACTAGTGTAGAGACCAGACTGGAGTCAGCCACAACTTCCAGGTTAACTAGTGTAGAGACCAGACTGGAGTCAGCCACAACTTCCAGGTAAACTAGTGTAGAGACCAGACCGGAGTCAGCCACAACTTCCAGGTTAACTAGTGTAGAGACCAGACCGGAGTCAGCCACAACTTCCAGGTAAACTAGTGTAGAGACCAGACCAGAGTCAGCCACAACTTCCAGGTAAACTAGTGTAGAGACCAGACCAGAGTCAGCCACAACTTCCAGGTTAACTAGTGTAGAGACCAGACCAGAGTCAGCCACAACTTCCAGGTTAACTAGTGTAGAGACCAGACTGGAGTCAGCCACAACTTCCAGGTAAACTAGTGTAGAGACCAGACCGGAGTCAGCCACAACTTCCAGGTAAACTAGTGTAGAGACCAGACCGGAGTCAGCCACAACTTCCAGGTAAACTAGTGTAGAGACCAGACCGGAGTCAGCCACAACTTCCAGGTTAACTAGTGTAGAGACCAGACCAGAGTCAGCCACAACTTCCAGGTTAACTAGTGTAGAGACCAGACCAGAGTCAGCCACAACTTCCAGGTTAACTAGTGTAGAGACCAGACCAGAGTCAGCCACAACTTCCAGGTTAACTAGTGTAGAGACCAGACTGGAGTCAGCCACAACTTCCAGGTAAACTAGTGTAGAGACCAGACCGGAGTCAGCCACAACTTCCAGGTTAACTAGTGTAGAGACCAGACCGGAGTCAGCCACAACTTCCAGGTAAACTAGTGTAGAGACCAGACTGGAGTCAGCCACAACTTCCAGGTTAACTAGTGTAGAGACCAGACTGGAGTCAGCCACAACTTCCAGGTAAACTAGTGTAGAGACCAGACTGGAGTCAGCCACAACTTCCAGGTAAACTAGTGTAGAGACCAGACTGGAGTCAGCCACAACTTCCAGGTTAACTAGTGTAGAGACCAGACTGCAGTCAGCCACAACTTCCAGGTAAACTAGTGTAGAGACCAGACCAGAGTCAGCCACAACTTCCAGGTTAACTAGTGTAGAGACCAGACTGGAGTCAGCCACAACTTCCAGGTAAACTAGTGTAGAGACCAGACCGGAGTCAGCCACAACTTCCAGGTTAACTAGTGTAGAGACCAGACTGGAGTCAGCCACAACTTCCAGGTAAACTAGTGTAGAGACCAGACTGGAGTCAGCCACAACTTCCAGGTTAGAGACCAGACCGGAGTCAGCCACAACTTCCAGGTAAACTAGTGTAGAGACCAGACCAGAGTCAGCCACAACTTCCAGGTTAACTAGTGTAGAGACCAGACCGGAGTCAGCCACAACTTCCAGGTAAACTAGTGTAGAGACCAGACTGGAGTCAGCCACAACTTCCAGGTAAACTAGTGTAGAGACCAGACCAGAGTCAGCCACAACTTCCAGGTAAACTAGTGTAGAGACCAGACCAGAGTCAGCCACAACTTCCAGGTAAACTAGTGTAGAGACCAGACCAGAGTCAGCCACAACTTCCAGGTAAACTAGTGTAGAGACCAGACTGGAGTCAGCCACAACTTCCAGGTTAACTAGTGTAGAGACCAGACCGGAGTCAGCCACAACTTCCAGGTTAACTAGTGTAGAGACCAGACTGGAGTCAGCCACAACTTCCAGGTTAACTAGTGTAGAGACCAGACCAGAGTCAGCCACAACTTCCAGGTTAACTAGTGTAGAGACCAGACCGGAGTCAGCCACAACTTCCAGGTTAGAGACCAGACTGGAGTCAGCCACAACTTCCAGGTTAACTAGTGTAGAGACCAGACTGGAGTCAGCCACAACTTCCAGGTAAACTAGTGTAGAGACCAGACCAGAGTCAGCCACAACTTCCAGGTTAACTAGTGTAGAGACCAGACTGGAGTCAGCCACAACTTCCAGGTAAACTAGTGTAGAGACCAGACTGGAGTCAGCCACAACTTCCAGGTAAACTAGTGTAGAGACCAGACTGGAGTCAGCCACAACTTCCAGGTTAACTAGTGTAGAGACCAGACTGGAGTCAGCCACAACTTCCAGGTAAACTAGTGTAGAGACCAGACCAGGAGTCAGCCACAACTTCCAGGTAAACTAGTGTAGAGACCAGACCAGAGTCAGCCACAACTTCCAGGTAAACTAGTGTAGAGACCAGACCGGAGTCAGCCACAACTTCCAGGTTAACTAGTGTAGAGACCAGACCTGGAGTCAGCCACAACTTCCAGGTAAACTAGTGTAGAGACCAGACCTGGAGTCAGCCACAACTTCCAGGTTAACTAGTGTAGAGACCAGACCAGAGTCAGCCACAACTTCCAGGTTAACTAGTGTAGAGGACCAGACAGGAGTCAGCCACAACTTCCAGGTTAACTAGTGTAGAGACCAGACCGGAGTCAGCCACAACTTCCAGGTTAACTAGTGTAGAGACCAGACCAGAGTCAGCCACAACTTCCAGGTTAACTAGTGTAGAGACCAGACTGGAGTCAGCCACAACTTCCAGGTAAACTAGTGTAGAGACCAGACTGGAGTCAGCCACAACTTCCAGGTAAACTAGTGTAGAGACCCAGACCTGGAGTCAGCCACAACTTCCAGGTAAACTAGTGTAGAGACCAGACCGGAGTCAGCCACAACTTCAGGTTAACTAGTGTAGAGACCAGACCTGAGTCAGCCACAATCTTCCAGGTAAACTAGTGTAGAGACCAGACCTGGAGTCAGCCACAACTTCCAGGTAACTAGTGTAGAGGCCAGACCGGAGTCAGCCACAACTTCAGGTAAACTAGTGTAGAGACCAGACTGGAGTCAGCCACAACTTCCAGGTAAACTAGTGTAGAGACCAGACTGGGACAGTAGTCAGCCACAACTTCCAGGTTAAACTAGTGTAGAGACCAGACTGGAGTCAGCCACAACTTCCAGGTAAACTAGTGTAGAGACCAGACAGGGTCAGCACAACTTCCAGGTAACCTAGTGTAGAGACCAGAACTGGAGTTCAGCCACAACTTCCAGGTAACTAGTGTAGAGACCAGACCAGAGTCAGCCACAACTTCCAGGTAAACTAGTGTAGAGGCCAGACCAGAGTCAGCCACAACTTCCAGGTTAACTAGTGTAGAGGCCAGACTGGAGTCAGCCACAACTTCCAGGTTAACTAGTGTAGAGACCAGACCAGAGTCAGCCACAACTTCCAGGTAAACTAGTGTAGAGACCAGACTGGAGTCAGCCACAACTTCCAGGTTAACTAGTGTAGAGACCAGACCGGAGTCAGCCACAACTTCCAGGTAAACTAGTGTAGAGACCAGACTGGAGTCAGCCACAACTTCCAGGTTAACTAGTGTAGAGACCAGACCAGAGTCAGCCACAACTTCCAGGTAAACTAGTGTAGAGACCAGACTGGAGTCAGCCACAACTTCCAGGTAAACTAGTGTAGAGACCAGACCAGAGTCAGCCACAACTTCCAGGTTAACTAGTGTAGAGACCAGACTGGAGTCAGCCACAACTTCCAGGTAAACTAGTGTAGAGACCAGACCGGAGTCAGCCACAACTTCCAGGTTAACTAGTGTAGAGACCAGACCAGAGTCAGCCACAACTTCCAGGTTAACTAGTGTAGAGACCAGACTGGAGTCAGCCACAACTTCCAGGTAAACTAGTGTAGAGACCAGACAGGAGTCAGCCACAACTTCCAGGTTAACTAGTGTAGAGGACCAGACCTGGAGTCAGCCACAACTTCCAGGTAAACTAGTGTAGAGACCAGACTGGAGTCAGCCACAACTTCCAGGTAAACTAGTGTAGAGACCAGACCGGAGTCAGCCACAACTTCCAGGTAAACTAGTGTAGAGACCAGACCGGAGTCAGCCACAACTTCCAGGTTAACTAGTGTAGAGACCAGACTGGAGTCAGCCACAACTTCCAGGTTAACTAGTGTAGAGACCAGACCAGAGTCAGCCACAACTTCCAGGTAAACTAGTGTAGAGACCAGACGGAGTCAGCCACAACTTCCAGGTAAACTAGTGTAGAGACCAGACTGGAGTCAGCCACAACTTCCAGGGTTAACTAGTGTAGAGACCAGACTGGAGTCAGCCACAACCTTCCAGGTAAACTAGTGTAGAGACCAGACTGGATGTCAGCCACAACTTCCAGGTAAACTAGTGTAGAGACAAGACCGGAGTCAGCCACAACTTCCAGGTAAACTAGTGTAGAGACCCAGACTGGAGTCAGCCACAACTTCCAGGTTAACTAGTGTAGAGACCAGGACCAGAGTCAGCCACAACTTCCAGGTTAAACTAGTGAAGAGGCCAGACCAGAGTCAGCCACAACTTCCAGGTTAACTAGTGTAGAGGCCAGACGGAGTCAGCCACAACTTCCAGGTAACTAGTGTAGGACCAGACCAGAGTCAGCCACAACTTCCAGGTTAACTAGTGTAGAGACCAGACCAGAGTCAGCCACAACTTCCAGGTTAACTAGTGTAGAGACCAGACCGGAGTCAGCCACAACTTCCAGGTAAACTAGTGTAGAGACCAGACTGGAGTCAGCCACAACTTCCAGGTTAACTAGTGTAGAGACCAGACCAGAGTCAGCCACAACTTCCAGGTAAACTAGTGTAGAGACCAGACCGGAGTCAGCCACAACTTCCAGGTAAACTAGTGTAGAGACCAGACCAGAGTCAGCCACAACTTCCAGGTTAACTAGTGTAGAGACCAGACTGGAGTCAGCCACAACTTCCAGGTTAACTAGTGTAGAGACCAGACCAGAGTCAGCCACAACTTCCAGGTAAACTAGTGTAGAGACCAGACCGGAGTCAGCCACAACTTCCAGGTTTAACTAGTGTAGAGACCAGACCAGAGTCAGCCACAACTTCCAGGTAAACTAGTGTAGAGACCAGACTGGAGTCAGCCACAACTTCCAGGTTAACTAGTGTAGAGACCAGGACCGGAGTCAGCCACAACTTCCAGGTAAACTAGTGTAGAGACCAGACTGGAGTCAGCCACAACTTCCAGGTTAACTAGTGTAGAGACCAGACCAGAGTCAGCCACAACTTCCAGGTTAACTAGTGTAGAGACCAGACCGGAGTCAGCCACAACTTCCAGGTAAACTAGTGTAGAGACCAGACCAGGAGTCAGCCACAACTTCCAGGTAACTAGTGTAGAGACCAGACTGGAGTCAGCCACAACTTCCAGGTAAACTAGTGTAGAGACCAGACCGGAGTCAGCCACAACTTCCAGGTAAACTAGTGTAGAGACCAGACTGGAGTCAGCCACAACTTCCAGGTAAACTAGTGTAGAGACCAGACCAGAGTCAGCCACAACTTCCAGGTTAACTAGTGTAGAGACCAGACCGGAGTCAGCCACAACTTCCAGGTAAACTAGTGTAGAGACCAGACTGGAGTCAGCCACAACTTCCAGGTTAACTAGTGTAGAGACCAGACTGGAGTCAGCCACAACTTCCAGGTAAACTAGTGTAGAGACCAGACTGGAGTCAGCCACAACTTCCAGGTTAACTAGTGTAGAGACCAGACCGGAGTCAGCCACAACTTCCAGGTAAACTAGTGTAGAGACCAGACCTGGAGTCAGCCACAACTTCCAGGTTAACTAGTGTAGAGACCAGACTGGAGTCAGCCACAACTTCCAGGTTAACTAGTGTAGAGACCAGACCAGAGTCAGCCACAACTTCCCAGGTAAACTAGTGTAGAGACCCAGACCAGAGTCAGCCACAACTTCCAGGTTAACTAGTGTAGAGACCAGACTGGAGTCAGCCACAACTTCCAGGTAAACTAGTGTAGAGACCAGACCAGAGTCAGCCACAACTTCCAGGTAAACTAGTGTAGAGACCAGACCGGAGTCAGCCACAACTTCCAGGTTAACTAGTGTAGAGACCAGACCAGGGTCAGCCACAACTTCCAGGTAAACTAGTGTAGAGACCAGACTGGAGTCAGCCACAACTTCCAGGTAAACTAGTGTAGAGACCAGACTGGAGTCAGCCACAACTTCCAGGTTAACTAGTGTAGAGACCAGACCGGAGTCAGCCACAACTTCCAGGTAAACTAGTGTAGAGACCAGACCGGAGTCAGCCACAACTTCCAGGTAAACTAGTGTAGAGACCAGACTGGAGTCAGCCACAACTTCCAGGTAAACTAGTGTAGAGACCAGACCAGAGTCAGCCACAACTTCCAGGTTAGAGACCAGACCGGAGTCAGCCACAACTTCCAGGTTAACTAGTGTAGAGACCAGACTGGAGTCAGCCACAACTTCCAGGTTAACTAGTGTAGAGACCAGACTGGAGTCAGCCACAACTTCCAGGTAAACTAGTGTAGAGACCAGACTGGAGTCAGCCACAACTTCCAGGTAAACTAGTGTAGAGACCAGACCGGAGTCAGCCACAACTTCCAGGTAAACTAGTGTAGAGACCAGACCAGAGTCAGCCACAACTTCCAGGTTAACTAGGTAGAGACCAGACCAGGAGTCAGCCACAACTTCCAGGTAAACTAGTGTAGAGACCAGACCGGAGTCAGCCACAACTTCCAGGTTTACTAGTGTAGAGCACCAGACCGGAGTCAGCCACACACTTCCAGGATAACTAGTTGTAGAGACCAGGACCCGGAGTCAGCCACAACTTCCAGTGTAAACTAGTGTAGAGGACCCAGACCGGAGTCAGCCACAACTTCCAGGTTAACTAGTGTAGAGACCAGGACCGGAGTCAGCCACAACTTCCAGGTAAACTAGTTGTAGAGACCAGACTGCAGTCAGCCACAACTTCCAGGTAAACTAGTGTAGAGACCAGACTGGAAGTCCAGCCACAACTTCCAGGTAAACTAGTGTAGAGACCAGACCGGAGTCAGCCACAACTTCCAGGTAAACTAGTGTAGAGACCAGACCGGAGTCAGCCACAACTTCCAGGTAAACTAGTGTAGAGACCAGACCGGAGTCAGCCACAACTTCCAGGTAAACTAGTGTAGAGACCAGACCTGGAGTCAGCCACAACTTCCAGGTAAACTAGTGTAGAGACCAGACCTGGAGTCAGCCACAACTTCCAGGTAAACTAGTGTAGAGACCAGACCTGGAGTCAGCCACAACTTCCAGGTTAACTAGTGTAGAGACCAGACCGGAGTCAGCCACAACTTCCAGGTAAACTAGTGTAGAGACCAGACTGGAGTCAGCCACAACTTCCAGGTGTAAACTAGTGTAGAGACCAGACCTGGATGTCAGCCACAACTTCCAGGTAAACTAGTGTAGAGACCAGACTGGAGTCAGCCACAACTTCCAGGTAAACTAGTGTAGAGACCAGACTGGAGTCAGCCACAACTTCCAGGTTAACTAGTGTAGAGACCAGACCGGAGTCAGCCACAACTTCCAGGTAAACAGTGTAGAGACCAGACGGAGTCAGCCACAACTTCCAGGTAAACTAGTGTAGAGACCAGACTGGAGTCAGCCACAACTTCCAGGTTAGAGACAGACGAGTAGCACAACTTCCAGGTACCTAGTGTAGAGACCAGACTGGAAGTCAGCCAACAACTTCCAGGTAAACTAGTGTAGAGACCAGACTGGAGTCAGCCACAACTTCCAGGTTAACTAGTGTAGAGACCAGAGACTGAGTCAGCCACAACTTCCAGGTAAAACTAGTGTAGAGACCAGACCGGAGTCAGCCACAACTTCCAGGTTAACTAGTGTAGAGACCAGACTGAGAGTCAGCCACAACTTCCAGGTAAAACTAGTGTAGAGACCAGACCGGAGTCAGCCACAACTTCCAGGTTAAACTAGTGTAGAGACCAGACTGGAGTCAGCCACAACTTCCAGGTTAACTAGTGTAGAGACCAGACTGGAGTCAGCCACAACTTCCAGGTTAAACTAAGTGTAGAGACCAGACGGAGTCAAGCCACAACTTCCAGGTTAACTAGTGTAGAGACCAGACCGGAGTCAGCCACAACTTCCAGGTTAAACTAGTGTAGAGACCAGACTGGAGTCAGCCACAACTTCCAGGTTAACTAGTGTAGAGACCAGACCGGAGTCAGCCACAACTTCCAGGTTAACTAGTGTAGAGACCAGACCAGGAGTCAGCCACAACTTCCAGGTAAACTAGTGTAGAGACCAGACCTGGAGTCAGCCACAACTTCCAGGTAAACTAGTGTAGAGACCAGACCTGGAGTCAGCCACAACTTCCAGGTTAACTAGTGTAGAGACCAGACCGGAGTCAGCCACAACTTCCAGGTAAACTAGTGTAGAGACCAGACCGGAGTCAGCCACAACTTCCAGGTTAACTAGTGTAGAGACCAGACCGGAGTCAGCCACAACTTCCAGGTAAACTAGTGTAGAGACCAGACTGGAGTCAGCCACAACTTCCAGGTAAACTAGTGTAGAGACCAGACCTGGAGTCAGCCACAACTTCCAGGTTAACTAGTGTAGAGACCAGACCGGAGTCAGCCACAACTTCCAGGTAAACTAGTGTAGAGACCAGACCGGAGTCAGCCACAACTTCCAGGTAAACTAGTGTAGAGACCAGACCGGAGTCAGCCACAACTTCCAGGTAAACTAGTGTAGAGACCAGACCGGAGTCAGCCACAACTTCCAGGTTAACTAGTGTAGAGACCAGACCAGGAGTCAGCCACAACTTCCAGGTTAGAGACCAGACCAGAGTCAGCCACAACTTCCAGGTAAACTAGTGTAGAGACCAGACTGGAGTCAGCCACAACTTCCAGGTAAACTAGTGTAGAGACCAGACTGGAGTCAGCCACAACTTCCAGGTAACTAGTGTAGAGACCAGACCGGAGTCAGCCACAACTTCCAGGTAAACTAGTGTAGAGACCAGACTGGAGTCAGCCACAACTTCCAGGTTAACTAGTGTAGAGACCAGACCGGAGTCAGCCACAACTTCCAGGTAAACTAGTGTAGAGACCAGACCGAGTCAGCCACAACTTCCAGGTAAACTAGTGTAGAGACCAGACTGGAGTCAGCCACAACTTCCAGGTTAACTAGTGTAGAGACCAGACCGGAGTCAGCCACAACTTCCAGGTAAACTAGTGTAGAGACCAGACCGGAGTCAGCCACAACTTCCAGGTAAACTAGTGTAGAGACCAGACCAGAGTCAGCCACAACTTCCAGGTTAACTAGTGTAGAGACCAGACCGGAGTCAGCCACAACTTCCAGGTTAACTAGTGTAGAGACCAGACCAGGAGTCAGCCACAACTTCCAGGTAAACTAGTGTAGAGACCAGACCAGAGTCAGCCACAACTTCCAGGTAAACTAGTGTAGAGACCAGACCAGAGTCAGCCACAACTTCCAGGTTAACTAGTGTAGAGACCAGACCGGAGTCAGCCACAACTTCCAGGTAAACTAGTGTAGAGACCAGACCGGAGTCAGCCACAACTTCCAGGTAAACTAGTGTAGAGACCAGACCGGAGTCAGCCACAACTTCCAGGTTAACTAGTGTAGAGACCAGACCGGAGTCAGCCACAACTTCCAGGTAAACTAGTGTAGAGACCAGACCTGGAGTCAGCCACAACTTCCAGGTTAACTAGTGTAGAGACCAGACCGGAGTCAGCCACAACTTCCAGGTTAAACTAGTGTAGAGACCAGACTCAGGAGTCAGCCACAACTTCCAGGTTAACTAGTGTAGAGACCAGACCAGAGTCAGCCACAACTTCCAGGTTAACTAGTGTAGAGACCAGACCAGAGTCAGCCACAACTTCCAGGTAACTAGTGTAGAGACCAGACTGGAGTCAGCCACAACTTCCAGGTTAAACTAGTGTAGAGACCAGACTGGAGTCAGCCACAAATTCCAGGTTAACTAGTGTAGAGACCAGACCGGAGTCAGCCACAACTTCCAGGTAAACTAGTTGTAGAGACCAGACCGGAGTCAGCCACAACTTCCAGGTAAACTTAGTGTAGAGACCAGACTGGAGTCAGCCACAACTTCCAGGTAAACTAGTGTAGAGACCAGACCAGAGTCAGCCACAACTTCCAGGTAAACTAGTGTAGAGACCAGACTGGAGTCAGCCACAACTTTCCAGGTTAACTAGTGTAGAGACCAGACCTGAGTCAGCCACAACTTCCAGGTAAACTAGTGTAGAGACCAGACTGGAGTCAGCCACAACTTCCAGGTAAACTAGTGTAGAGACCAGACGGAGTCAGCCACAACTTCCAGGTTAACTAGTGTAGAGACCCAGACTGGAGTCAGCCACAACTTCCAGGTTAACTAGTGTAGAGACCAGACTGGAGTCAGCCACAACTTCCAGGTTAACTAGTGTAGAGACCAGACCGGAGTCAGCCACAACTTCCAGGTTAACTAGTGTAGAGACCAGACTGGAGTCAGCCACAACTTCCAGGTTAGAGACCAGACCGGAGTCAGCCACAACTTCCAGGTTAACTAGTGTAGAGACCAGACCGGAGTCAGCCACAACTTCCAGGTTAACTAGTGTAGAGACCAGACCAGAGTCAGCCACAACTTCCAGGTAAACTAGTGTAGAGACCAGACCAGAGTCAGCCACAACTTCCAGGTTAACTAGTGTAGAGACCAGACTGAGTCAGCCACAACTTCCAGGTTAACTAGTGTAGAGACCAGACTGGAGTCAGCCACAACTTCCAGGTAAACTAGTGTAGAGACCAGACTGGAGTCAGCCACAACTTCCAGGTAAACTAGTGTAGAGACCAGACCGGAGTCAGCCACAACTTCCAGGTAAACTAGTGTAGAGACCAGACTGGAGTCAGCCACAACTTCCAGGTAAACTAGTGTAGAGACCAGACTGGAGTCAGCCACAACTTCCAGGTAAACTAGTGTAGAGACCAGACCGGAGTCAGCCACAACTTCCAGGTAAACTAGTGTAGAGACCAGACTGGAGTCAGCCACAACTTCCAGGTTAACTAGTGTAGAGACCAGACTGGAGTCAGCCACAACTTCCAGGTTAACTAGTGTAGAGACCAGACTGGAGTCAGCCACAACTTCCAGGTAAACTAGTGTAGAGACCAGACCGGAGTCAGCCACAACTTCCAGGTAAACTAGTGTAGAGACCAGACCGGAGTCAGCCACAACTTCCAGGTAAACTAGTGTAGAGACCAGACCAGAGTCAGCCACAACTTCCAGGTTAACTAGTGTAGAGACCAGACCGGAGTCAGCCACAACTTCCAGGTTAACTAGTGTAGAGACCAGACCGGAGTCAGCCACAACTTCCAGGTTAACTAGTGTAGAGACCAGACCAGGAGTCAGCCACAACTTCCAGGTTAACTAGTGTAGAGACCAGACCTGGAGTCAGCCACAACTTCCAGGTACAGTAGAGACCAGACCGGAGTCAGCCACAACTTCCAGGTAACTAGTGTAGAGACCAGGACCGGAGTCAGCCACAACTTCCAGGTAAACTAGTGTAGAGACCAGACCGGAGTCAGCCACAACTTCCAGGTAAACTAGTGTAGAGACCAGACCTGGAGTCAGCCACAACTTCCAGGTAAACTAGTGTAGAGACCAGACTGGAGTCAGCCACAACTTCCAGGTAAACTAGTGTAGAGACCAGACTGGAGTCAGCCACAACTTCCAGGTAAACTAGTGTAGAGACCCAGACTGGGAGGTCAGCCACAACTTCCAGGTTAAAAAACTAGTGTAGGAAGACCAGACTGGAGTCAGCCACAACTTCCAGGATAACTAGTGTAGAGACCAGACTGGAGTCAGCCCACAACTTCCAGGTTAACTAGTGTAGAGACCAGACTGGAGTCAGCCACAACTTCCAGGTAAACTAGTGTAGAGACCAGACGGAGTCAGCCACAACTTCCAGGTAAACTAGTGTAGAGACCAGACCTGGAGTCAGCCACAACTTCCAGGTAAACTAGTGTAGAGACCAGACCAGAGTCAGCCACAACTTCCAGGTAAACTAGTGTAGAGACCAGACCAGGAGTCAGCCACAACTTCCAGGTAAACTAGTGTAGAGACCAGACCAGGAGTCAGCCACAACTTCCAGGTAAACTAGTGTAGAGACCAGACCTGGAGTCAGCCACAACTTCCAGGTAAACTAGTGTAGAGACCAGACCAGGAGTCAGCCACAACTTCCAGGTTAACTAGTGTAGAGACCAGACCAGAGTCAGCCACAACTTCCAGGTAAACTAGTGTAGAGACCAGACCGGAGTCAGCCACAACTTCCAGGTTAACTAGTGTAGAGACCAGACTGGAGTCCAGCCACAACCTTCCAGGTAAACTAGTGTAGAGACCAGACCGGAGTCAGCCACAACTTCCAGGTAAACTAGTGTAGAGACCAGACCGGAGTCAGCCACAACTTCCAGGTAAACTAGTGTAGAGACCAGACTGGAGTCAGCCACAACTTCCAGGTAAACTAGTGTAGAGACCAGACCGGAGTCAGCCACAACTTCCAGGTAAACTAGTGTAGAGACCAGACCGGAGTCAGCCACAACTTCCAGGTAAACTAGTGTAGAGACCAGACCAGAGTCAGCCACAACTTCCAGGTAAACTAGTGTAGAGACCAGACTGGAGTCAGCCACAACTTCCAGGTAAACTAGTGTAGAGACCAGACTGGAGTCAGCCACAACTTCCAGGTTAACTAGTGTAGAGACCAGACTGGAGTCAGCCACAACTTCCAGGTTAACTAGTGTAGAGACCAGACTGGAGTCAGCCACAACTTCCAGGTAAACTAGTGTAGAGACCAGACCGGAGTCAGCCACAACTTCCAGGTAAACTAGTGTAGAGACCAGACTGGAGTCAGCCACAACTTCCAGGTTAACTAGTGTAGAGACCAGACCAGAGTCAGCCACAACTTCCAGGTAAACTAGTGTAGAGACCAGACTGGAGTCAGCCACAACTTCCAGGTAAACTAGTGTAGAGACCAGACCGGAGTCAGCCACAACTTCCAGGTTAGAGACCAGACCAGAGTCAGCCACAACTTCCAGGTTAACTAGTGTAGAGACCAGACCTGGAGTCAGCCACAACTTCCAGGTTAACTAGTGTAGAGACCAGACCGGAGTCAGCCACAACTTCCAGGTAAACTAGTGTAGAGACCAGACTGGAGTCAGCCACAACTTCCAGGGTTAACTAGTGTAGAGACCAGACCAGAGTCAGCCACAACTTCCAGGTTTAACTAGTGTAGAGACCAGACCGAGAGTCAGCCACAACTTCCAGGGTAAACTAGTGTAGAGACCAGACTGGAGTCAGCCACAACTTCCAGGTAAACTAGTGTAGAGACCAGACCGGAGTCAGCCACAACTTCCAGGTTAGAGACCAGACCAGGAGTCAGCCACAACTTCCAGGTAAACTAGTTGTAGAGACCAGACCCGGAGTCAGCCACAACTTCCAGGTAAACTAGTGTAGAGACCAGACTGGAGTCAGCCACAACTTCCAGGTTAACTAGTGTAGAGACCAGACCAGAGTCAGCCACAACTTCCAGGTTAACTAGTGTAGAGACCAGACTGGAGTCAGCCACAACTTCCAGGTAAACTAGTGTAGAGACCAGACCAGAGTCAGCCACAACTTCCAGGTAAACTAGTGTAGAGACCAGACCAGAGTCAGCCACAACTTCCAGGTAAACTAGTGTAGAGACCAGACTGGAGTCAGCCACAACTTCCAGGTAAACTAGTGTAGAGACCAGACCGGAGTCAGCCACAACTTCCAGGTTAACTAGTGTAGAGACCAGACTGGAGTCAGCCACAACTTCCAGGTAAACTAGTGTAGAGACCAGACCTGGAGTCAGCCACAACTTCAGGTTAACTAGTGTAGAGACCAGACTGGAGTCAGCCACAACTTCCAGGTAAACTAGTGTAGAGACCAGACCAGAGTCAGCCACAACTTCCAGGTAAACTAGTGTAGAGACCAGACCGGAGTCAGCCACAACTTCCAGGTAAACTAGTGTAGAGACCAGACTGGAGTCAGCCACAACTTCCAGGTAAACTAGTGTAGAGACCAGACCGGAGTCAGCCACAACTTCCAGGTAAACTAGTGTAGAGACCAGACCGGAGTCAGCCACAACTTCCAGGTAAACTAGTGTAGAGACCAGACTGGAGTCAGCCACAACTTCCAGGTAAACTAGTGTAGAGACCAGACCAGAGTCAGCCACAACTTCCAGGTAAACTAGTGTAGAGACCAGACCGGAGTCAGCCACAACTTCCAGGTTAACTAGTGTAGAGACCAGACTGGAGTCAGCCACAACTTCCAGGTTAACTAGTGTAGAGACCAGACCAGAGTCAGCCACAACTTCCAGGTTAACTAGTGTAGAGACCAGACCGGAGTCAGCCACAACTTCCAGGTTAACTAGTGTAGAGACCAGACTGGAGTCAGCCACAACTTCCAGGTAAACTAGTGTAGAGACCAGACTGGAGTCAGCCACAACTTCCAGGTTAGAGACCAGACCGGAGTCAGCCACAACTTCCAGGTAAACTAGTGTAGAGACCAGACTGGAGTCAGCCACAACTTCCAGGTAAACTAGTGTAGAGACCAGACTGGAGTCAGCCACAACTTCCAGGTAAACTAGTGTAGAGACCAGACTGGAGTCAGCCACAACTTCCAGGTTAACTAGTGTAGAGACCAGACTGGAGTCAGCCACAACTTCCAGGTAAACTAGTGTAGAGACCAGACTGGAGTCAGCCACAACTTCCAGGTAAACTAGTGTAGAGACCAGACTGGAGTCAGCCACAACTTCCAGGTTAACTAGTGTAGAGACCAGACCGGAGTCAGCCACAACTTCCAGGTAAACTAGTGTAGAGACCAGACTGGAGTCAGCCACAACTTCCAGGTAAACTAGTGTAGAGACCAGACCAGAGTCAGCCACAACTTCCAGGTAAACTAGTGTAGAGACCAGACTGGAGTCAGCCACAACTTCCAGGTAAACTAGTGTAGAGACCAGACCGGAGTCAGCCACAACTTCCAGGTTAACTAGTGTAGAGACCAGACCGGAGTCAGCCACAACTTCCAGGTAAACTAGTGTAGAGACCAGACTGGAGTCAGCCACAACTTCCAGGTAAACTAGTGTAGAGACCAGACTGGAGTCAGCCACAACTTCCAGGTAACTAGTGTAGAGACCAGACCAGAGTCAGCCACAACTTCCAGGTAAACTAGTGTAGAGACCAAGACTGGAGTCAGCCACAACTTCCAGGTAAACTAGTGTAGAGACCAGGACCGGAGTCAGCCACAACTTCCAGGTAAACTAGTGTAGAGACCAGACTGGAGTCAGCCACAACTTCCAGGTTAAACTAGTGTAGAGACCAGACGGAGTCAGCCACAACTTCAGGTAAACTAGTGTAGAGACCAGACCTGGAGTCAGCCACAACTTCCAGGTTAAACTAGTGTAGAGACCAGACTGGAGTCAGCCACAACTTCCAGGTTAACTAGTTGTAGAGACCAGACCAGAGTCAGCCACAACTTCCAGGTAAACTAGTGTAGAGACCAGACTGGAGTCAGCCACAACTTCCAGGTAAAAACTAGTGTAGAGACCAGACTGGAGTCAGCCACAACTTCCAGGTAAACTAGTGTAGAGACCAGACCGGAGTCAGCCACAACTTCCAGGTTAACTAGTGTAGAGACCAGACTGGAGTCAGCCACAACTTCCAGGTAAACTAGTGTAGAGACCAGACTGGAGTCAGCCACAACTTCCAGGTTAACTAGTGTAGAGACCAGACCGGAGTCAGCCACAACTTCCAGGTAAACTAGTGTAGAGACCAGACTGGAGTCAGCCACAACTTCCAGGTTAACTAGTGTAGAGACCAGACCGGAGTCAGCCACAACTTCCAGGTTAACTAGTGTAGAGACCAGACCGGAGTCAGCCACAACTTCCAGGTAAACTAGTGTAGAGACCAGACCAGAGTCAGCCACAACTTCCAGGTAAACTAGTGTAGAGACCAGACTGGAGTCAGCCACAACTTCCAGGTAAACTAGTGTAGAGACCAGACCAGAGTCAGCCACAACTTCCAGGTAAACTAGTGTAGAGACCAGACTGGAGTCAGCCACAACTTCCAGGTTAAACTAGTGTAGAGACCAGACTGGAGTCAGCCACAACTTCCAGGTAAACTAGTGTAGAGACCAGGACCTGGAGTCAGCCACAACTTCCAGGTAACTAGTGTAGAGACCAGACCGGAGTCAGCCACAACTTCCAGGTTAACTAGTGTAGAGACCAGACGGAGTCAGCCACAACTTCCAGGTAAACTAGTGTAGAGACCAGACCGAGTCAGCCACAACTTCCAGGTAAACTAGTGTAGAGACCAGACCGGAGTCAGCCACAACTTCCAGGTTAACTAGTGTAGAGGCCAGACCGGAGTCAGCCACAACTTCCAGGTAAACTAGTGTAGAGACCAGACTGGAGTCAGCCACAACTTCCAGGTAAACTAGTGTAGAGACCAGGCTGGAGTCAGCCACAACTTCCAGGTTAACTAGTGTAGAGACCAGACCGGAGTCAGCCACAACTTCCAGGTTAACTAGTGTAGAGACCAGACTGGAGTCAGCCACAACTTCCAGGTAACTAGTGTAGAGACCAGACTGGAGTCAGCCACAACTTCCAGGTTAACGAGATGGGTACTTCCACTGTAGGGGGATTGATTGTGTTATGTAAAGGTGTACCTCCGAATTAAGTGCATCCAGCATCACCCCCCCTCCCTCTCCTTCCTCCCTCCCTCCCTCTCCTTCCTCCCTCCCTCCCTCTCCTTCCCCCCTCCTTCCTCCCAGGTGCTAGAGCTTCCCCAGTACCACTTGTTGAAGGCCCGTGCGCTGCGGGGAGTTGGGGAGCTGGAGGAGGCTATCCAGTCCATGAAGATGGTGATGATGATGATGCAAGGGGTGAGGAGAGCAGTGAATGGGAGAGTGGCCCACATCAGCAACAGTGAACGGGTGTCTGTTTTCCTGGAGCTGGCTGAGGCACTGAGACTACACGGAGAACCGGTACACTACATTTCTACTTTGATTAATCGATTGATGATTGATTGATTGATTGGTTGATTGGTTGATTGATTGATTACTACTTTGCTTATGGTAGTCCGTCATGTCCGATGATGACTTCCTTCCTCTTCTACCTATATTGATTACTTTTACTGCTATAGAGACCAACCCTCTAGCCACATTGTCTGCTACAGACAAGCATGTTCAGTTTTGGCTAGTTTGTGGAAGTGACCTCATGCTGTAACACTTCCTGTCACACTGTGACTCCCTCTTCTGATCCTCAAGCTTCTGCCCTTCACTAGCAGAGCGCCAGATAGACGGTGCCTGTATAGTGTATGTCTATAAAACCCCTTCCATCCCCCCTCTCCTGCCAGCATGAGTCGACCATGGTTCTGCAGGACGCTATGGTGGCGTTCGCTGGCACCCCAGAGGAGATCTGTGTGACCGTAGCTAACGTGGACCTGGCCTTGGCCAAAGATGACCTGGACACAGCCCTCAGCATTCTCAGAGGCATCACCCCAGACCAGGTTGGGAAGACACATTTCTGTTCTTTCTAAGTTAATGGACAATAAAGTACATCTTCCTTTTCTTCTTGTTCTCATCAGACACACTACACAGTGGCCAGGGAGAAGATGGCCCTCATATACCTGCAGAGACGCAAAGACAAGAAGCTGTATATGGCCTGCTATAGGGAGATCAGAGATGAACTACCCGGGCCTCAGTCCTCTATCCTGCTGGGGGACGCCTACATGAATATACAAGAGGTATAACTCCTGAGTGGCGCAGTGGTCTAAGGCACTGCATCGCAGTGCTAACTGTGCCACTAGAGATCCTGGGTTCGATTCCCACGGGGGGCCAGTATAAAAAAAATATGTATTCACTAACTGTAAGTCGCTCTGGATAAGAGCGTCTGCTAAATGACTAAAATGTAATGTAAATGTAATACCAAGAGATGGTCCTCTGTAACTCAGTTGGTAGAGCATGGAGCTTGGTCCTCTGTAACTCAGTTGGTAGAGCATGGATCTTGGTCCTCTGTAACTCAGTTGGTAGAGCATGGAGCTTGGTCCTCTGTATCTCAGTTGGTAGAGCATGGAGCTTGGTCCTCTGTAACTCAGTTGGTAGAGCATGGAGCTTGGTCCTCTGTAACTCAGTTGGTAGAGCATGGAGCTTGGTCCTCTGTAACTCAGTTGGTAGAGCATGGAGATTGGTCCTCTGTAACTCAGTTGGTAGAGCATAGAGCTTGGTCCTCTGTAACTCAGTTGGTAGAGCATGGAGCTTGGTCCTCTGTAACTCAGTTGGTAGAGCATGGAGCTTGGTCCTCTGTAACTCAGTTGGTAGAGCATGGAGATTGGTCCTCTGTAACTCAGTTGGTAGAGCATGGAGCTTAGTCCTCTGTAACTCAGTTGGTAGAGCATGGATCTTGGTCCTCTGTAACTCAGTTGGTAGAGCATGGAGCTTGGTCCTCTGTAACTCAGTTGGTAGAGCATGGAGCTTGGTCCTCTGTAGTCAGTTGGTAGAGCATGGAGCTTGGTCCTCTGTATCTCAGTTGGTAGAGCATGGAGCTTGGTCCTCTGTAACTCAGTTGGTAGAGCATGGAGCTTGGTCCTCTGTAGTCAGTTGGTAGAGCATGGAGCTTGGTCCTCTGTATCTCAGTTGGTAGAGCATGGAGCTTGGTCCTCTGTAACTCAGTTGGTAGGGCATGGAGCTTGGTCCTCTGTAACTCAGTTGGTAGAGCATAGAGCTTGGTCCTCTGTAACTCAGTTGGTAGAGCATGGAGCTTGGTCCTCTGTAACTCAGTTGGTAGAGCATGGAGCTTGGTCCTCTGTAACTCAGTTGGTAGAGCATGGAGATTGGTCCTCTGTAACTCAGTTGGTAGAGCATAGAGCTTGGTCCTCTGTAACTCAGTTGGTAGAGCATGGAGCTTGGTCCTCTGTAACTCAGTTGGTAGAGCATGGAGCTTGGTCCTCTGTAACTCAGTTGGTAGAGCATGGAGATTGGTCCTCTGTAACTCAGTTGGTAGAGCATGGAGCTTAGTCCTCTGTAACTCAGTTGGTAGAGCATGGATCTTGGTCCTCTGTAACTCAGTTGGTAGAGCATGGAGATTGGTCCTCTGTAACTCAGTTGGTAGAGCATGGAGCTTGGTCCTCTGTATCTCAGTTGGTAGAGCATGGATCTTGGTCCTCTGTAACTCAGTTGGTAGAGCATGGAGCTTGGTCCTCTGTAACTCAGTTGGTAGGGCATGGAGCTTGGTCGTCTGTAACTCAGTTGGTAGAGCATGGAGCTTGGTCCTCTGTAACTCAGTTGGTAGGGCATGGAGCTTGGTCCTCTGTAGTCAGTTGGTAGGGCATGGAGCTTGGTCCTCTGTAACTCAGTTGGTAGAGCATGGAGCTTGGTCCTCTGTAACTCAGTTGGTAGAGCATGGAGCTTGGTCCTCTGTAGTCAGTTGGTAGGGCATGGAGCTTGGTCCTCTGTAACTCAGTTGGTAGAGCATGGAGCTTGGTCCTCTGTAACTCAGTTGGTAGAGCATGGAGCTTGGTCCTCTGTAACTCAGTTGGTAGAGCATGGAGCTTGGTCCTCTGTAATTCAGTTGGTAGAGCATGGTGCTTGCAATGCCAGGATAGTGGGTTCGATTTCTGGGACCACCCATGTGTAAAAAATTAATAAAATGCACGCATGACTGTAAATGGCTTTGGATAAAAGAGTGTGATAAATGGCATATGACTGTAAATGGCTTTGGATAAAAGAGTGTGATAAATGGCATATGACTGTAAATGGCTTTGGATAAAAGAGTGTGATAAATGGCATATGACTGTAAATGGCTTTGGATAAAATAGTGTGATGAATGGCACACCAGTGGTACCTTGTGTACTGCATGTTCTTTACTGTTGTGTCCACAGTACATTATTAGGGCTTTGCAAATGCCTTGAAACAGGTATATCAAATGTCACATTTCTATTCTGCAGCCAGAGAGAGCCATTGAGGTGTATCAAGAGGCAATGAGAGAGACGGTCCGGGATGCAACCCTGTCCAGAAAGATGGGCCAAGCCTATGTGAAAACCCATCAGTACAACCAGGTATTGTAGACAGGGAAGGCTGCAGCAAAGGTTCAAGCACAAATACTGCTCAGTGCTCACTCAGGACATTCTCCCCATTTCAGACTATTTCTCAAGAGTAAAAGCTGTATTTGTTAGCCAATTACTAAGGAATGTTCTCATACTGTTCCCTCCCTCCTCACTCTATTACTAACCTGATTGGTCCTACATTCACCTTATGATAGCCAGTGGGACAACCACATTAAAAAAAACTTTTTTTTAATTATTATTATTTTTTTTTTTTAAATATGGGGTGGGGGAAGAAGGATTACTTTATACTATTCCGGGTATTCCTTAAAGTGGTGGGGTTTCAAGTGTCTCCGGAAGGGGGTCAGTGACTCCGCTGTCCTGGCGTCGTGAGGGAGCTTGTTCCACCATTGGGGTGCCAGAGCAGCGAATAGCTTTGACTGGGCTGAGCGGGAACTATGCTTCCGCAGAGGTAGGGGGGCCAGCAGGCCAGAGGTGGATGAACGTAGTGCCCTCGTTTGGGTGTAGGGTCTGATCAGAGCCTGAAGGTAAGGAGGTGCCGTTCCCCTCACAGCTCCGTAGGCAAGCACCAGGTTCTTGTAGCAGATGCGAGCTTCAACTGGAAGCCAGTGGAGTGTGCGGAGGAGCGGGGTGACATGAAAGAACTTGGGAAGGTTGAACACCAGACGGGCTGCAGCGTTCTGGATAAGTTGAAGGGGTTTAATGGCACAGGCAGGGAGCCCAGCCAACAGCGAGTTGCAGTAATCCAGACGGGAGATGACAAGTGCCTGGATTAGGACCTGTGCCGCTTCCTGTGTAAGGCAGGGTCGTACTCTCCGAATGTTGTAGAGCATGAACCTACAGGATCGGGTCACCGCTTTGATGTTAGCGGAGAACGACAGGGTATTGTCCAGGATCACGCCAAGGTCCTTTGCACTCTGGGAGGAGGACACAATGGAGTTGTCAACCGTGATGGCGAGATCATGGAGCGGGCAGTCCTTCCCCGGGAGGAAGAGCAGCTCCATCTTGCCGAGGTTCAGCTTGAGGTGGTGATCCGTCATCCATACTGATATGTCTGCCAGACATGCAGAGATGCAATTCGCCACCTGGTTATCAGAAGGGGGAAAGGAGAAGATTAATTGTGTGTCGTCTGCGTAGCAATGATAGGAGAGACCATGTGAGAGTATGACAGAGCCAAGTGACTTGGTGTATAGAGAGAATAGGAGAGGGCCTAGAACTGAGCCCTGGGGGACACCAGTGGTGAGAGCACGTGGTGCGGAGACAGATTCTCGCCACGCCACCTGGTAGGAGCGACCTGTCAGGTAGGACGCAATCCAAGAGTGAGCAGCGCCGGAGATGCCCAACTCGGAGAGGGTGGAGAGGAGGATCTGATGGTTCACAGTATCAAAGGCAGCGGATAGGTCTAGAAGGATAAGAGCAGAGGAGAGAGAGTTAGCTTTAGCAGTGCGGAGAGCCTCTCTGACACAGAGAAGAGCCGTCTCAGTTGAATGACCAGTCTTGAAACCTGACTGGTTTGGATCAAGAAGGTCATTCTGAGAGAGATAGCAGGAGAGTTGGCTAGAGACGGCACGCTCAAGAGTTTTGGAGAGAAAAGAAGGGGTGCAACTCTCGCTCTCTTGAAGACGGAAGGGACATGGACAGCGGTCAAGGATGAGTTGATGAGCGAGGTGAGGTAAGGGAGAAGGTCTCCGGAAATGGTCTGGAGAAGAGAGTAGGGGATAGGGTCAAGCGGGCAGGTTGTTGGGCGGCTGGCCGTCACAAGTCGCAAGATTTCATCTGGAGAGAGAGGGGAGAAAGAAGTCAGTGCAGTGTGAGCAGGACCAGCGGTGTCATTTGACTTAATAAATGAGGATCGGATGTCGTCAACCTTCTTTTCAAAATGGTTGACGAAGTCATCCACAGAGAGGGATGAGGGAGGGGGAGGAGGAGGGGGATTCAGCAGGGAGGAGAAGGTGGCAAAGAGCTTCCTAGGGTTAGAGGCAGAGGCTTGAAATTTATAGTGGTAGAAAGTGGCTTTAGCAGCAGAAACAGATGAAGAAAATGTAGCGAGGAGGGAGTGAAAAGATGGCAGGTCCGCAGGGAGTCTAGTTTTCCTCCATTTCCGCTCGGCTGCCCGGAGCCCTGTTCTGTGGGCTCGCAAAGAGTCGTCAAGCCACGGAGCAGGAGGGGAGGACCGAGCCGGCCGGGAGGATAGGGGACATAGAGAGTCAAAGGATTCAGAAAGAGATGATAGGATGGAAGAGGAGAGTGTAACCTGATTGGTCCTGCAGGCTGTCGGACACTATGAGTGTGTTTATATCACTTACCTGATTGGTCCTGCAGGCTGTCAGTCACTATGAGTGTGTTTATATCACTAACCTGATTGGTCCTGCAGGCTGTCAGTCACTATGATAATGTTTTATATATAACCTGATTGGTCCTGCAGGCTGTCAGTCACAATGAGAGTGTTTTATATATAACCTGATTGGTCCTGTAGGCTGTCAGTCACTATGAGAGTGTTTTATATATAACCTGATTGGTCCTGTAGGCTGTCAGTCACTATGAGAGTGTTTTATATATAACCTGATTGGTCCTGCAGGCTGTCAGTCACTATGAGAGTGTTTTATATATAACCTGATTGGTCCTGTAGGCTGTCAGTCACTATGAGAGTGTTTTATATATAACCTGATTGGTCCTGCAGGCTGTCAGTCACTATGAGAGTGTTTTATATATAACCTGATTGGTCCTGCAGGCTGTCAGTCACTATGAGAGTGTTTTATATATAACCTGATTGGTCCTGCAGGCTGTCAGTCACTATGATAGTGTTTTATATGTAACCTGATTGGTCCTGCAGGCTGTCAGTCACTATGATAGTGTTTTATATGTAACCTGATTGGTCCTGCAGGCTGTCAGTCACTATGAGAGTGTTTTATATATAACCTGATTGGTCCTGCAGGCTGTCAGTCACTATGAGAGTGTTTTATATATAACCTGATTGGTCCTGCAGGCTGTCAGTCACTATGAGAGTGTTTTATATGTAACCTGATTGGTCCTGCAGGCTGTCAGTCACTATGAGAGTGCAGTGAAGCTGGGAGGTCATGACTCTCTGGTGGTGAACCTGGCAGAGCTCCTGCTGAAGATGCGGCAGTATGGCAAGGCCCAGAGGACTCTGATGACCGCTCTGCACTGTGATGATGGCACACTGACCGTCTCCAGCCTGATGAGCAACGTACAGTACTTTCTGCTGCTAGCCAGAGCACACTATGCTGACCAGGGATCAGTCCAGGACACTCTAGAGAAGGTAAGGCTTAGAGTTAGGGTTACTCTGGAGAAGGTCATGGTCAGAGGTAGGGTTACTCTGGAGAAGGTCAGGGTTAGAGATATGGTTACTCTGGAGAAGGTCAGGGTTAGAGTTAGGGTTACTCTGGAGAAGGTCAGGGTTAGAGTTAGGGTTACTCTGGAGAAGGTCAGGGTTAGAGTTAGGGTTACTCTGGAGAAGGTCAGGGTTAGGGTTACTCTAGAGAAGGTCAGGGTTAGAGATATGGTTACTCTGGAGAAGGTCAGGGTTAGGGTTACTCTGGAGAAGGTCAGGGTTAGAGAGAGGGTTACTCTGGAGAAGGTCTGGGTTAGGGTTACTCTGGAGAAGGTCAGGGTTAGAGATATGGTTACTCTGGAGAAGGTCAGGGTTAGGGTTACTCTAGAGAAGGTCAGGGTTAGAGATATGGTTACTCTGGAGAAGGTCAGGGTTAGGGTTACTCTAGAGAAGGTCAGGGTTAGAGAGAGGGTAACTCTGGAGAAGGTCAGGGTTAGGGTTACTCTGGAGAAGGTCTTTGAACGATGACATGTTGCTAGTCATTTTCCACAGTACAGTAACTAGTTCACTCAGCATGACTCTAGCCAGTTCTATGTAGTGATGTGTGAGGAGGAAGTTCCTTTACCAATGGGCTGTGTGTTTGTCCCATGGTGTCGGTCTCTCCCAGTCCCACAGTGTCCAGATGAGGGTCCTGAAGCGTTGTCAGACAGAGCGCCCAGAGCTCCTGGAGCAGGAGAGAAACGTGCTGTGGTCCATCTGCTGTCAGCTGGCCAGACACTACCGGAGCACGACCCATAGAGACAAAACCATGTACTACTACAACCAGGCTATAGGAGCCATCAGAGGACAGACTACAGGGTTAGTATCACTACAACCAGGCTATAGTAGCCATCAGCAGGACAGACTACAGGGTTAGTATCACTACAACCAGGCTATAGGAGCCATCAGCAGGACAGACTACAGGGTTAGTATCACTACAACCAGGCTATAGTAGCCATCAGAGGACAGACTACAGGGTTAGTATCACTACAACCAGGCTATAGTAGCCATCAGCAGGACAGACTACAGGGTTAGTGTCACTACAACCAGGCTATAGTAGCCATCAGCAGGACAGGGTTAGTATCACTACAACCAGGCTATAGTAGCCATCAGAGGACAGACTACAGGGTTAGTATCACTACAACCAGGCTATAGTAGCCATCAGAGGACAGACTACAGGGTTAGTATCACTACAACCAGGCTATAGTAGCCATCAGCAGGACAGACTACAGGGTTAGTATCACTACAACCAGGCTATAGTAGCCATCAGAGGACAGACTACAGGGTTAGTATCACTACAACCAGGCTATAGTAGCCATCAGACTACAGGGTTAGTATCCCTACAACCAGGCTATAGTAGCCATCAGACTACAGGGTTAGTATCACTACAACCAGGCTATAGTAGCCATCAGAGGACAGACTACAGGGTTAGTATCACTACAACCAGGCTATAGTAGCCATCAGCACGACAGACTACAGGGTTAGTATCACTACAACCAGGCTATAGTAGCCATCAGAGGACAGACTACAGGGTTAGTATCACTACAACCAGGCTATAGTAGCCATCAGAGGACAGACTACAGGGTTAGTATCACTACAACCAGGCTATAGTAGCCATCAGACTACAGGGTTAGTATCACTACAACCAGGCTATAGGAGCCATCAGCAGGACAGGGTTAGTATCACTACAACCAGGCTATAGTAGCCATCAGCAGGACAGGGTTAGTATCACTACAACCAGGCTATAGTAGCCATCAGCAGGACAGACTACAGGGTTAGTGTCACTACAACCAGGCTATAGTAGCCATCAGCAGGACAGACTACAGGGTTAGTATCACTACAACCAGGCTATAGTAGCCATCAGAGGACAGACTACAGGGTTAGTATCACTACAACCAGGCTATAGTAGCCATCAGAGGACAGGGTTAGTATCACTACAACCAGGCTATAGTAGCCATCAGACTACAGGGTTAGTATCACTACAACCAGGCTATAGTAGCCATCAGCAGGACAGACTACAGGGTTAGTATCACTACAACCAGGCTATAGTAGCCATCAGCAGGACAGACTACAGGGTTAGTATCACTACAACCAGGCTATAGTAGCCATCAGAGGACAGGGTTAGTATCACTACAACCAGGCTATAGTAGCCATCAGCAGGACAGACTACAGGGTTAGTATCACTACAACCAGGCTATAGTAGCCATCAGCAGGACAGACTACAGGGTTAGTATCACTACAACCAGGCTATAGGAGCCATCAGCAGGACAGGGTTAGTATCACTACAACCAGGCTATAGTAGCCATCAGCAGGACAGACTACAGGGTTAGTATCACTACAACCAGGCTATAGTAGCCATCAGACTACAGGGTTAGTATCACTACAACCAGGCTATAGTAGCCATCAGAGGACAGACTACAGGGTTAGTATCACTACAACCAGGCTATAGTAGCCATCAGAGGACAGACTACAGGGTTAGTATCACTACAACCAGGCTATAGTAGCCATCAGACTACAGGGTTAGTATCACTACAACCAGGCTATAGTAGCCATCAGAGGACAGACTACAGGGTTAGTATCACTACAACCAGGCTATAGTAGCCATCAGACTACAGGGTTAGTATCACTACAACCAGGCTATAGTAGCCATCAGCAGGACAGGGTTAGTATCACTACAACCAGGCTATAGTAGCCATCAGAGGACAGACTACAGGGTTAGTATCACTACAACCAGGCTATAGTAGCCATCAGACTACAGGGTTAGTATCACTACAACCAGGCTATAGTAGCCATCAGCAGGACAGACTACAGGGTTAGTATCACTACAACCAGGCTATAGTAGCCATCAGACTACAGGGTTAGTATCACTACAACCAGGCTATAGTAGCCATCAGCAGGACAGACTACAGGGTTAGTATCACTACAACCAGGCTATAGTAGCCATCAGACTACAGGGTTAGTATCACTACAACCAGGCTATAGTAGCCATCAGCAGGACAGACTACAGGGTTAGTATCACTACAACCAGGCTATAGTAGCCATCAGACTACAGGGTTAGTATCACTACAACCAGGCTATAGTAGCCATCAGAGGACAGACTACAGGGTTAGTATCACTACAACCAGGCTATAGTAGCCATCAGAGGACAGACTACAGGGGTTAGTATCACTACAACCAGGCTATAGTAGCCATCAGAGGACAGGGTTAGTATCACTACAACCAGGCTATAGTAGCCATCAGACTACAGGGTTAGTATCACTACAACCAGGCTATAGTAGCCATCAGAGGACAGGGTTAGTATCACTACAACCAGGCTATAGTAGCCATCAGAGGACAGACTACAGGGTTAGTATCACTACAACCAGGCTATAGTAGCCATCAGACTACAGGGTTAGTATCACTACAACCAGGCTATAGGAGCCATCAGCAGGACAGGGTTAGTATCACTACAACCAGGCTATAGTAGCCATCAGCAGGACAGACTACAGGGTTAGTATCACTACAACCAGGCTATAGTAGCCATCAGAGGACAGGGTTAGTATCACTACAACCAGGCTATAGTAGCCATCAGAGGACAGACTACAGGGTTAGTATCACTACAACCAGGCTATAGTAGCCATCAGAGGACAGACTACAGGGTTAGTATCACTACAACCAGGCTATAGTAGCCATCAGACTACAGGGTTAGTATCACTACAACCAGGCTATAGTAGCCATCAGAGGACAGACTACAGGGTTAGTATCACTACAACCAGGCTATAGTAGCCATCAGAGGACAGACTACAGGGTTAGTATCACTACAACCAGGCTATAGTAGCCATCAGAGGACAGACTACAGGGTTAGTATCACTACAACCAGGCTATAGTAGCCATCAGAGGACAGACTACAGGGTTAGTATCACTACAACCAGGCTATAGTAGCCATCAGAGGACAGACTACAGGGTTAGTATCACTACAACCAGGCTATAGTAGCCATCAGAGGACAGACTACAGGGTTAGTATCACTACAACCAGGCTATAGTAGCCATCAGCAGGACAGACTACAGGGTTAGTATCACTACAACCAGGCTATAGTAGCCATCAGACTACAGGGTTAGTATCACTACAACCAGGCTATAGTAGCCATCAGCAGGACAGACTACAGGGTTAGTATCACTACAACCAGGCTATAGTAGCCATCAGACTACAGGGTTAGTATCACTACAACCAGGCTATAGTAGCCATCAGAGGACAGACTACAGGGTTAGTATCACTACAACCAGGCTATAGTAGCCATCAGACTACAGGGTTAGTATCACTACAACCAGGCTATAGTAGCCATCAGACTACAGGGTTAGTATCACTACAACCAGGCTATAGGAGCCATCAGCAGGACAGACAACAGGGTTAGTATCACTACAACCAGGCTATAGTAGCCATCAGAGGACAGACTACAGGGTTAGTATCACTACAACCAGGCTATAGTAGCCATCAGACTACAGGGTTAGTATCACTACAACCAGGCTATAGTAGCCATCAGACTACAGGGTTAGTATCACTACAACCAGGCTATAGGAGCCATCAGCAGGACAGACTACAGGGTTAGTATCACTACAACCAGGCTATAGTAGCCATCAGAGGACAGACTACAGGGTTAGTATCACTACAACCAGGCTATAGTAGCCATCAGAGGACAGACTACAGGGTTAGTATCACTACAACCAGGCTATAGTAGCCATCAGAGGACAGACTACAGGGTTAGTATCACTACAACCAGGCTATAGTAGCCATCAGAGGACAGGGTTAGTATCACTACAACCAGGCTATAGGAGCCATCAGCAGGACAGACTACAGGGTTAGTATCACTACAACCAGGCTATAGTAGCCATCAGCAGGACAGACTACAGGGTTAGTATCACTACAACCAGGCTATAGTAGCCATCAGCAGGACAGACAGGATGTGAGGAGTATGGGCAGTGTGTCTTGTAGTTTTCTCTGTGCCTCTAGTGAACTGATCTACCGTATATCAATGTTCTTTAGTATTGATCAACAGTACCAATCAAAAGTTTGGACACACCTACTCATTCAAGGGTTTTTCTTTATTGTTACTATTTTCTGCATTGTAGAATAATAGTGAAGACATCAACACTATGAAATAACACATATGGAATCATGTAGTAACCAAAAAAGTGTTAAACAAATCAAAATATATTTTATATTCCTCAAAGTAGCCAGCCTTTGCCTTGATGACAGCTTTGCACACTCTTGGCATTCTCTCAAAAGAGAAACAAAGAGAAACAACAGTCCATCATTACTTTAAGACATGAAGGTCAGTCAATCTGGAACATTTCAAGAACATTGAAAGTTTCTTCAAGTGCAGTCGCAAAAACCATGAAGCGCTATGATGAAACTGGCTCTCATGAGGACCGCCACAGGAATGGAAGACCCAGAGTTACCTCTGCTGCAGAGGATAAGTTCATTATAGTTCCCAGCCTCAGAAATTGCATCCCAAATAAATGCTTCACAGTAACAGACACATCTCAACATCAACTATTCAGAGGAGACTGCGTGAATCAGGCCTTCATGGTTGAATTGCTGCAACGAAACCACTACTAAAGGACACCAATAAGAAGAAGAGACTTGCTTGGGCCAAGAAACATGAGCAATGGACGTTAGACCGGTGGAAATCTGTCCTTTGGTCTGATGAGTCCAAATTTTTATTCCAACCGCCGTGTCTTTGTGAGACGCAGAGTAGGTGAACGGATGATCTCCGCATGTGTGGTTCCCACCATGAAGCATGGAGGAGGAGGAGTTATGGTGTGGGGGTGCTTTGCTGGTGAACCTCTGTGATTTATTTAGAATTCAATGCACACTTAACCAGCATGGCTACCACAGCATTCCGCAGCGATACGCCATCCCATCTGGATTGCACTTAGTGGGACTATCAATTGTTTTTCAACAGGACAATGACCCAACACACCTCCAGGCTGCGTATGGGCTATTTGACCAAGAAGGAGAGTGATGGAGTGCTGCATCAGATGACCTGGCCTCCACAATCACCCGACCTCAACCCAATTGAGATGGTTTGGGATGAGTTGGACCGCAGAGTGAAGGAAAAGCAGCCAACAAGTGGTCAGCATATGTGGGAACTCCTTCAAGACTGTTGGAAAAACATTCCAGGTGAAGCTGGTTGAGAGAATGCCAAGAATGTGCAAAGCTGTCATCAAGGCAAAGGGTGGCTACTTTGAAGAATCTAAAATATAATTTGATTTGTTTAACACTTTTTGGTTAGTACATGATTCCATGTGTGTTATTTCATAGTTTTGATGTCTTCACTATTATTCTACAATGTAGAAAATAGTAGAAAATTAAGAAAAACCCTTGAATGAGTAGGTGTGTCCAATCTTTTGACTGGTACTGTATATTCTGTAGATATGATATATATCTATATTCTGTAGAACTGATCTATAGCTAAATTCTGTAGATATGATCTATAGCTAAATTCTGTAGATATGATCTATAGCTAAATTCTGTAGATATGATCTATAGCTAAATTCTGTAGATATGATCTATAGCTATATTCTGTAGATATGATCTATAGCTAAATTCTGTAGATATGATCTATAGCTAAATTCTGTATATATGATCTATATCTATATTCTGTAGAACTGATCTATAGCTAAATTCTGTATATATGATCTATATCTATATTCTGTAGAACTGATCTATAGCTAAATTCTGTATATATGATCTATAGCTATATTCTGTAGAACTGATCTATAGCTAAATTCTGTAAATCTGATCTATAGCTAAATTCTGTAGATATGATCTATAGCTAAATTCTGTAGATATGATCTATAGCTAAATTCTGTAGATATGATCTATAGCTAAATTATGTATATATGATCTATAGCTAAATTCTGTAGAACTGATCTATAGCTAAATTCTGTAGATATGATCTATAGCTAAATTCTGTAGATATGATCTATAGCTAAATTCTGTATATATGATCTATAGCTAAATTCTGTATATATGATCTATAGCTAAATTCTGTAGATATGATCTATAGCTAAATTCTGTATATATGATCTATAGCTAAATTCTGTAGATATGATCTATAGCTAAATTCTGTATATATGATCTATAGCTAAATTCTGTATATATGATCTACAGCTATATTCTGTAGAACTGATCTATAGCTATATTCTGTATATATGATCTATATCTATATTCTGTAGAACTGATCTATAGCTAAATTCTGTATATATGATCTATAGCTATATTCTGTATATATGATCTACAGCTATATTCTGTATATATGATCTATAGCTAAATTCTGTATATATGATCTATATCTATATTCTGTAGAACTGATCTATAGCTATATTCTGTAGTACTGATCTATATCTATATTCTGTATATATGATCTATATCTATATTCTGTAGAACTGATCTATAGCTATATTCTGTAGAACTGATCTATAGCTATATTCTGTAGAACTGATCTATAGCTATATTCTGTAGAACTGATCTATAGCTATATTCTGTAGAACTGATCTATAGCTATATTCTGTAGAACTGATCTATATCTATATTCTGTAGAACTGATCTATATCTATATTCTGTAGAACTGATCTATATCTATATTCTGTAGAACTGATCTATATCTATATTCTGTAGAACTGATCTATATCTATATTCTGTAGAACTGATCTATATCTATATTCTGTAGAGCTGCTCTATTCTCCCCTATCAGATCAGTCTGGAGTTAGCCCAGTTCTATCTGGAGAATCGGAAGACAGATGAAGCCATGATGCAGGTTGAGGAGGTGCTGGGAAAGGATGCCCTCCACCCTGACGCCACAATGGTACAATCCTCTCCTCTATATACACTATATATACAAAAGTATGAGGACACCCCTTCAAATTAGTAGATTCGGCTATTTCAGCCACACCCGTTGCTGACAGGTGAATAAAATTGAGCACACAGCCATGCAGTCTCCATAGACAAACATTGGCAGTAGAATGGCCTTACTGAAGAGATCAGTGACTTTCAACGTGGCACCATCATAGGATGCCACCTTTCCAACTAGTCAGTTCGTCAGATTTCTGCCCTGCTAGAGCTGCCCCGGTCAACTGTAAGTGCTGTTATTGTGAAGTGGAAACGTCTCGGAGCAACAACGGCTCAGCAGTGAAGTGGTAGGCCACACATGCTCACAGAATGGGACCGCCTGTGCTGAAGCGCATAGTGTGTAAAAATTGTCTGTCCTCGGTTGCAACACTCACTACCGAGTTCCAAACGGCCTCTGGAAGCAACGTCAGCACAATAACTGTTCGTCGGGAGCTTCATGAAATGGGTTTCCATGGCAGAGCAGCCGCACACAAGCCTAAGATCACCATGAGCCATGCCAAGCGCCGGCTGGAGTGGTGTAAAGCTCGCCGCCATTGGACTCTGGAGCAGAGGAAACGCGTTCTCTGGAGTGATGAATCACGCTATACCATCTGGCAGTCCGTTTGGTGGATGCCAAGAGAACGCTACCTGCCCCAATGCATAGTGCCACCTGTAAAGTTTGGTGGAGGAGGAATAATGGTCTGGGGCTGTTTTTCATGGTTCGGTCTAGGCCCCTTAGTTCCAGTGAAGGGAAATCTTAACGCTACAGCATACAATGACATTCTAGACGATTTTGTGCTTCAAACTTTGTGGCAACAGTTTAGGGAAGGCCCTTTCCTGTTTCAGCATGACAATATCCCCGTGCACAAAGCTAGGTCCATACAGAAATGGTTTGTCGAGCCCTGACCTCAACCCCATCGAACACATTTGGGATGAATTGGAACGCCGACTGCGAGCCAGGCCTAATCGCCCAACATCAGTGCCCGACCTCACTAATGCTCTTGTGGCTGAATGGAAGCAAGTCCCCGCAGCAATGTTCCAACATCTAGTGGAAAGCCTTCCCAGAAGAGTGGAGGCTGTTATAGCAGCAATGGGGGGAACCAACTCCATATTAATGATTTTAGAATGAGATGTTCGACGAGCAGGTGTCCACGTACTTTTGGTTCATGTGGTGTATAACACCCCCCTGAGGCCACAATGGTATGGTCCTCTCTCCTCTATATAACATCCCCCTGAGGCCACAATGGTACGGTCCTCTCTCCTCTATATAACATCCCCCTGAGGCCACAATGGTACGGTCCTCTCTCCTCTATATAACATCCCCCTGAGGCCACAATGGTACGGTCCTCTCTCCTCTATATAACATCCCCCTGAGCCCACAATGGTATGGTCCTCTCTCCTCTATATAACATCCCCCTGAGGCCACAATGGTACGGCCCTCTCTCCTCTATATAACATCCCCCTGAGGCCACAATGGTAAGGTCCTCTCTCCTCTATATAACATCCCCCTGAGCCCACAATGGTACGGTCCTCTCTCCTCTATATAACATCCCCCTGAGGCCACAATGGTACGGCCCTCTCTCCTCTTTGTACATTATACGTGCTAGAGCACACTGGGCAGGTTGACATCCGCATCATGTTCCTGTGTCTGCCTGAAGGTGTACGTAGATATCAAGTTGCAGGAGGAGAAGTTTGATGAGTCTGTGGAGATATACCTTGGACTGATGGGGAGATGCCCAGGTACTATTTTATACAGACTACCGTTATTGGACTCATGTTGTACAACTTTATTTGGATCCTGTCCGGGTACCTCACCCATGTTGTCTAGACCAGGGGTATTCAAATCGGACCCTACGAAGTCCGGATTACAGCTGGTTTTCTGTTCTACCTGATCATTATTTGCACCCCCCTGGTGTCCCAGGTCTAAATCCGTACCTGATTAGAGGGGAACAATGAAAAAGCAGTGGAACTGGCTTCCAGGTCCAGTGTATAGCAGCATATAGTATATACTGCTGTCTAATGGTGTTGTTACTGACTCCTAGATAACTACATTGTATAGCAGCATATAGTATATACTGCTGTCTAATGGTGTTGTTACTGACCCCTAGATAACTACAGTGTATAGCAGCATATAGTATATACTGCTGTCTAATGGTGTTGTTACTGACCCCTAGATAACTACAGTGTATAGCAGCATATAGTATATACTGCTGTCTAATGGTGTTGTTACTGACCCCTAGATAACTACAGTGTATAGCAGCATATAGTATATACTCCTGTCTAATGGTGTTGTTACTGACCCCTAGATAACTACAGTGTATAGCAGCATATAGTATATACTGCTGTCTAATGGTGTTGTTACTGACCCCTAGATAACTACAGTGTATAGCAGCATATAGTATATACTGCTGTCTAATGGTGTTGTTACTGACCCCTAGATAACTACAGTGTATAGCAGCATATAGTATATACTCCTGTCTAATGGTGTTGTTACTGACCCCTAGATAACTACAGTGTATAGCAGCATATAGTATATACTCCTGTCTAATGGTGTTGTTACTGACCCCTAGATAACTACGTGTTCCTGGCAAAGTGTATCCAGGTGCTGAGACGGTCAGCCAAACTGGATGATGCCCCGGCCCTGTTTGACGCCTGTGAGCTCCACAACCACCGAGCTACCTCTGATCCTGGATACAACTACTGTAAAGGCCTTTACTACTGGTGAGTGTCTAATACAACAACTACTGTAAAGGTATTTACTACTGGTGAGTGTCTAATACAACAACTACTGTAAAGGCCTTTACTACTGGTGTCTAATACAACAACTACTGTAAAGGCCTTTACTACTGGTGTCTAATACAACAACTACTGTAAAGGCCTTTACTACTGGTGTCTAATACAACAACTACTGTAAAGGCCTTTACTACTGGTGTCTAATACAACAACTACTGTAAAGGCCTTTACTACTGGTGAGTGTCTAATACAACAACTACTGTAAAGGCCTTTACTACTGGTGTCTAATACAACAACTACTGTAAAGGCCTTTACTACTGGTGTCTAATACAACAACTACTGTAAAGGCCTTTACTACTGGTGTCTAATACAACAACTACTGTAAAGGCCTTTACTACTGGTGTCTAATACAACAACTACTGTAAAGGCCTTTACTACTGGTGTCTAATACAACAACTACTGTAAAGGTATTTACTACTGGTGAGTGTCTAATACAACAACTACTGTAAAGGTATTTACTACTGGTGAGTGTCTAATACAACAACTACTGTAAAGGCCTTTACTACTGGTGAGTGTGTAATACAACAACTACTGTAAAGGTCTTTACTACTGGTGAGTGTCTAATATAACAACTACTGTAAAGGCCTTTACTACTGGTGTCTAATACAACAACTACTGTAAAGGCCTTTACTACTGGTGTCTAATACAACAACTACTGTAAAGGCCTTTACTACTGGTGTCTAATACAACAACTACTGTAAAGGCCTTTACTACTGGTGTCTAATACAACAACTACTGTAAAGGCCTTTACTACTGGTGTCTAATACAACAACTACTGTAAAGGCCTTTACTACTGGTGAGTGTCTAATACAACAACTACTGTAAAGGCCTTTACTACTGGTGTCTAATACAACAACTACTGTAAAGGCCTTTACTACTGGTGTCTAATACAACAACTACTGTAAAGGCCTTTACTACTGGTGTCTAATACAACAACTACTGTAAAGGCCTTTACTACTGGTGAGTGTCTAATACAACAACTACTGTAAAGGCCTTTACTACTGGTGAGTGTCTAATACAACAACTACTGTAAAGGCCTTTACTACTGGTGAGTGTCTAATACAACAACTACTGTAAAGGCCTTTACTACTGGTGTCTAATACAACAACTACTGTAAAGGCCTTTACTACTGGTGTCTAATACAACAACTACTGTAAAGGCCTTTACTACTGGTGTCTAATACAACAACTACTGTAAAGGTATTTACTACTGGTGTCTAATACAACAACTACTGTAAAGGCCTTTACTACTGGTGTCTAATACAACAACTACTGTAAAGGTATTTACTACTGGTGAGTGTCTAATACAACAACTACTGTAAAGGTATTTACTACTGGTGAGTGTCTAATACAACAACTACTGTAAAGGTATTTACTACTGGTGAGTGTCTAATACAACAACTACTGTAAAGGTATTTACTACTGGTGAGTGTCTAATACAACAACTACTGTAAAGGTATTTACTACTGGTGAGTGTCTAATACAACAACTACTGTAAAGGTCTTTACTACTGGTGTCTAATACAACAACTACTGTAAAGGCCTTTACTACTGGTGAGTGTCTAATACAACAACTACTGTAAAGGTATTTACTACTGGTGTCTAATACAACAACTACTGCAAAGGTCTTTACTACTGGTGTCTAATACAACAACTACTGTAAAGGTCTTTACTACTGGTGTCTAATACAACAACTACTGTAAAGGTCTTTACTACTGGTGTCTAATACAACAACTACTGTAAAGGCCTTTACTACTGGTGAGTGTCTAATACAACAACTACTGTAAAGGCCTTTACTACTGGTGTCTAATATAACAACTACTGTAAAGGCCTTTACTACTGGTGTCTAATACAACAACTACTGTAAAGGTATTTACTACTGGTGTCTAATACAACAACTACTGTAAAGGCCTTTTCTACTGGTGTCTAATACAACAACTACTGTAAAGGTATTTACTACTGGTGAGTGTCTAATACAACAACTACTGTAAAGGTATTTACTACTGGTGAGTGTCTAATACAACAACTACTGTAAAGGTATTTACTACTGGTGAGTGTCTAATACAACAACTACTGTAAAGGTATTTACTACTGGTGAGTGTCTAATACAACAACTACTGTAAAGGCCTTTACTACTGGTGAGTGTCTAATACAACAACTACTGTAAAGGCCTTTACTACTGGTGTCTAATACAACAACTACTGTAAAGGCCTTTACTACTGGTGTCTAATACAACAACTACTGTAAAGGCCTTTACTACTGGTGTCTAATACAACAACTACTGTAAAGGTATTTACTACTGGTGAGTGTCTAATACAACAACTACTGTAAAGGTCTTTACTACTGGTGTCTAATACAACAACTACTGTAAAGGCCTTTACTACTGGTGTCTAATACAACAACTACTGTAAAGGCCTTTACTACTGGTGAGTGTCTAATACAACAACTACTGTAAAGGCCTTTACTACTGGTGTCTAATATAACAACTACTGTAAAGGCCTTTACTACTGGTGTCTAATACAACAACTACTGTAAAGGCCTTTACTACTGGTGTCTAATACAACAACTACTGTAAAGGCCTTTACTACTGGTGTCTAATATAACAACTACTGTAAAGGCCTTTACTACTGGTGTCTAATACAACAACTACTGTAAAGGCCTTTACTACTGGTGTCTAATACAACAACTACTGTAAAGGCCTTTACTACTGGTGTCTAATACAACAACTACTGTGAAGGCCTTTACTACTGGTGAGTGTCTAATACAACAACTACTGTAAAGGCCTTTACTACTGGTGTCTAATACAACAACTACTGTAAAGGCCTTTACTACTGGTGTCTAATACAACAACTACTGTAAAGGTCTTTACTACTGGTGTCTAATACAACAACTACTGTAAAGGTATTTACTACTGGTGTCTAATACAACAACTACTGTAAAGGTATTTACTACTGGTGAGTGTCTAATACAACAACTACTGTAAAGGCCTTTACTACTGGTGTCTAATATAACAACTACTGTAAAGGCCTTTACTACTGGTGTCTAATACAACAACTACTGTAAAGGTCTTTACTACTGGTGTCTAATACAACAACTACTGTAAAGGCCTTTACTACTGGTGTCTAATACAACAACTACTGTAAAGGCCTTTACTACTGGTGTCTAATACAACAACTACTGTAAAGGTATTTACTACTGGTGAGTGTCTAATACAACAACTACTGTAAAGGTATTTACTACTGGTGAGTGTCTAATACAACAACTACTGTAAAGGCCTTTACTACTGGTGAGTGTCTAATACAACAACTACTGTAAAGGTCTTTACTACTGGTGAGTGTCTAATATAACAACTACTGTAAAGGCCTTTACTACTGGTGTCTAATACAACAACTACTGTAAAGGCCTTTACTACTGGTGAGTGTCTAATATAACAACTACTGTAAAGGCCTTTACTACTGGTGTCTAATACAACAACTACTGTAAAGGCCTTTACTACTGGTGTCTAATACAACAACTACTGTAAAGGCCTTTACTACTGGTGTCTAATACAACAACTACTGTAAAGGTATTTACTACTGGTGAGTGTCTAATACAACAACTACTGTAAAGGTATTTACTACTGGTGAGTGTCTAATACAACAACTACTGTAAAGGCCTTTACTACTGGTGAGTGTCTAATACAACAACTACTGTAAAGGTCTTTACTACTGGTGAGTGTCTAATATAACAACTACTGTAAAGGCCTTTACTACTGGTGTCTAATACAACAACTACTGTAAAGGCCTTTACTACTGGTGAGTGTCTAATATAACAACTACTGTAAAGGCCTTTACTACTGGTGTCTAATACAACAACTACTGTAAAGGCCTTTACTACTGGTGTCTAATACAACAACTACTGTAAAGGCCTTTACTACTGGTGTCTAATACAACAACTACTGTAAAGGTATTTACTACTGGTGAGTGTCTAATACAACAACTACTGTAAAGGTATTTACTACTGGTGAGTGTCTAATACAACAACTACTGTAAAGGCCTTTACTACTGGTGAGTGTCTAATACAACAACTACTGTAAAGGTCTTTACTACTGGTGACTGTCTAATATAACAACTACTGTAAAGGCCTTTACTACTGGTGTCTAATACAACAACTACTGTAAAGGCCTTTACTACTGGTGTCTAATACAACAACTACTGTAAAGGCCTTTACTACTGGTGTCTAATACAACAACTACTGTAAAGGCCTTTACTACTGGTGTCTAATACAACAACTACTGTAAAGGCCTTTACTACTGGTGTCTAATACAACAACTACTGTAAAGGCCTTTACTACTGGTGAGTGTCTAATACAACAACTACTGTAAAGGCCTTTACTACTGGTGTCTAATACAACAACTACTGTAAAGGCCTTTACTACTGGTGAGTGTCTAATACAACAACTACTGTAAAGGCCTTTACTACTGGTGAGTGTCTAATACAACAACTACTGTAAAGGTCTTTACTACTGGTGACTGTCTAATATAACAACTACTGTAAAGGCCTTTACTACTGGTGTCTAATACAACAACTACTGTAAAGGCCTTTACTACTGGTGTCTAATACAACAACTACTGTAAAGGTATTTACTACTGGTGAGTGTCTAATACAACAACTACTGTAAAGGTATTTACTACTGGTGAGTGTCTAATACAACAACTACTGTAAAGGCCTTTACTACTGGTGAGTGTCTAATACAACAACTACTGTAAAGGTCTTTACTACTGGTGACTGTCTAATATAACAACTACTGTAAAGGCCTTTACTACTGGTGTCTAATACAACAACTACTGTAAAGGCCTTTACTACTGGTGTCTAATACAACAACTACTGTAAAGGTATTTACTACTGGTGAGTGTCTAATACAACAACTACTGTAAAGGTATTTACTACTGGTGAGTGTCTAATACAACAACTACTGTAAAGGCCTTTACTACTGGTGAGTGTCTAATACAACAACTACTGTAAAGGTCTTTACTACTGGTGAGTGTCTAATATAACAACTACTGTAAAGGCCTTTACTACTGGTGTCTAATACAACAACTACTGTAAAGGCCTTTACTACTGGTGAGTGTCTAATATAACAACTACTGTAAAGGCCTTTACTACTGGTGTCTAATACAACAACTACTGTAAAGGCCTTTACTACTGGTGTCTAATACAACAACTACTGTAAAGGCCTTTACTACTGGTGTCTAATACAACAACTACTGTAAAGGTATTTACTACTGGTGAGTGTCTAATACAACAACTACTGTAAAGGTATTTACTACTGGTGAGTGTCTAATACAACAACTACTGTAAAGGCCTTTACTACTGGTGAGTGTCTAATACAACAACTACTGTAAAGGTCTTTACTACTGGTGACTGTCTAATATAACAACTACTGTAAAGGCCTTTACTACTGGTGTCTAATACAACAACTACTGTAAAGGCCTTTACTACTGGTGTCTAATACAACAACTACTGTAAAGGCCTTTACTACTGGTGTCTAATACAACAACTACTGTAAAGGCCTTTACTACTGGTGTCTAATACAACAACTACTGTAAAGGCCTTTACTACTGGTGTCTAATACAACAACTACTGTAAAGGCCTTTACTACTGGTGAGTGTCTAATACAACAACTACTGTAAAGGCCTTTACTACTGGTGTCTAATACAACAACTACTGTAAAGGCCTTTACTACTGGTGAGTGTCTAATACAACAACTACTGTAAAGGCCTTTACTACTGGTGAGTGTCTAATACAACAACTACTGTAAAGGCCTTTACTACTGGTGAGTGTCTAATACAACAACTACTGTAAAGGCCTTTACTACTGGTGTCTAATACAACAACTACTGTAAAGGCCTTTACTACTGGTGTCTAATACAACAACTACTGTAAAGGCCTTTACTACTGGTGTCTAATACAACAACTACTGTAAAGGCCTTTACTACTGGTGTCTAATACAACAACTACTGTAAAGGCCTTTACTACTGGTGTCTAATACAACAACTACTGTAAAGGCCTTTACTACTGGTGAGTGTCTAATACAACAACTACTGTAAAGGCCTTTACTACTGGTGTCTAATACAACAACTACTGTAAAGGCCTTTACTACTGGTGTCTAATACAACAACTACTGTAAAGGCCTTTACTACTGGTGTCTAATACAACAACTACTGTAAAGGCCTTTACTACTGGTGAGTGTCTAATACAACAACTACTGTAAAGGCCTTTACTACTGGTGAGTGTCTAATACAACAACTACTGTAAAGGAATTTACTACTGGTGAGTGTCTAATACAACAACTACTGTAAAGGCCTTTACTACTGGTGTCTAATACAACAACTACTGTAAAGGCCTTTACTACTGGTGTCTAATACAACAACTACTGTAAAGGCCTTTACTACTGGTGAGTGTCTAATACAACAACTACTGTAAAGGTCTTTACTACTGGTGACTGTCTAATATAACAACTACTGTAAAGGCCTTTACTACTGGTGTCTAATACAACAACTACTGTAAAGGCCTTTACTACTGGTGTCTAATACAACAACTACTGTAAAGGTATTTACTACTGGTGAGTGTCTAATACAACAACTACTGTAAAGGTATTTACTACTGGTGAGTGTCTAATACAACAACTACTGTAAAGGCCTTTACTACTGGTGAGTGTCTAATACAACAACTACTGTAAAGGTCTTTACTACTGGTGAGTGTCTAATATAACAACTACTGTAAAGGCCTTTACTACTGGTGTCTAATACAACAACTACTGTAAAGGCCTTTACTACTGGTGAGTGTCTAATATAACAACTACTGTAAAGGCCTTTACTACTGGTGTCTAATACAACAACTACTGTAAAGGCCTTTACTACTGGTGTCTAATACAACAACTACTGTAAAGGCCTTTACTACTGGTGTCTAATACAACAACTACTGTAAAGGTATTTACTACTGGTGAGTGTCTAATACAACAACTACTGTAAAGGTATTTACTACTGGTGAGTGTCTAATACAACAACTACTGTAAAGGCCTTTACTACTGGTGAGTGTCTAATACAACAACTACTGTAAAGGTCTTTACTACTGGTGACTGTCTAATATAACAACTACTGTAAAGGCCTTTACTACTGGTGTCTAATACAACAACTACTGTAAAGGCCTTTACTACTGGTGTCTAATACAACAACTACTGTAAAGGCCTTTACTACTGGTGTCTAATACAACAACTACTGTAAAGGCCTTTACTACTGGTGTCTAATACAACAACTACTGTAAAGGCCTTTACTACTGGTGTCTAATACAACAACTACTGTAAAGGCCTTTACTACTGGTGAGTGTCTAATACAACAACTACTGTAAAGGCCTTTACTACTGGTGTCTAATACAACAACTACTGTAAAGGCCTTTACTACTGGTGAGTGTCTAATACAACAACTACTGTAAAGGCCTTTACTACTGGTGAGTGTCTAATACAACAACTACTGTAAAGGCCTTTACTACTGGTGAGTGTCTAATACAACAACTACTGTAAAGGCCTTTACTACTGGTGTCTAATACAACAACTACTGTAAAGGCCTTTACTACTGGTGTCTAATACAACAACTACTGTAAAGGCCTTTACTACTGGTGTCTAATACAACAACTACTGTAAAGGCCTTTACTACTGGTGTCTAATACAACAACTACTGTAAAGGCCTTTACTACTGGTGTCTAATACAACAACTACTGTAAAGGCCTTTACTACTGGTGAGTGTCTAATACAACAACTACTGTAAAGGCCTTTACTACTGGTGTCTAATACAACAACTACTGTAAAGGCCTTTACTACTGGTGTCTAATACAACAACTACTGTAAAGGCCTTTACTACTGGTGTCTAATACAACAACTACTGTAAAGGCCTTTACTACTGGTGAGTGTCTAATACAACAACTACTGTAAAGGCCTTTACTACTGGTGAGTGTCTAATACAACAACTACTGTAAAGGAATTTACTACTGGTGAGTGTCTAATACAACAACTACTGTAAAGGCCTTTACTACTGGTGTCTAATACAACAACTACTGTAAAGGCCTTTACTACTGGTGTCTAATACAACAACTACTGTAAAGGCCTTTACTACTGGTGAGTGTCTAATACAACAACTACTGTAAAGGCCTTTACTACTGGTGAGTGTCTAATACAACAACTACTGTAAAGGTATTTACTACTGGTGAGTGTCTAATACAACAACTACTGTAAAGGCCTTTACTACTGGTGTCTAATACAACAACTACTGTAAAGGCCTTTACTACTGGTGTCTAATACAACAACTACTGTAAAGGCCTTTACTACTGGTGTCTAATACAACAACTACTGTAAAGGCCTTTACTACTGGTGTCTAATACAACAACTACTGTAAAGGCCTTTACTACTGGTGTCTAAAACAAAAACTACTGTAAAGGCCTTTACTACTGGTGAGTGTCTAATACAACAACTACTGTAAAGGCCTTTACTACTGGTGTCTAATATAACAACTACTGTAAAGGCCTTTACTACTGGTGTCTAATACAACAACTACTGTAAAGGTATTTACTACTGGTGTCTAATACAACAACTACTGTAAAGGCCTTTACTACTGGTGTCTAATACAACAACTACTGTAAAGGTATTTACTACTGGTGAGTGTCTAATACAACAACTACTGTAAAGGTATTTACTACTGGTGAGTGTCTAATACAACAACTACTGTAAAGGTATTTACTACTGGTGAGTGTCTAATACAACAACTACTGTAAAGGTATTTACTACTGGTGAGTGTCTAATACAACAACTACTGTAAAGGCCTTTACTACTGGTGAGTGTCTAATACAACAACTACTGTAAAGGCCTTTACTACTGGTGTCTAATACAACAACTACTGTAAAGGCCTTTACTACTGGTGTCTAATACAACAACTACTGTAAAGGCCTTTACTACTGGTGTCTAATACAACAACTACTGTAAAGGTATTTACTACTGGTGAGTGTCTAATACAACAACTACTGTAAAGGTCTTTACTACTGGTGTCTAATACAACAACTACTGTAAAGGCCTTTACTACTGGTGTCTAATACAACAACTACTGTAAAGGCCTTTACTACTGGTGAGTGTCTAATACAACAACTACTGTAAAGGCCTTTACTACTGGTGTCTAATATAACAACTACTGTAAAGGCCTTTACTACTGGTGTCTAATACAACAACTACTGTAAAGGCCTTTACTACTGGTGTCTAATACAACAACTACTGTAAAGGCCTTTACTACTGGTGTCTAATATAACAACTACTGTAAAGGCCTTTACTACTGGTGTCTAATACAACAACTACTGTAAAGGCCTTTACTACTGGTGTCTAATACAACAACTACTGTAAAGGCCTTTACTACTGGTGTCTAATACAACAACTACTGTGAAGGCCTTTACTACTGGTGAGTGTCTAATACAACAACTACTGTAAAGGCCTTTACTACTGGTGTCTAATACAACAACTACTGTAAAGGCCTTTACTACTGGTGTCTAATACAACAACTACTGTAAAGGTCTTTACTACTGGTGTCTAATACAACAACTACTGTAAAGGTATTTACTACTGGTGTCTAATACAACAACTACTGTAAAGGTATTTACTACTGGTGAGTGTCTAATACAACAACTACTGTAAAGGCCTTTACTACTGGTGTCTAATATAACAACTACTGTAAAGGCCTTTACTACTGGTGTCTAATACAACAACTACTGTAAAGGTCTTTACTACTGGTGTCTAATACAACAACTACTGTAAAGGCCTTTACTACTGGTGTCTAATACAACAACTACTGTAAAGGCCTTTACTACTGGTGTCTAATACAACAACTACTGTAAAGGTATTTACTACTGGTGAGTGTCTAATACAACAACTACTGTAAAGGTATTTACTACTGGTGAGTGTCTAATACAACAACTACTGTAAAGGCCTTTACTACTGGTGAGTGTCTAATACAACAACTACTGTAAAGGTCTTTACTACTGGTGAGTGTCTAATATAACAACTACTGTAAAGGCCTTTACTACTGGTGTCTAATACAACAACTACTGTAAAGGCCTTTACTACTGGTGAGTGTCTAATATAACAACTACTGTAAAGGCCTTTACTACTGGTGTCTAATACAACAACTACTGTAAAGGCCTTTACTACTGGTGTCTAATACAACAACTACTGTAAAGGCCTTTACTACTGGTGTCTAATACAACAACTACTGTAAATGTATTTACTACTGGTGAGTGTCTAATACAACAACTACTGTAAAGGTATTTACTACTGGTGAGTGTCTAATACAACAACTACTGTAAAGGCCTTTACTACTGGTGAGTGTCTAATACAACAACTACTGTAAAGGTCTTTACTACTGGTGAGTGTCTAATATAACAACTACTGTAAAGGCCTTTACTACTGGTGTCTAATACAACAACTACTGTAAAGGCCTTTACTACTGGTGAGTGTCTAATATAACAACTACTGTAAAGGCCTTTACTACTGGTGTCTAATACAACAACTACTGTAAAGGCCTTTACTACTGGTGTCTAATACAACAACTACTGTAAAGGCCTTTACTACTGGTGTCTAATACAACAACTACTGTAAAGGTATTTACTACTGGTGAGTGTCTAATACAACAACTACTGTAAAGGTATTTACTACTGGTGAGTGTCTAATACAACAACTACTGTAAAGGCCTTTACTACTGGTGAGTGTCTAATACAACAACTACTGTAAAGGTCTTTACTACTGGTGAGTGTCTAATATAACAACTACTGTAAAGGCCTTTACTACTGGTGTCTAATACAACAACTACTGTAAAGGCCTTTACTACTGGTGTCTAATACAACAACTACTGTAAAGGCCTTTACTACTGGTGTCTAATACAACAACTACTGTAAAGGCCTTTACTACTGGTGTCTAATACAACAACTACTGTAAAGGCCTTTACTACTGGTGTCTAATACAACAACTACTGTAAAGGCCTTTACTACTGGTGAGTGTCTAATACAACAACTACTGTAAAGGCCTTTACTACTGGTGTCTAATACAACAACTACTGTAAAGGCCTTTACTACTGGTGTCTAATACAACAACTACTGTAAAGGCCTTTACTACTGGTGTCTAATACAACAACTACTGTAAAGGCCTTTACTACTGGTGAGTGTCTAATACAACAACTACTGTAAAGGCCTTTACTACTGGTGAGTGTCTAATACAACAACTACTGTAAAGGCCTTTACTACTGGTGAGTGTCTAATACAACAACTACTGTAAAGGCCTTTACTACTGGTGTCTAATACAACAACTACTGTAAAGGCCTTTACTACTGGTGTCTAATACAACAACTACTGTAAAGGCCTTTACTACTGGTGTCTAATACAACAACTACTGTAAAGGCCTTTACTACTGGTGTCTAATACAACAACTACTGTAAAGGCCTTTACTACTGGTGTCTAATACAACAACTACTGTAAAGGCCTTTACTACTGGTGAGTGTCTAATACAACAACTACTGTAAAGGCCTTTACTACTGGTGTCTAATACAACAACTACTGTAAAGGCCTTTACTACTGGTGTCTAATACAACAACTACTGTAAAGGCCTTTACTACTGGTGTCTAATACAACAACTACTGTAAAGGCCTTTACTACTGGTGAGTGTCTAATACAACAACTACTGTAAAGGCCTTTACTACTGGTGAGTGTCTAATACAACAACTACTGTAAAGGAATTTACTACTGGTGAGTGTCTAATACAACAACTACTGTAAAGGCCTTTACTACTGGTGTCTAATACAACAACTACTGTAAAGGCCTTTACTACTGGTGTCTAATACAACAACTACTGTAAAGGCCTTTACTACTGGTGAGTGTCTAATACAACAACTACTGTAAAGGCCTTTACTACTGGTGAGTGTCTAATACAACAACTACTGTAAAGGTATTTACTACTGGTGAGTGTCTAATACAACAACTACTGTAAAGGCCTTTACTACTGGTGTCTAATACAACAACTACTGTAAAGGCCTTTACTACTGGTGTCTAATACAACAACTACTGTAAAGGCCTTTACTACTGGTGTCTAATACAACAACTACTGTAAAGGCCTTTACTACTGGTGTCTAATACAACAACTACTGTAAAGGCCTTTACTACTGGTGTCTAATACAACAACTACTGTAAAGGCCTTTACTACTGGTGAGTGTCTAATACAACAACTACTGTAAAGGCCTTTACTACTGGTGTCTAATACAACAACTACTGTAAAAGGCCTTTACTACTGGTGTCTAATACAACAACTACTGTAAAGGCCTTTACTACTGGTGTCTAATACAACAACTACTGTAAAGGCCTTACTACTGGTGTCTAATACAACAACTACTGTAAAGGCCTTTACTACTGGTGTCTAATACAACAACTACTGTAAAGGCCTTTACTACTGGTGTCTAATACAAACAACTACTGTAAAGGCCTTTACTATGGTGTCTAATACAACAACTACTGTAAAGGCCTTTACTACTGGTGTCTAATACAAACAACTACTGTAAAGGCCTTTACTACTGGTGTCTAATACAACAACTACTGTAAAGGCCTTTACTACTGGTGAGTGTCTAATACAACAACTACTGTAAAGGCCTTTACTACTGGTGAGTGTCTAATACAACAACTACTGTAAAGGCCTTTACTACTGGTGTCGTGGGGGCGCTGGTGAGTGTCTAATACAACAACTACTGTAAAGGCCTTTACTACTGGTGTCTAATACAACAACTACTGTAAAGGCCTTTACTACTGGTGTCTAATACAACAACTACTGTAAAGGCCTTTACTACTGGTGTCTAATACAACAACTACTGTAAAGGCCTTTACTACTGGTGTCTAATACAACAACTACTGTAAAGGCCTTTACTACTGGTGTCTAATACAACAACTACTGTAAAGGCCTTTACTACTGGTGAGTGTCTAATACAACAACTACTGTAAAGGCCCTTTACTACTGGTGTCTAATACAACAACTACTGTAAAGGCCTTTACTACTGGTGTCTAATACAACAACTACTGTAAAGGCCTTTACTACTGGTGTCTAATACAACAACTACTGTAAAGGCCTTTACTACTGGTGTCTAATACAACAACTACTGTAAAGGCCTTTACTACTGGTGTCTAATACAACAACTACTGTAAAGGCCTTTACTACTGGTGTCTAATACAAACAACTACTGTAAAGGCCTTTACTACTGGTGTCTAATACAACAACTACTGTAAAGGCCTTTACTACTGGTGAGTGTCTAATACAACAACTACTGTAAAGGCCTTTACTACTGGTGAGTGTCTAATACAACAACTACTGTAAAGGCCTTTACTACTGGTGTCTAATACAACAACTACTGTAAAGGCCTTTACTACTGGTGTCTAATACAACAACTACTGTAAAGGCCTTTACTACTGGTGTCTAATACAACAACTACTGTAAAGGCCTTTACTACTGGTGTCTAATACAACAACTACTGTAAAGGCCTTTACTACTGGTGTCTAATACAACAACTACTGTAAAGGCCTTTACTACTGGTGGTCTAATACAACAACTACTGTAAAGGCCTTTACTACTGGTGTCTAATACAACAACTACTGTAAAGGCCTTTACTACTGGTGTCTAATACAACAACTACTGTAAAGGCCTTTACTACTGGTGTCTAATACAACAACTACTGTAAAGGCCTTTACTACTGGTGAGTGTCTAATACAACAACTACTGTAAAGGCCTTTACTACTGGTGAGTGTCTAATACAACAACTACTGTAAAGGCCTTTACTACTGGAGTGTCTAATACAACAACTACTGTAAAGGCCTTTACTACTGGTGTCTAATACAACAACTACTGTAAAGGCCTTTACTACTGGTGTCTAATACAACAACTACTGTAAAGGCCTTTACTACTGGTGTCTAATACAACAACTACTGTAAAGGCCTTTACTACTGGTGTCTAATACAACAACTACTGTAAAGGCCTTTACTACTGGGTGTCTAATACAACAACTACTGTAAAGGCCTTTACTACTGGTGTCTAATACAACAACTACTGTAAAGGCCTTTACTACTGGTGTCTAATACAACAACTACTGTAAAGGCCTTTACTACTGGTGTCTAATACAACAACTACTGTAAAGGCCTTTACTACTGGTGAGTGTCTAATACAACAACTACTGTAAAGGCCTTTACTAATGGTGGTGTCTAATACAACAACTACTGTAAAGGCCTTTACTACTGGTGTCTAATACAACAACTACTGTAAAGGCCTTTACTACTGGTGTCTAATACAACAACTACTGTAAAGGCCTTTACTACTGGTGTCTAATACAACAACTACTGTAAAGGCCTTTACTACTGGTGTCTAATACAACAACTACTGTAAAGGCCTTTACTACTGGTGTCTAATACAACAACTACTGTAAAGGCCTTTACTACTGTGGGAGTGTCTAATACAACAACTACTGTAAAGGCCTTTACTACTGGTGTCTAATACAACAACTACTGTAAAGGCCTTTACTACTGGTGTCTAATACAACAACTACTGTAAGGCCTTTACTACTGGTGAGTGTCTAATACAACAACTACTGTAAAGGCCTTTACTACTGGTGAGTGTCTAATACAACAACTACTGTAAAGGCCTTTACTACTGGGTGAGATGTCTAATACAACAAACTACTGTAAAGGCCTTTACTACTGGTGTCTAATACAACAAACTACTGTAAAGGCCTTTACTACTGGTGTCTAATACAACAACTACTGTAAAGGCCTTTACTACTGGTGTCTAATACAACAACTACTGTAAAGGCCTTTACTACTGGTGTCTAATACAACAACTACTGTAAAGGCCTTTTACTACTGGTGTCTAATACAACAACTACTGTAAAGGCCTTTTACTACTGGTGAGTGTCTAATACAACAACTACTGTAAAGGCCTTTACTACTGGTGTCTAATACAACAACTACTGTAAAGGCCTTTACTACTGGTGTCTAATACAACAACTACTGTAAAGGCCTGGGGGGGGGGGGGGGGTTACCTACTGGTGGTGTCTAATACAACAAACTACTGTAAAGGCCTTTACTACTGGTGTCTAATACAACAACTACTGTAAAAAAAAAAAAGGCCTTTACTACTGGTGTCTAATACAACAACTACTGTAAAGGCCTTTACTACTGGTGGTCTAATACAACAACTACTGTAAAGGCCTTTACTACTGGAGTGTCTAATACAACAACTACTGTAAAGGCCTTTACTACTGGTGAGTGTCTAATACAACAACTACTGTAAAGGCCTTTACTACTGGTGAGTGTCTAATACAACAACTACTGTAAAGGCCTTTACTACTGGTGTCTAATACAACAACTACTGTAAAGGGCCTTTACTACTGGTGTCTAATACAACAACTACTGTAAAGGCCTTTACTACTGGTGTCTAATACAACAACTACTGTAAAGGCCTTTACTACTGGTGTCTAATACAACAACTACTGTAAAGGCCTTTTTACTACTGGTGTCTAATACAACAACTACTGTAAAGGCCTTTACTACTGGTGTTAATACAACAACTACTGTAAGGCCTTTACTACTGGTGTCTAATACAACAACTACTGTAAAGGCCTTTACTACTGGTGTCTAATACAACAACTACTGTAAAGGCCTTTACTACTGGTGTCTAATACAACAACTACTGTAAAGGCCTTTACCTACTGGTGAGTGTCTAATACAACAACTACTGTAAAGGCCTTTACTACTGGTGAGTGTCTAATACAACAACTACTGTAAAGGCCTTTACTACTGGTGAGTGTCTAATACAACAAACTACTGTAAAGGAAATTTACTACTGGTGAGTGTCTAATACAACAACTACTGTAAAGGCCTTTACTACTGGTGTCTAATACAACAACTACTGTAAAGGCCTTTACTACTGGTGTCTAATACAACAACTACTGTAAAGGCCCTTTACTACTGGTGAGTGTCTAATACAACAAACTACTGTAAAGGCCTTTACTACTGGTGAGTGTCTAATACAACAACTACTGTAAAGGCCTTTACTACTGGTGGCGGGTTGGGGGCTGGTGGGGGGGAGTGTCTAATACAACAAACTACTGTAAAGGCCTTTACTACTGGTGTCTAATACAACAACTACTGTAAAGGCCTTTACTACTGGTGTCTAATACAACAACTACTGTAAAGGCCTTTACTACTGGTGTCTAATACAACAACTACTGTAAAGGCCTTTACTACTGGTGTCTAATACAACAACTACTGTAAAGGCCTTTACTACTGGTGTCTAATACAACAACTACTGTAAAGGCCTTTACTACTGGTGAGTGTCTAATACAACAAACTACTGTAAAAGGCCTTTACTACTGGTGTCTAATACAACAACTACTGTAAAGGCCTTTACTACTGGTGTCTAATACAACAACTACTGTAAAGGCCTTTACTACTGGTGTCTAATACAACAACTACTGTTAAAGGTCCTTTACTACTGGTGGTGTCTAATACAACAACTACTGTAAAGGCCTTTACTACTGGTGTCTAATACAACAACTACTGTAAAGGCCTTTACTACTGGTGGTCTAATACAACAACTACTGTAAAGGCCTTTACTACTGGTGTCTAATACAACAACTACTGTAAAGGCCTTTACTACTGGTGTCTAATACAACAACTACTGTAAAGGCCTTTACTACTGGTGTCTAATACAACAACTACTGTAAAGGCCTTTACTACTGGTGAGGTCTAATACAACACTACTGTAAAGGCCAATTACTACTGGTGGTGTCCTAATACCATCAACTACTGTAAAGGCTTTACTACTGTCTATACAACAACTACTGTAGGGCCTTTACTACTGTGTCTAATACCACAACTACTGTAAAAGGCCTTTACTACTGGTTGAGTGTCTAATACAACAACTACTGTAAAGGCCTTTACTACTTGAGTGTCTAATACAACAACTACTGTAAAGGCTATTACTACTGGAGTGTCCCTAATACAACAACTACTGTAAAAGTGCCATTTACTACTGGAGTCTAATACAACAACCTACTGTAAAGAGGCCTTTACTACTGGAGTCTAATACAACAACTACTGTAAAGAGGCCTTTACTACTGGTGTCTAATACAACAACTACCTGTAAAGAGCCTTTACTACTGGTGTCTATATACAAGCAACTACTGGTAAAGGGCCTATTACTACTGGTGTCCCTAATACAACAACTACTGTGAAAAGTCCTTTACTACTGGTGTCTAATACAACAACTACTGTAAAGGCCTTTACTACTGGTGAGTGTCTAATACAACAACTACTGTAAAGGCCTTTACTACTGGTGAGTGTCTAATACAACAACTACTGTAAAGGCCTTTACTACTGGTGAGTGTCTAATACAACAACTACTGTAAAGGCCTTTACTACTGGTGTCTAATACAACAACTACTGTAAAGGCCTTTACTACTGGTGTCTAATACAACAACTACTGTAAAGGCCTTTACTACTGGTGAGTGTCTAATACAACAACTACTGTAAAGGTATTTACTACTGGTGAGTGTCTAATACAACAATACTGTAAAGGCCTTTACTACTGGTGTCTAATACAACAACTTTTTTTTTTTTTTTTTTTTTTTATTTTTTTTTTTTTTTTTTACTGTAAAGGCCTTTACTACTGGTGTCTAATACAACAACTACTGTAAAGGCCTTTTACTACTGGTGTCTAATACAACAACTACTGTAAAGGCCTTTACTATGGTGTCTAATACAACAACTACTGTAAAGGCCTTTACTACTGGTGTCTAATACAACAAACTACTGTAAAGGCCTTTACTACTGGAGTGTCTAATACAACAACTACTGTAAAGGCCTTTACTACTGGTGTCTAATACAACAACTACTGTAAAGGCCTTTACTACTGGTGTCTAATACAACAACTACTGTAAAGGCCTTTACTACTGGTGTCTAATACAACAAACTACTGTAAAGGCCTTTACTACTGGTGAGTGTCTAATACAAACAACTACTGTAAAGGCCTTTACTACTGGTGAGTGGTCTAATACAACCAACTACTGTAAAGGCCTTTACTACTGGTGAGTGTCTAATACAACAACTACTGTAAAGGCCTTTACTACTGGTGTCTAAACAACAACTACTTAAAGGCCTTTACTACTCGGTGTCTAATACAACAACTACTGTAAAGGCCTTTACTACTGGTGTCTAATACAACAACTACTGTAAAGGCCTTTACTACTGGTGTCTAATACAAACAACTACTGTAAAGGCCTTTACTACAGGTGAGTGTCTAATACAACAACTACTGTAAAGGCCTTTACTACTGGTGAGTGTCTAATACAACAACTACTGTAAAGGCCTTCTACTACTGAGTGTCTAATACAACAACCTACTGTAAAGGCCTTCTACTACTGGTGTCTAATACAACAACTACTGTAAAGGGCCTTCTACTACTGGAGTGTCTAATACAACAACTACTGTAAGGCCTTTACTACTGGTGTCTAATACAACAACTACTGTAAAGGCCTATGTACACTACTGGTGGTCTAATACAACAACTACTGTAAAGGCCTTTACTACTGGTGTCTAATACAACAACTACTGTAAAGGCCTTTACTACTGAGTGTCTAATACAACAACTACTGTAAAGGCCTTTACTACTGGAGTGTCTAATTACAACAACTACTGTAAAAGGCCTTTACTACTGGTGTCTAATACAACAACTACTGTAAAGGCCTTTACTACTGGTGTCCTAATACAACAACTACTGTAAAGGCCTTTACTACTGGTGTCTAATACAACAACTACTGTAAAGGCCTTTACTACTGGGAGTGTCTAATACAACAACTACTGTAAAGGCCTTTACTACTGGTGAGTGTCTAATACAACAACTACTGTAAAGGCCTTTACTACTGGTGTCTAATACAACAACTACTGTAAAGGCCTTTACTACTGGTGTCTAATACAACAACTACTGTAAAGGCCTTTACTACTGGTGTCTAATACAACAACTACTGTAAAGGCCTTTACTACTGGTGTCTAATACAACAACTACTGTAAAGGCATTTACTACTGGTGAGTGTCTAATACAACAACTACTGTAAAGGCCTTTACTACTGGTGTCTAATACAACAACTACTGTAAAGGCCTTTACTACTGGTGTCTAATACAACAACTACTGTAAAGGCCTTTACTACTGGTGGTCTAATACAACAACTACTGTAAAGGCCTTTACTACTGGTGAGTGTCTAATACAACAACTACTGTAAAGGCCTTTACTACTGGTGAGTGTCTAATACAACAACTACTGTAAAGGCCTTTACTACTGGTGAGTGTCTAATACAACAACTACTGTAAAGGCCTTTACTACTGGTGTCTAATACAACAACTACTGTAAAGGCCTTTACTACTGGTGTCTAATACAACAACTACTGTAAAGGCCTTTACTACTGGTGTCTATATACAACAACTACTGTAAAGGCCTTTACTACTGGTGTCTAATACAAACAACTACTGTAAAGGCCTTTACTACTGGTGTCTAATACAACAACTACTGTAAAGGCCTTTACTACTGGTGTCTAATACAACAACTACTGTAAAGGCCTTTACTACTGGTGAGTGTCTAATACAACAACTACTGTAAAGGCCTTTACTACTGGTGAGTCTAATACAACAACTACTGTAAAGGCCTTTACTACTGGTGTGTCTAATACAACAACTACTGTAAAGGCCTTTACTACTGGTGTCTAATACACAACTACTGTAAAGGCCTTTACTACTGGTGTCTAATACTACAACTACATGTAAAGGGCCTTTACTACTGGTGAGTGTCTAATACAACAACTACTGTAAAGGTATTTACTACTGGTGAGTGTCTAATACAACAACTACTGTAAAGGTATTTAACTACTGGTGAGTGTCTAATACAACAACTACTGTAAAAGGTATTTACTACTGGTGAGTGTCTAATACAACAACTACTGTAAAGGCCTTTACTACTGGTGAGTGTCTAATACAACAAACTACTGTAAAGGCCTTTACTACTGTGAGTGTCTTAATACAACAACTACTGTAAAGGCCTTTACTACTGAGTGTCTAATACAACAACTACTGTAAAGGCCTTTACTACTGGTGTCTAATACAACAACTACTGTAAAGGTATTTACTACTGGTGAGTGTCTAATACAACAACTACTGTAAAGGTCTTTACTACTGGTGTCTAATACAACAACTACTGTAAAGGCCTTTACTACTGTGGTTTATTTTATTTGTCTAATACAACAACTACTGTAAAGGCCTTTACTACTGGTGAGTGTCTAATACAACAACTACTGTAAAGGCCTTTACTACTTGGGGGGGGGGGGGGGGGGGGGGGGGGGGGGGGGGGGGGGGGGGGGGGGGGGGGGGGGGGGGGGGGGGGGGGGGGGGGGGGGGGGGGGGGAGTGTCTAATACAACAACTACTGTAAAGGCCTTTACTACTGGTGTCTAATACAACAACTACTGTAAAGGCCTTTTTTATTTTTTTTTTACTACTGGTGGTGTCTAATACAACAACTACTGTAAAGGCCTTTACTATGGTGTCTAATACAACAACTACTGTAAAGGCCTTTACTACTGGTGAGTGTTAATACAACAACTACTGTAAAGGTCTTTACTACTGGTGAGTGTCTAATATACAACAACTTACTGTAAAGGCCTTTTACTACTGGTGGTGTCTAATACAACAACTACTGTAAAGGCCTTTACTACTGGTGGTGTCTAATATACAACAACTACTGTAAAAAAAAAAAAAAAAAGGCCTTTACTACTGGTGTCTAATACAACAACTACTGTAAAGGCCTTTACTACAGGTGGTCTAATACAACAACTACTGTAAAGGCCTTTACTACTGGTGTCTAATACAAACAACTACTGTAAAGGCCTATTACATACTGGTGAGTGTCCCTAATACAACAACTACTGTACAGAGTGCATGTTACGACTGGTGAGTGTCTAATACAACAACTACTGTAAAGGCCTTTACTAATGGTGTTCTATACAACAAGCTACTGTAAAGGCATTTACTACTGGTGTCTAATACAAACAACTGCTGTAAAGGCCTTACTACTGGTGAGTGTCTAATACAACAACTACTGTAAAAGGCCTTTACTACTTGTTGTCTAATACAACAACTAGCTGTAAAGGCCTTTAGCTACTTGGTTGTATGTCTAATACAACAACTACTGTAAAGGTCTTTACTACTGGTGAGTGTCTAATAACCACAACTACTGTAAAGGCCTTTACTATCTGGTGTCTAATACAACAACTACTGTAAAAGGCCTTTACCTACTGGTGTTCTAATACAACTAACTACTGTAAAGGCATTACTACGGTGAGTGTCTAATACAACAACTACTGTAAAGGTATTTACTACTGGTGAGTGTCTAATACAACAACTACTGTAAAGGCCTTTACTACTGGTGGAGTGTCTTAATACAACAACTACTGTAAAGGTCTTTACTACTGGTGAGTGTCTAATATAACAACTACTGTAAAGGCCTTTACTACTGGTGTCTAATACAACAACTACTGTAAAGGGGGGGGGGGGCCTTTACTACTGGTGTCTAATACAACAACTACTGTAAAGGCTTTACTACTGGTGGTGTCTAATACAACAACTACTGTAAAGGCCTTTACTACTGGTGTCTAATACAACAACTACTGTAAAGGGCCTTTTCTACTGGTGAGTGTCTAATACAACAACTACTGTAAAGGCCTTTACTACTGGTGTCTAATACAACAACTACTGTAAAGGCCTTTACTACTGGTGGTGTCTAATACAACAACTACTGTAAAGGCCTTTACTACTGGTGTCTAATACAACAACTACTGTAAAGGCCTTTACTACTGGTGGTGTCTAATACAACAACTACTGTAAAGGCCTTTACTACTGGTGTCTAATACAACAACTACTGTAAAGGCCTTTACTACTGGTGTCTAATACAACAACTACTGTAAAGGCCTTTACTACTGGTGTCTAATACAACAACTACTGTAAAGGCCTTTACTACTGGTGTCTAATACAACAACTACTGTAAAGGCCTTTTACTACTGGTGTCTAATACAACAACTACTGTAAAGGCCTTTTACTACTGGTGTCTAATTACAACAACTACTGTAAAAGGCCTTTACTACTGGTGAGTGTCTAATACAAACAACTACTGTAAAGGCCTTTACTACTGGTGTCTAATACAACAACTACTGTAAAGGCCTTTACTACTGGTGTCTAATACAACAACTACTGTAAAGGCCTTTACTACTGGTGTCTAATACAACAACTACTGTAAAGGCCTTTACTACTGGTGAGTGTCTAATACAACAACTACTGTAAAGGCCTTTACTACTGGTGAGTGTCTAATACAACAACTACTGTAAAGGCCTTTACTAATGTGGTGTCCTAATACAACAACTACTGTAAAGGCCTTTACTACTGGTGTCTAAAACAACAACTACTGTAAAGGCCTTTACTACTGGTGTCTAATACAACAACTACTGTAAAGGCCTTCTACTACTGGTGGTCTAATTACAACAACTACTGTAACGGCCTTTACTACTGGTGAGTGTCTAATTACAACAACTACTGTAAAGGCCTTTACTACTGGTGTCTAATATAACAACTACTGTAAAGGCCTTTACTACTGGTGTCTAATACAACAACTACTGTAAAGGACTTTACTACTGGGTGTCTAATACAACAACTACTGTAAAGGCCTTTACTACTGGTGTCTAATACAACAACTACTGTAAAGGCCTTTACTACTGGTGAGTGTCTAATACAACAACTACTGATAAAGGCCTTTACCTACTGGTGTTCTAATACAACAACTACTGTAAAGGCCTTTACTACTGGTGTCTAATACAACAACTACTGTAAAGGCCTTTACTACTGGTGTCTAATACAACAACTACTGTAAAGGCCTTTACTACTGGTGAGTGTCTAATACAACAACTACTGTAAAGGCTTTACTACTGGTGAGTGTCTAATACAACAACTACTGTAAAGGCCTTTACTACTGGTGAGTGTCTAATACCAACAACTACTGTAAAGGCCTTTACTACTGGTGTCTATACAACAACTACTGTAAAGGCCTTTACTACTGTTGTCTAATACAACAACTACTGTAAAGGCCTTTTACTACTGGTGTCTAATACAACAACTACTGTAAAGGCCTTTACTACTGGTGTCTAATACAACAACTACTGTAAAGGCCTTTACTACTGGTGTCTAATACAACAACTACTGTAAAGGCCTTTACTACTGGTGAGTGTCTAATACAACAACTACTGTAAAGGCCTTTACTACTGGTGTCTAATACAACAACTACTGTAAAGGCCTTTACTACTGGTGTCTAATACAACAACTACTGTAAAGGCCTTTAACTAGACTGTTGAGTGTCTAATACAGACAATCTACTGTAAAGGCCTTTACTACTGGTGAGTGTCTAATACAACAACTACTGTAAAGGCCAAAGTACTACTGGTGAGTGTCTAATACAACAACTACTGTAAAGGCCTTTACTACTGGTGTCTAATTACAACAACTACTGCTAAAGGCCTTTACTACTGGCTGTTCTAATACAACAACTACTGTAAAGGCTTTACTAGCTGGTGAGTGTCTAATACAACAACTACTGTAATAGGCCTTTACTACTGGTGTCTAATACAACAACTACCTGTAAAGGCCTTTGACTACTGGGTGTCTAATACAACAACTACCTGTAAAGGCCTTTACTACTGGTGTCTAATACAACAACTACTGTAAAGGCCTTTACTACCTGGTGTCTAATACAACAACTACTGTAAAGGCCTTATACAACTGGTGTCCTGAATACAAGCATCTACTGGTGTAAACGGAGGCCTTTACTACTGGTGTCTAATACAACAACTACTGTAAAGGCCTTTACTACTGGTTGAGTGTCTAATACAACAACTACTGTAAAGGCCTTTACTACTGGTGTCTAATACACAACAACTACTGTAAAGGCCTTTACTACTGGTGTCTAATACAACAACTACTGTAAAGGCCTTTACTACTGGGTGTCTAATACAACAACTACTGTAAAGGCCTTTACTACTGGTGAGTGTCTAATACAACAACTACTGTAAAGGCCTTTACTACTGGTGAGTGTCTAATACAACAACTACTGTAAAGGAATTTACTACTGGTGAGTGTCTAATACAACAACTACTGTAAAGGCCTTTACTACTGGTGTCTAATTACAACAACTACTGTAAAGGCCTTTACTACTGGTGTCTAATACAACAACTACTGTAAAGGCCTTTACTACTGGTGAGTGTCTAATACAACAACTACTGTTAAAGGCCTTTACTACTGGTGAGTGTCTAATACAACAACTACTGTAAAGGTATTTACTACTGGTGAGTGTCTTAAGATAATACAACAACTACTGTAAAGGCCTTTACTACTGGTGTCATCTGGTGTCTAATACAACAACTACTGTAAAGGCCCTTTACTACTGGTGTCTAATACAACAACTACTGTAAAGGCCTTTACTACTGGTGTCTAATACAACAACTACTGTAAAGGCCTTTACTACTGGTGTCTAATACAACAACTACTGTAAAGGCCTTTACTACTGGTGTCTAATACAACAACTACTGTAAAGGCCTTTACTACTGGTGAGTGTCTAATACAACAACTACTGTAAAGGCCATTTACTACTGGTGTCTAATACAACAACTACTGTAAAGGGCCTTTACTACTGGTTGTCTAATACAACAACTACTGTAAAGGCCTTTACTACTGGTGTCTAATACAACAACTACTGTAAAGGCCTTTACTACTGGTGTCTAATACAACAACTACTGATAAGGCCTTTACTACTGGTGTCTAATACAACAACTACTGTAAAGGCCTTTACTACTGGTGTCTAATACAACAACTACTGTAAAGGCCTTTACTACTGGTGTCTAATACAACAACTACTGTAAAGGCCTTTACTACTGGTGTCTAATACAACAACTACTGTAAAGGCCTTTACTACTGGTGTCTAATACAACAACTACTGTAAAGGCCTTTACTACTGGTGAGTGTCTAATACAACAACTACTGTAAAGGCCTTTACTACTGGTGAGTGTCTAATACAACAACTACTGTAAAGGCCTTTACTACTGGTGAGTGTCTAATACAACAACTACTGTAAAGGCCTTTACTACTGGTGTCTAATACAACAACTACTGTAAAGGCCTTTACTACTGGTGTCTAATACAACAACTACTGTAAAGGCCTTTACTACTGGTGTCTAATACAACAACTACTGTAAAGGCCTTTACTACTGGTGTCTAATACAACAACCTACTGTAAAGGCCTTTACTACTGGTGTCTAATACAACAACTACTGTAAAGGCCTTTACTACTGGTGCCGGAAGTGTCCTAATACAACAACTACTGTAAAGGCCTTTACTACTGGTGTCTAATACAACAACTACTGTAAAGGCCTTTACTACTGGTGTCTAATACAACAACTACTGTAAAGGCCTTTACTACTGGTGTCTAATACAACAACTACTGTAAAGGCCTTTACTAACTGGTGTCTAATACAACAACTACTGTAAAGGCCTTTACTACTGGTGTCTAATACAACAACTACTGTAAAGGCCTTTACTACTGGTGTCTAATACAACAACTACTGTAAAGGCCTTTACTACTGGTGTCTAATACAACAACTACTGTAAAGGCATTTACTACTGGTGAGTGTCTAATACAACAACTACTGTAAAGGCCTTTACTACTGGTGTCTAATACAACAACTACTGTAAAGGCCTTTACTACTGGTGTCTAATACAACAACTACTGTAAAGGCCTTTACTACTGGTGTCTAATACAACAACTACTGTAAAGGCCTTTACTACTGGTGAGTGTCTAAAAAATACAACAACTACTGTAAAGGCCTTTACTACTGGTGAGAGTGTCTAATACAACAACTACTGTAAAGGCCTTTACTACTGGTGAGTGTCTAATACAACAAAAACTACTGTAAAGGCCTTTACTACTGGTGTTAATACAACAACTACTGTAAAGGCCTTTACTACTGGATGGTCTAATACAACAACTACTGTAAAAGGCCTTTACTACTGGTGTCTAATACAACAACTACTGTAAAGGCCTTTACTACTGGTGTCTAATACAACAACTACTGTAAAGGCCTTTACTACTGGTGTCTAATACAACAACTACTGTAAAGGCCTTTACTACTGGTGTCTAATACAACAACTACTGTAAAGGCCTTTACTAACTGGTGAGTGTCTAATACAACAACTACTGTAAAGGCCTTTACTACTGGTGTCTAATACAACAACTACTGTAAAGGCCTTTACTACTGGTGTCTAATACAACAACTACTGTAAAGGCCTTTACTACTGGTGTCTAATACAACAACTACTGTAAAGGCCTTTACTACTGGTGAGTGTCTAATACAACAACTACTGTAAAGGCCTTTACTACTGGTGAGTGTCTAATACAACAACTACTGTTAAAGGCCTTTACTACTGTGTGAGTGTCTAATACAACAACTACTGTAAAGGCCTTTACTACTGGTGTCTAATACAACAACTACTGTAAAGGCCTTTACTACTGGTGTCTAATACAACAACTACTGTAAAGGCCTTTACTACTGGTTGAGTGTCTAATACAACAACTACTGTAAAGGTATTTACTATTGTGTGTGCCCTGGTGAGTGTCTAATACAACAACTACTGTAAAGGCCTTTACTACTGGTGTCTAATACAACAACTACTGTAAAGGCCTTTACTACTGGTGTCTAATACAACAAAAAAAAAAAAAATAAAAAAAAAAAAAAAAAAAAAAAAAAAAAAAAAAAAAAAAAAAAAAAAAAAAAAAAAAAAAAAAAAAAAAAACTACTGTAAAGGCCTTTACTACTGGTGTCTAATACAACAACTACTGTAAAGGCCCTTTACTACTGGTGTCTAATACAACAACTACTGTAAAGGCCTTTTACTACTGGTGTCTAATACAACAACTACTGTAAAGGCCTTTACTACTGGTGTCTAATACAACAACTACTGTAAAGGCCTTTACTACTGGTGTCTAATACAACAACTACTGTAAAGGCCTTTACTACTGGTGGTCTAATACAACAACTACTGTAAAGGCCATTACTACTGGTTGTCTAATACAACAACTACTGTAAAGGCATTTACTACTGGTGAGTGTCTAATACAACAACTACTGTAAAGGCCTTTACTACTGGTGTCTAATACAACAACTACTGTAAAGGCCTTTACTACTGGTGTCTAATACAACAACTACTGTAAAGGCCTTTACTACTGGTGTCTAATACAACAACTACTGTAAAGGCCTTTACTACTGGTGAGTGTCTAATACAACAACTACTGTAAAGGCCTTTACTACTGGTGAGTGTCTAATACAACAACTACTGTAAAGGCCTTTACTACTGGTGAGTGTCTAATACAACAACTACTGTAAAGGCCTTTACTACTGGTGTCTAATACAACAACTACTGTAAAGGCCTTTACTACTGGTGTCTAATACAACAACTACTGTAAAGGCCTTTACTACTGGTGTCTAATACAACAACTAACTGTAAAGGCCTTTACTACTGGATGTCTAATACAACAACTACTGTAAAGGCCTTTACTACTGAGTGTCTAATACAACAACTACTGTAAAGGCACTTTACTACTGGTGTCTCTAATACAACAACTACTGTAAAGGCCTTTACTACTGGTGAGTGTCTAATACCAACAACTACTGTAAAGGCCTTTACTACTGGTGAGTGTCTAATACAACAACTACTGTAAAGGCCTTTACTACTGGTGAGTGTCTAATACAACAAACTACTGTAAAGGCCTTTACTACTGGTGTCTAATACAACAACTACTGTAAAGGCCTTTACTACTGGTGTCTAATACAACAACTACTGTAAAGGCCTTTACTACTGGTGAGTGTCTAAACAACAACTACTGTAAAGGTATTTACTACTGGTGAGTGTCTAATACAACAAACTACTGTAAAGGTATTTACTACTGGTGAGGTGTCTAATACAACAACTACTGTAAAGGTACTTTACTACTGGTGAGTGTCTAATACAACAAACTACTGTAAAGGCCTTTACTACTGGTGAGTGTCTAATACAACAACTACTGTAAAGGCCTTTACTACTGGTGTCTAATACAACAACTACGGTAAGGCCTTTACTACTGGTGTCTAATACAACAACTACTGTTAAAGGCCTTTACTACTGGTGTCTAATACAACAACTACTGTAAAGGTATTACTACATGGTGAGTGTCTAATACAACAACTACTGTAAAGGTCTTTACTACTGGTGTCTAATACAACAACTACTGTAAAGGGCCTTTACTACTGGTGTCTAATACAACAACTACTGTAAAGGCCTTTACTACTGGTGAGTGTCTAATACAACAACTACTGTAAAGGCCTTTACTACTGGTGTCTAATACAACAACTACTGTAAAGGCCTTCCCTTTACTACTGGTGTCTAATACAACAACTACTGTAAAGGCCTTTAGAACTACTGGTGTCTAATACAACAAACTACTGTAAAGGCCTTTACTACTGGTGAGTGTCTAATACAACAAACTACTGTAAAGGCCATTACTACTGGTGAGTGTCTAATACAACAACTACTGTAAAGGCCTTTACTACTGGTGAGTGTCTAATACAAACAAAACTACTGTAAAGGCCTTTACTACTGGTGTCTAATACAACAACTACTGTTAAAGGCCTTTACTACTGGTGTCTAATACAACAACTACTGTAAAGGCCTATTTACTACTGGGTGAGTGTCTAATACAACAACTACTGTAAAGGCATTTACTACTGTGAGTGTCTAATACAACAACTACTGTAAAGGCCTTTACTACTGGTGTCTAATACAACAACTACTGTAAAGGCCTTTACTACTGGTGTCTAATACAACAACTACTGTAAAGGCCTTTACTACTGGTGTCTAATACAACAACTACTGTAAAGGCCTTTACTACTGGGTGTCTAATACAACAACTACTGTAAAGGCCCTTTACTACTGGTGTCTAATACAACAACTACTGTAAAGGCCTTTACTACTGGTGTCCAATACAACAACTACTGTAAAGGCCTTTACTACTGGTGTCTAATACAACAACTACTGTAAAGGCCTTTACTACTGGTGTCTAATACAACAACTACTGTAAAGGCCTTTACTACTGGTGAGTGTCTAATACAACAACTACTGTAAAGGTCTTTACTACTGGTGAGTGTCTAATACAACAAACTACTGTAAAGGCCTTTACTACTGGTGTCTAATACAACAACTACTGTAAAGGCCTTTACTACTGGTGAGTGTCTAATACAACAACTACTGTAAAGGCCTTTACTAACTGGTGTGTCTAATACAACAACTACTGTAAAGGCCTTTACTACTGGTGTCTAATACAACAACTACTGTAAAGGCCTTTACTACTGGTGAGTGTCTAATACAACAACTACTGTAAAGGCCTTTACTACTGGTGGCCTTTAGTGTCTAATACAACAACTACTGTAAAGGCCTTTACTACTGGTGTCTAATACAACAACTACTGTAAAGGCCTTTACTACTGGTTGAGTCTAATACAACAACTACTGTAAAGGCCTTTACTACTGGTGAGTGTCTAATACAACAACTACTGTAAAGGCCTTTTACTACTGGTGTCTAATACAACAACTACTGTAAAGGCCTTTACTACTGGTGAGTGTCTAATACAACAACTACTACTGTAAAGGCCTTTACTACTGGTGTCTAATACAACAACTACTGTAAAGGCCTTTTACTACTGGTGAGTGTCTAATACAACAACTACTGTAAAGGCCTTTACTACTGGTGTGTCTAATACAACAACTACTGTAAAGGCCTTTACTACTGGTGTGTCTAATACAACAACTACTGTAAAGGCCTTTACTACTGGTGTCTAATTACAACAACTACTGTAAAGGCCTTTACTACTGGTGTGTCTAATACAACAACTACTGTAAAAGGCCTTTACTACTGGTGAGTGTCTAATACAACAACTACTGTAAAGGTATTTACTACTGGTGAGTGTCTAATACAACAACTACTGTAAAGGCCTTTACTACTGGTGTGTCTAATACAACAACTACTGTAAAGGCCTTTACTACTGGTGGTGTCTAATACAACAACTACTTGTAAAGGCCTTTACTACTGGTGAGTGTCTAATACAACAACTACTGTAAAGGCCTTTACTACTGGTGTCTAATACAACAACTACTGTAAAGGCCTTTACTACTGGTGTCTAATACAACAACCTACTGTAAAGGCATTACTACTGGTGAGTGTCTAATACAACAACTACTGTAAAGGCTATTTACTACTGGTGAGTGTCTAATACAACAACTACTGTAAAGGCCTTTACTACTGGTGAGTGTCTAATACAACAACTACTGTAAAGGTCTTTACTACTGGTGTCTAATACAACAACTACTGTAAAGGTCCTTTACTACTGGTGTCTAATACAACAACTACTGTAAAGGTATTTACTACTGGTGTCTAATACAACAACTACTGTAAAGGCCTTTACTACTGGTGTCTAATACAACAACTACTGTAAAGGCCTTTACTACTGGTGTCTAATACAACAACTACTGTAAAGGTCTTTACTACTGGGTGTCTAATACAACAACTACTGTAAAGGCCTTTACTACTGGTGTCTAATACAACAACTACTGTAAAGGCCTTTACTACTGGTGTCTAATACAACAACTACTGTAAAGGCCTTTACTACTGGTGAGTGTCTAATACAACAACTACTGTAAAGGTATTTACTACTGGTGAGTGTCTAATACAACAACTACTGTAAAGGCCTTTACTACTGTGAGTGTCTAATACAACAACTACTGTAAAGGCTATTTACTACTGGTGTGTGTCTAATACAACAACTACTGTAAAGGCCTTTACTACTGGGTGTCTAATACAACAACTACTGTAAAGGCCTTTACTACTGGTGTCTAATACAACAACTACTGTAAAGGCCTTTACTACTGGTGAGTGTCTAATACAACAACTACTGTAAAGGCCTTTACTACTGGTGTCTAATACAACAACTACTGTAAAGGCCTTTACTACTGGTGTCTAATACAACAACTACTGTAAAGGCCTTTACTACTGGTGTCTAATACAACAACTACTGTAAAGGCCTTTACTACTGGTGTCTAATACAACAACTACTGTAAAGGCCTTTACTACTGGTGTCTAATACAACAACTACTGTAACGGCCTTTACTACTGTGGGTGTCTAATACAACAACTACTGTAAAGGCCTTTACTACTGGGTGTCTAATACAACAACTACTGTAAAGGCCTTTACTACTGGTGAGTGTCTAATACAACAACTACTGTAAAGGCCTTTACTACTGGTGTCTAATACAACAACTACTGTAAAGGCCTTTACTACTGGAGTGTCTAATACAACAACTACTGTAAAGGCCTTTACTACTGGTGTGTCTAATACAACAACTACTGTAAAGGCCTTTACTACTGGTGTCTAATACAACAACTACTGTAAAGGCCTTTACTACTGGTGTCTAATACAACAACTACTGTAAAGGCCTTTACTACTGGTGTCTAATACAACAACTACTGTAAAGGCCTTTACTACTGGTGTCTAATACAACAACTACTGTAAAGGCCTTTACTACTGGTGTGTCTAATACAACAACTACTGTAAAGGTCTTTACTACTGGGTGTCTAATACAACAACTACTGTAAAGGCTTTACTACTGGTGGTGTCAATACATACAACTACTGTAAAGGTATTTACTAACTGGTGAGTGTCTAATACAACAACTACTGTAAAGTCCTTTACTACTGTGTCTAATACAACAACTACTGTAAAGGTATTTACTACTGGTGTGTCTAATACAACAACTACTGTAAAGGTATTTACTACTGGTGAGTGTCTAATACAACAACTACTGTAAAGGTCTTTACTACTGGTGTCTAATACAACAACTACTGTAAAGGCCTTTACTACTGGTGTCTAATACAACAACTACTGTAAAGGCCTTTACTACTGGTGTCTAATACAACAACTACTGTAAAGGCCTTTACTACTGGTGTCTAATACAACAACTACTGTAAAGGCTTACTACTGGTGTCTAATACAACAACTACTGTAAAGGTCTTTACTACTGGTGAGTGTCTAATACAACAACTACTGTAAAAGGCCTTTACTACTGGTGGTCTAATACAACAACTACTGTAAAGGCCTTTACTACTGGTGTCTAATACAACAACTACTGTAAAGGCCTTTACTACTGGTGTCTAATACAACAACTACTGTAAAGGCATTTACTACTGGTGTCTAATACAACAACTACTGTAAAGGCCTTTACTACTGGTGTCTAATACAACAACTACTGTAAAGGCCTTTACTACTGGGTGTCTAATACAACAACTACTGTAAAGGTATTTACTACTGGTGAGTGTCTAATACAACAACTACTGTAAAGGTATTACTACTGGTGAGTGTCTAATACAACAACTACTGTAAAGGTATTTACTACTGGTGAGTGTCTAATACAACAACTACTGTAAAGGTATTTACTACTGGTGAGTGTCTAATACAACAACTACTGTAAAGGCCTTTACTACTGGTGAGTGTCTAATACAACAACTACTGTAAGAGGCCTTTACTACTGGGGTGTCTAATACAACAACTACTGTAAAGGCCTTTACTACTGGTGTCTAATACAACAACTACTGTAAAGGCCTTTACTACTGGTGTCTAATACAACAACTACTGTAAAGGCCTTTACTACTGGTGTCTAATATAACAACTACTGTAAAGGCCTTTACTACTGGTGTCTAATACAACAACTACTGTAAAGGCCTTTACTACTGGTGTCTAATACAACAACTACTGTAAAGGCCTTTACTACTGGTGTCTAATACAACAACTACTGTAAAGGCCTTTACTACTGGTGTGTCTAATACAACAACTACTGTAAAGGCCTTTACTACTGGTGAGTGTCTAATACAACAACTACTGTAAAGGCCTTTACTACTGGTGAGTGTCTAATACAACAACTACTGTAAAGGCCTTTACTACTGGGTGTCTAATACAACAACTACTGTAAAGGTATTTACTACTGTGAGTGTCTAATACAACAACTACTGTAAAGGCCTTTACTACTGGTGGTCTAATATAACAACTACTGTAAAGGCCTTTACTACTGGTGTCTAATACAACAACTACTGTAAAGGCCTTTACTACTGGTGTCTAATACAACAACTACTGTAAAGGCCTTTACTACTGGTGTCTAATACAACAACTACTGTAAAGGCCTTTACTACTGGTGTCTAATACAACAACTACTGTAAAGGCCTTTACTACTGGTGTGTGTCTAATACAACAACTACTGTAAAGGTATTTACTACTGGTGAGTGTCTAATACAACAACTACTGTAAAGGTATTTACTACTGGTGAGTGTCTAATACAACAACTACTGTAAAGGTATTTACTACTGGTGAGTGTCTAATACAACAACTACTGTAAAGGTCTTTACTACTGGTGAGTGTCTAATACAACAACTACTGTAAAGGCCTTTACTACTGGTGTCTAATACAACAACTACTGTAAAGGCCTTTACTACTGGTGAGTGTCTAATGTAACAACTACTGTAAAGGCCTTTACTACTGGTGTCTAATACAACAACTACTGTAAAGGCCTTTACTACTGGTGTCTAATACAACAACTACTGTAAAGGCCTTTACTACTGGTGTCTAATACAACAACTACTGTAAAGGTATTTACTACTGGTGAGTGTCTAATACAACAACTACTGTAAAGGCCTTTACTACTGGTGTCTAATATAACAACTACTGTAAAGGCCTTTACTACTGGTGTCTAATACAACAACTACTGTAAAGGTCATTACTACTGGTGTCTAATACAACAACTACTGTAAAGGCCTTTACTACTGGTGTCTAATACAACAACTACTGTAAAGGCCTTTACTACTGGTGTCTAATACAACAACTACTGTAAAGGCCTTTACTACTGGTGTCTAATACAACAACTACTGTAAAGGTATTTACTACTGGTGAGTGTCTAATACAACAACTACTGTAAAGGTATTTACTACTGGTGAGTGTCTAATACAACAACTACTGTAAAGGTATTTACTACTGGTGAGTGTCTAATACAACAACTACTGTAAAGGCCTTTACTACTGGTGAGTGTCTAATACAACAACTACTGTAAAGGTCTTTACTACTGGTGAGTGTCTAATATAACAACTACTGTAAAGGCCTTTACTACTGGTGTCTAATACAACAACTACTGTAAAGGCCTTTACTACTGGTGAGTGTCTAATATAACAACTACTGTAAAGGCCTTTACTACTGGTGTCTAATACAACAACTACTGTAAAGGCCTTTACTACTGGTGTCTAATACAACAACTACTGTAAAGGCCTTTACTACTGGTGTCTAATACAACAACTACTGTAAAGGTATTTACTACTGGTGAGTGTCTAATACAACAACTACTGTAAAGGTATTTACTACTGGTGAGTGTCTAATACAACAACTACTGTAAAGGTATTTACTACTGGTGAGTGTCTAATACAACAACTACTGTAAAGGCCTTTACTACTGGTGAGTGTCTAATACAACAACTACTGTAAAGGCCTTTACTACTGGTGAGTGTCTAATACAACAACTACTGTAAAGGCCTTTACTACTGGTGTCTAATACAACAACTACTGTAAAGGTATTTACTACTGGTGTCTAATACAACAACTACTGTAAAGGCCTTTACTACTGGTGTCTAATACAACAACTACTGTAAAGGTCTTTACTACTGGTGTCTAATACAACAACTACTGTAAAGGTCTTTACTACTGGTGTCTAATACAACAACTACTGTAAAGGTCTTTACTACTGGTGTCTAATACAACAACTACTGTAAAGGTCTTTACTACTGGTGAGTGTGTTATATCCTGAAGTTATAAAAAAAAAAGTATAATCTCTCAAAGGAATTGTTTTTAGGAAGAGGAACACGACAGATGTCCTCTCTCTCTTCTCCTTTTCATTATAGCTGTATAGAACTAGCTGTATAGTGAGTGTCTAGTGTCTAGCTGTATAGAACTAGCTGTATAGTGAGTGTCTAGTCTCTAGCTGTATATAACTAGCTGTATAGTGAGTGTCTAGTCTCTAGCTGTATAGAACTAGCTGTATAGTGAGTGTCTAGTATCTAGCTGTATAGTGAGTGTCTAGTGTCTAGCTGTATAGAACTAGCTGTATAGTGAGTGTCTAGTATCTAGCTGTATAGTGAGTGTCTAGTGTCTAGCTGTATAGAACTAGCTGTATAGTGAGTGTCTAGTCTCTAGCTGTATAGAACTAGCTGTATAGTGAGTGTCTAGTCTCTAGCTGTATAGAACTAGCTGTATAGTGAGTGTCTAGTCTCTAGCTGTATAGAACTAGCTGTATAGTGAGTGTCTAGACTCTAGCTGTATAGAACTAGCTGTATAGTGAGTGTCTAGTCTCTAGCTGTATAGAACTAGCTGTATAGTGAGTGTCTAGTGTCTAGCTGTATAGTGAGTGTCTAGTGTCTAGCTGTATAGAACTAGCTGTATAGTGAGTGTCTAGACTCTAGCTGTATAGAACTAGCTGTATAGTGAGTGTCTAGTCTATAGCTGTATAGAACTAGCTGTATAGTGAGTGTCTAGTCTCTAGCTGTATAGAACTGTCTGTATAGTGAGTGTCTAGTCTATAGCTGTATAGAACTAGCTGTATAGTGAGTGTCTAGTCTCTAGCTGTATAGAACTAGCTGTATAGTGAGTGTCTAGTCTCTAGCTGTATAGAACTAGCTGTATAGTGAGTGTCTAGTGTCTAGCTGTATAGTGAGTGTCTAGTCTCTAGCTGTATAGAACTAGCTGTATAGTGAGTGTCTAGTCTCTAGCTGTATAGAGCTAGCTGTATAGTGAGTGTCTAGTGTCTAGCTGTATAGAACTAGCTGTATAGTGAGTGTCTAGTATCTAGCTGTATAGTGAGTGTCTAGTGTCTAGCTGTATAGAACTAGCTGTATAGTGAGTGTCTAGTCTCTAGCTGTATAGAACTAGCTGTATAGTGAGTGTCTAGTCTCTAGCTGTATAGAACTAGCTGTATAGTGAGTGTCTAGTGTCTAGCTGTATAGAACTAGCTGTATAGTGAGTGTCTAGTGTCTAGCTGTATAGAACTAGCTGTATAGTGAGTGTTTAGTCTCTAGCTGTATAGAACTAGCTGTATAGTGAGTGTCTAGTCTCTAGCTGTATAGTGAGTGTCTAGTCTCTAGCTGTATAGAACTAGCTGTATAGTGAGTGTCTAGTGTCTAGCTGTATAGAACTAGCTGTATAGTGAGTGTTTAGTCTCTAGCTGTATAGAACTAGCTGTATAGTGAGTGTCTAGTCTCTAGCTGTATAGAACTAGCTGTATAGTGAGTGTTTAGTCTCTAGCTGTATAGAACTAGCTGTATAGTGAGTGTCTAGCTGAATAGATCCACTGGCATACAGAATAAGACATGGTTCACATATGACTCCAGCTGTCCTCCTTCCAGGCATGTGTACAGGGTGAGTGAGGCTCTGTTCCACCTGAATAAGGCCCGGCGGGACACGGACTGGGGAGAGCAGGCTTTGGAGCTCATGATCCGCATCTGTCTCAACCCAGACAACGAGATCATCGGAGGGGAGGTGTTTGAGACCCCACAGGAGGAGTGGAGGTACGTTAGGGATTCTAGTGCAACAGGGCAACTGTCAGGCCTTCTTAGTCAGAGAAGATTATGATGAATACTGCCTTCAGAAAGAATTCACACCCCTTGACCTTTTCTACCTTTTGTTGTGTTACAGCTGAAATTTAAAATGGAATATAGTTAGATTTTTTTGTCACTGGCCTACACGCACAATACCCTATAATGTCAAAGTGGAATTCTGTTATTCAACATTTTTACAAATGATTTAGAAATGAAAAGCTGAAATGTCTTGAGTCAATAAGTATTCAACCTCTTTATGGCAAGCCAAAATAAGTTCAGGAGTAACAATGTGCTTAACAAGTCACATAATAAGTTGCTTGGACTCACTGTGTGCAATAACAGTGTTTAACATGATTTTTGAATGACTACCTCATCTCTGTACCCCACACATACAATTATCTGTAAGGCCCCTCAGTCGAGCAGTGAATTTCAAACACAGATTCAACCACAAAGACCAGGGAGGTTTTCACCTCTAACTATTCCTTTTGGAAGTTTGTTTTTGGGCAAGCCATTCTCCTGATTGGAGTCGTTGTTGTTGAGCACCCTCCTTTCCTTTGCTAGCTCAAGCGTGAACCTGAACTCTTATTGATTTCTCAAGTCATGTTGGTGTATTGTGTGTAGAGAGAAAAACATACAGTACAATTGAATCCATTTTGAATTCAGGCTGTAACACAACAAGACGTGGAATAAGTCCAGGTGGATGAATACTTTCTGAATGCACTGGATACAGACTATCTCCAGTATGTTGTCTCCTCCGATGTGGACAGAGTCATGGACAGAAGAGATGACGATGTATACAGACTATCTCCAGTATGTTGTCTCTTCCGATGTGGACAGAGTCCTGGACAGAGGAGATTACGATGTATACAGACTATCTCCAGTATGTTGTCTCCTCCGATGTGGACAGAGTCCTGGACAGAGGAGATTACGATGTATACAGACTATCTCCAGTATGTTGTCTCCTCCGATGTGGACAGAGTCCTGGACAGAGGAGATTACGATGTAGACAGACTATCTCCAGTATGTTGTCTCCTCCGATGTGGACAGAGTCCTGGACAGAGGAGATTACGATGTAGACAGACTATCTCCAGTATGTTGTCTCCTCCGATGTGGACAGAGTCCTGGACAGAAGAGATTACGATGTAGACAGACTATCTCCAGTATGTTGTCTCCTCCGATGTGGACAGAGTCCTGGACAGAAGAGATTACGATGTAGACAGACTATCTCCAGTATGTTGTCTCCTCCGATGTGGACAGAGTCCTGGACAGAAGAGATTACGATGTATACAGACTATCTCCAGTATGTTGTCTCCTCCGATGTGGACAGAGTCCTGGACAGAGGAGATTACGATGTATACAGACTATCTCCAGTATGTTGTCTCCTCCGATGTGGACAGAGTCCTGGACAGAGGAGATTACGATGTAGACAGACTATCTCCAGTATGTTGTCTCCTCCGATGTGGACAGAGTCCTGGACAGAAGAGATTACGATGTATACAGACTATCTCCAGTATGTTGTCTCCTCCGATGTGGACAGAGTCCTGGACAGAGGAGATTACGATGTATACAGACTATCTCCAGTATGTTGTCTCCTCCGATGTGGACAGAGTCCTGGACAGAGGAGATTACGATGTATACAGACTATCTCCAGTATGTTGTCTCCTCCGATGTGGACAGAGTCCTGGACAGAGGAGATTACGATGTATACAGACTATCTCCAGTATGTTGTCTCCTCCGATGTGGACAGAGTCCTGGACAGAGGAGATTACGATGTAGACAGACTGTCTCCAGTGTTTTCAGTAGAGGATAATGATTTAAAGACCCTGCATTATCACCTCATTACCAAGTTGCCTAGCCTGATTTGTTCCTGATTATGAGATACTTTAGCTAACTGGAATAATACATGATCTAAAATGACTACTGTAGAGTGAGCCGTTCCTCTGTTCTCCTCTCTGATTGGTCAGTATGAGCCAGCTGGGCGGGACTGAGCAGGTGGGCGTGGCCACGGCCCAGAACCTGGTGAAGGAGTTCCGCCCACGTCAGAGGTCATCAGGAGGTCAGCGGTCAGACAGAACCACCTTGCTAGTCAACCTCTGCCTCATGGCCACCAGAGACCCCAAACACATCCAGAGAGCCCTGCAGACCTTCACTGAGCTGGCCTCTACTAGGGTAAGACCCCCTTCACTGAGCTGACCTTTACTAAGGTAAGACCCCTTCACTGAGCTGGCCTCTACTAGGGTAAGACCCCCTTCACTGAGCTGACCTCTACTAAGGTAAGACCCCTTCACTGAGCTGACCTTTACTAAGGTAAGACCCCTTCACTGAGCTGGCCTCTACTAAGGTAAGACCCCCTTCACTGAGCTGACCTTTACTAAGGTAAGACCCCTTCACTGAGCTGATCTCTACTAAGGTAAGACCCCCTTCACTGAGCTGATCTCTACTAAGGTAAGACCCCCTTCACTGAGCTGACCTTTACTAAGGTAAGACCCCCTTCACTGAGCTGATCTCTACTAAGGTAAGACCCCCTTCACTGAGCTGATCTCTACTAAGGTAAGACCCCTTCACTGAGCTGGCCTCTACTAGGGTAAGACCCCCTTCACTGAGCTGATCTCTACTAAGGTAAGAACCCCTTCACTGAGCTGATCTCTACTAAGGTAAGACTCCTTCACTGAGCTGATCTCTACTAAGGTAAGACCCCCTTCACTGAGCTGACCTCTACTAAGGTAAGACCCCCTTCACTGAGCTGATCTCTACTAAGGTAAGACCCCCTTCACTGAGCTGACCTCTACTAAGGTAAGACCCGCTTCACTGAGCTGACCTCTACTAAGGTAAGACCCCCTTCACTGAGCTGATCTCTACTAAGGTAAGACCCCCTTCACTGAGCTGATCTCTACTAAGGTAAGACCCCCTTCACTGAGCTGATCTCTACTAAGGTAAGACCCCTTCACTGAGCTGATCTCTACTAAGGTAAGACCCCCTTCACTGAGCTGATCTCTACTAAGGTAAGACCCCCTTCACTGAGCTGACCTCTACTAAGGTAAGACCCGCTTCACTGAGCTGACCTCTACTAAGGTAAGACCCCCTTCACTGAGCTGATCTCTACTAAGGTAAGACCCCCTTCACTGAGCTGATCTCTACTAAGGTAAGACCCCTTCACTGAGCTGGCCTCTACTAGGGTAAGACCCCCTTCACTGAGCTGATCTCTACTAAGGTAAGAACCCCTTCACTGAGCTGATCTCTACTAAGGTAAGACTCCTTCACTGAGCTGATCTCTACTAAGGTAAGACCCCCTTCACTGAGCTGACCTCTACTAAGGTAAGACCCCCTTCACTGAGCTGATCTCTACTAAGGTAAGACCCCCTTCACTGAGCTGACCTCTACTAAGGTAAGACCCGCTTCACTGAGCTGACCTCTACTAAGGTAAGACCCCCTTCACTGAGCTGATCTCTACTAAGGTAAGACCCCCTTCACTGAGCTGATCTCTACTAAGGTAAGACCCCCTTCACTGAGCTGATCTCTACTAAGGTAAGACCCCTTCACTGAGCTGACCTCTACTAAGGTAAGACCCCCTTCACTGAGCTGACCTCTACTAAGGTAAGACCCCCTTCACTGAGCTGACCTCTACTAAGGTAAGACCCCCTTCACTGAGCTGGCCTCTACTAAGGTAAGACCCCCTTCACTGAGCTGATCTCTACTAAGGTAAGACCCCCTTCACTGAGCTGATCTCTACTAAGGTAAGACCCCTTCACTGAGCTGATCTCTACTAAGGTAAGACCCCCTTCACTGAGCTGATCTCTACTAAGGTAAGACCCCTTCACTGAGCTGATCTCTACTAAGGTAAGACCCCCTTCACTGAGCTGATCTCTACTAAGGTAAGACCCCCTTCACTGAGCTGATCTCTACTAAGGTAAGACCCCTTCACTGAGCTGACCTCTACTAAGGTAAGACCCCCTTCACTGAGCTGGCCTCTACTAAGGTAAGACCCCTTCACTGAGCTGATCTCTACTAAGGTAAGACCCCCTTCACTGAGCTGACCTCTACTAAGGTAAGACCCCTTCACTGAGCTGATCTCTACTAAGGTAAGACCCCCTTCACTGAGCTGACCTCTACTAAGGTAAGACCCCCTTCACTGAGCTGGCCTCTACTAAGGTAAGACCCCCTTCACTGAGCTGGCCTCTACTAAGGTAAGACCCCCTTCACTGAGCTGATCTCTACTAAGGTAAGACCCCTTCACTGAGCTGACCTCTACTAAGGTAAGACCCCCTTCACTGAGCTGATCTCTACTAAGGTAAGACCCCTTCACTGAGCTGACCTCTACTAAGGTAAGACCCCCTTCACTGAGCTGACCTCTACTAAGGTAAGACCCCCTTCACTGAGCTGATCTCTACTAAGGTAAGACCCCTTCACTGAGCTGATCTCTACTAAGGTAAGACCCCCTTCACTGAGCTGATCTCTACTAAAGTAAGACCCCCTTCACTGAGCTGACCTCTACTAAGGTAAGACCCCTTCACTGAGCTGATCTCTACTAAGGTAAGACCCCCTTCACTGAGCTGATCTCTACTAAGGTAAGACCCCCTTCACTGAGCTGACCTCTACTAAGGTAAGACCCCCTTCACTGAGCTGACCTCTACTAAGGTAAGACCCCTTCACTGAGCTGATCTCTACTAAGGTAAGACCCCCTTCACTGAGCTGATCTCTACTAGGGTAAGACCCCCTTCACTGAGCTGGCCTCTACTAAGGTAAGACCCCCTTCACTGAGCTGATCTCTACTAAGGTAAGACCCCCTTCACTGAGCTGACCTCTACTAAGGTAAGACCCCTTCACTGAGCTGACCTCTACTAAGGTAGGGATTTCCTTCTTCTTCTCCTCCTCCTCCTCCTGTACTTTATTCTTCCCAGGTGAACAACGTTCCTTACCTGCTGGCGATGGGCCAGGCCTTCATGCTGCTGAAACAAACTCCTCGGGCCAGGAACCAGCTCAAGAGGCTCACCAAGGTAGACTTTTACTAGGACTGTTATATTAGATTTACATGTTGGTCCTGTAGCTTAGCAGACACTCTTATCCAGAGAGCCTTAGTCAGAGGAGAGGGCCTAGAACCGAGCCCTGGAGGACACCAGTAATCTATATGCTTATTGTATAGGTAGAGTGGCACTGGGAGCTGTCAGAGGACCTGGAGACAGCCTGGTTGCTGCTGGCTGATATCTACATCAAGTCTGGGAAGTATGACATCGCCTGTGACCTACTGCAACGCTGTATTAAATACAACCAGGTACATGCGGGAGGGAGGGAGGGAGGGAGACAGACAGACAGACAGACAGACAGACAGACAGACAGGCAGGCAGGCAGACAGACAGACAGACAGACAGGCAGGCAGGCAGGCAGGCAGACAGACAGACAGACAGACAGACAGACAGACAGACAGACAGACAGACAGACAGACAGACAGACAGACAGACAGACAGACAGACAGACAGACAGACAGCAGAGTCTGATGTGTCAGTATAGGATGAGCTGTATGGACACTAGTGTTTTAGTGTGTACAGTAGTGTTTTAGTGTGTACAGTAGTGTATTAGTGTGTACAGTAGTGTATTAGTGTGTATTAGTGTGTACAGTAGTGTATTAGTGTGTACAGTAGTGTATTAGTGTGTATTTGTGTGTACAGTAGTGTCTTAATGTGTACAGTAGTGTATTAGTGTGTACAATAGTGTATTAGTGTGTATTAGTGTGTACAGTAGTGTCTTAATGTGTACATTAGTGTATTAGTGTATATTAGTGTGTACAGTAGTGGATTAGTGTGTACAGTAGTGTATTAGTGTGTATTAGTGTGTACAGTAGTGTATTAGTGTGTACAGTAGTGTATTAGTGTGTATTAGTGTGTACAGTAGTGTCTTCATGTGCACAGTAGTGTATTAGTGTGTACAGTAGTGTATTAGTGTGTATTTGTGTGTACAGTAGTGTCTTAATGTGTACAGTAGTGTATTAGTGTGTACAGTCGTGTATTAGTGTGTATTAGTGTGTACAGTAGTGTCTTAATGTGTACAGTAGTGTATCCGTGTGTACAGTAGTGTATTAGTGTGTATTAGTGTGTACAGTAGTGTATTAGTGTGTATTAGAGTGTACAGTAGTGTCTTAATGAGTACATTAGTGTATTAGTGTGTACAGTAGTGTATTAGTGTGTATTAGTGTGTACAGTAGTGTATTAGTGTGTACAGTAGTGTATTAGTGTGTATTAGTGTGTACAGTAGTGTATTAGTGTGTACAGTAGTGTATTAGTGTGTACAGTAGTTTATTAGTGTGTATTAGTGTGTACAGTAGTGTATTAGTGTGTACAGTAGTGTATTAGTGTGTATTAGTGTGTACAGTAGTGTATTAGTGTGTACAGTAGTGTATTAGTGTGTATTAGTGTGTACAGTAGTGTCTTAATGAGTACAGTAGTGTATTAGTGTGTACAGTAGTGTATTAGTGTATATTAGTGTGTACAGTAGTGTATTAGTGTGTACAGTAGTGTATTAGTGTGTATTAGTGTGTACAGTAGTGTATTAGTGTGTACAGTAGTGTATTAGTGTGTATTAGTGTGTACAGTAGTGTATTATTGTGTATTAGTGTATACAGTAGTGTCTTAATGTGTACAGTAGTGTATTAGTGTGTACAGTAGTGTATTAGTGTGTACATTAGTGTGTACAGTAGTGTCTTAATGTGTACAGTAGTGTATTAGTGTGTATGTATTAGTGTGTACAGTAGTGTATTAGTGTGTACAGTAGTGTATTAGTGTGTATTAGTGTGTACAGTAGTGTATTATTGTGTATTAGTGTATACAGTAGTGTCTTAATGTGTACAGTAGTGTATTATTGTGTATTAGTGTATACAGTAGTGTCTTAATGTGTACAGTAGTGTATTAGTGTCTACAGTAGTGTATTAGTGTGTATGTATTGTGTAGACAGTAGCGTATTAGTGTGTACAGTAGTGTATTAGTGTGTACAGTAGTGTATTCGTGTGTATGTATTGTGTACAGTAGTATATTAGTATGTACGTAGTGTTAATGTTAATGTGGATTAGTGTGTACAGTAGAGATAATCTTTATTAGTGTGTACAGTAGTGTTAATGTGTATTAGTGTGTACATTAGTGATAATGTGTATTAGTGTGTACAGTAGTGATAATGTGTATTAGTGTGTACAGTAGTGTATCAGTGTGTATGTATTGTGTGTGTATATTGTGTGTTTTCTAGTCGTGCAGCAGAGCATATGAATACATGGGCTACATTAGGGAGAAGGAAGATTCGTACCATGATGCTTCAGTGTTCTACAAACACGCCTGGTTCTACACTAACAGAATCAACCCCAGCATGGGTGAGTGTCTGTGGACAGGCAGTCATCTTGGTGGTCCTCTGTAGCTCAGCTGGTAGAGCATGGCGCTTGTAACGCCAGGGTAGTGGGTTCGATCCCCGGGACCACCCATACGTAAACATGTATGCGCACATGACTGTAAGTCGCTTTGGATAAAAGCGTCTGCTAAATGGCATATTATTATATTATATCTTAAAGCTGCAATATGTAACTTTTTGAGCGACCCGACCAAAATTCACATAGAAATGTTCATTATATACCTGTCATTCTCATTGACAGGAAGTCTAAGAAGTGGTAGATCTGTTCTATGGGCGCTATTTCTATGCTTCCCGTTCTTAGGTTTTGTTTTTGCATCTTTTACTTTTGGTTGTGTACACCAGCTTCAAACAGCTGAAAATACAATATTGTTGGTTATGGAAAATCTATTTCACAGCAGTTTAGACGGTACAATGGTTCTACACACTATACTGGCTTGTTTTGTCACAAACTGAAATTAGGTGATCTTTTAGAATTTTAGCAACCAGGAAATGGAGGCGTGATGTCAGCATAGTGCAGTTTTAATGATATATGGTCTGGTTCTTCAGTTGAAATACATGTCAAGTTAATGGTTGTTTCCCTTCTTCCATTCAGGTTTCAGACTGGCCTTCAACTATCTGAAGGTCAGGGAGTACAACGAGGCCATAGAGGTTTGTCACAAGGTCTGTACTGTGGATGATACATTACTACTGTAGCTGGTCCCAGATCTGTCTATATTACTACTGGTCCATTATCTGTCTATATTACTACTGTAGCCTGATCCCAGATCTGTCTATATTACTACTGTAGCTGGTCCCAGATCTGTCTATATTACTACTGTAGCTGATCCCAGATCTGTCTATTTTACTACTGGTCCCAGATCTGTCTATATTACTACTGTAGCTGATCCCAGATCTGTCTATATTACTACTGGTCCCAGATCTGTCTATATTACTACTGTAGCCTGGTCCCAGATCTGTCTATATTACTACTGTAGCCTGGTCCCAGATCTGTCTATATTACTACTGTAGCTGATCCCAGATCTGTCTATATTACTACTGTAGCCTGATCCCAGATCTGTCTATATTACTACTGGTCCCAGATCTGTCTATATTACTACTGTAGCCTGGTTCCAGATCTGTCTATATTACTACTGGTCCCAGATCTGTCTATATTACTACTGGTCCCAGATCTGTCTATATTACTACTGGTCCCAGATCTGTCTATATTACTACTGTAGCCTGGTCCCAGATCTGTCTATATTACTACTGTAGCTGATCCCAGATCTGTCTATATTACTACTGTAGCCTGGTCCCAGATCTGTCTATATTACTACTGTAGCCTGATCCCAGATCTGTCTATATTACTACTGGTCCCAGATCTGTCTATATTACTACTGTAGCCTGGTCCCAGATCTGTCTATATTACTACTGTAGCTGATCCCAGATCTGTCTATATTACTACTGTAGCCTGGTCCCAGATCTGTCTATATTACTACTGGTCCCAGATCTGTCTATATTACTACTGGTCCCAGATCTGTCTATATTACTACTGTAGCCTGATCCCAGATCTGTCTATATTACTACTGTAGCCTGATCCCAGATCTGTCTATATTACTACTGGTCCCAGATCTGTCTATATTACTACTGGTCCCAGATCTGTCTATATTACTACTGTAGCCTGGTCCCAGATCTGTCTATATTACTACTGGTCCCAGATCTGTCTATATTACTACTGGTCCCAGATCTGTCTATATTACTACTGGTCCCAGATCTGTCTATATTACTACTGTAGCCTGGTCCCAGATCTGTCTATATTACTACTGTAGCCTGGTCCCAGATCTGTCTATATTACTACTGGTCCCAGATCTGTCTATATTACTACTGGTCCCAGATCTGTCTATATTACTACTGTAGCCTGGATCAGTCTGCAAGACAGATCTGGGACCCAGGCTATCACTACCGAACATATTGGAAAGGATTTAGTGGAGTGCCTTAGTTTAGAGCAGGGGTGTCAAACGTCCGGCCCGCGGGCCGAATCAGGCCTGCAAACGGGTTTAATCCGGCCCGCGAGATGATTTAAAAAAAAAAAAAATGAAAAAAAAATAACAATAATAATTTTGTAAAGTATAAAAATGCGCTGCAATTTTTCAATAAAATAAACTGCTGTTCCAATTGCGTCCACTGGATGGCGCAATAGCAATTGTGTTAAGCAAGCAAACTGTTTATACCGGGGCAGAGCAAGTAGGTCAAGCACGTGCAGCCAATGAGCTACTTTGTTTTGCCCGCGATATTTATTACGGCTTCTACTTTTAACATTATGTGCTTTGGCACCCTCATTGCCCCAATATGTCTCTGTCAAAAAAGAGAAAAGTGGACGCAGAGTGCAGAGTGTTCCAAGAAAAATGGTCATCCTATTTATTCACTGAATTGAATGGGAAAGCTGTATGTTTGGTGTGTTCAGAGCATGTTGCAGTGCTGAAAGAATACAACCTTCGTCGCCACTATGTGAGTCTTCATGCCGACAAATATGACAACTTTCAAGGACAGCGGAGATGAGAGAAGGTGAATGAACTGTTGGCGGGTCTGAAGAAACAGCAGTCTGTGTTTACTCACAGCCGAGACATCAGTGACGCTGCAGTGAAAGCTAGCTACCTCATTGCTAATGAAATCGCAGTGGCTTCAAAACCATTTAGTGAGGGTGAATTTGTAAAAACATGTATGATGAAGGCAGCGGAGATTGTGTGCCCTGAAAAGCGGCAGGCTTTTGCAAATATCAGCCTGACAAGAAACACAGTTGCAGACAGGATTTCCGATCTTTCAGTGGATTTGGACAGCCAGTTGAAGCAAAAAGTAAAGTCATTTATTGCGTTTTCGGTTGCAATTGATGAAAGCACGGACATTACAGATGTTGCACAACTGGCCATTTTCATCCGCGGAGTTGATGACACATTGACCGTCACCGAGGAGTTCGTGGAGTTGGTGCCGATGACAGATACAACGACAGCAGCTGATATTTTTACCGCACTCGTCGGCGCGCTGGACAGGGTCGGAGTGGACTGGTCCCGCGCTGTCAGCCTGGCTACAGATGGTGCGCCCTCAATGATCGGGAAAAAAGCAGGCGTTGTGACAAAGTTCAGAGAGAAAGTGCAATCTGCAAATGGAGGATGTGATTTTTTGACTTTTCACTGTATTTTGCACCAGGAGGCTTTGTGTTGCAAGTCATTAAAGATGGATAACGTCATGAAGGTGGTCATCCAAACTGTTAATTTCATCCGATCCAGAAGCCTGAATCACCGTCAGTTTGACAGCCTTCTCAGAGAGAAAGACCACATCTATGGCCTGCCATACCACACTGAGGTAAGATGGTTAAGCCGTGTGCTGTGCTGAGGGGTTTCTTTGATTTACGAGAAGAAATTGAACAGTTCATGGAAGAAAAGGGCAAACCAGTGTTAGAATTTCATTCTGCAGAATGGATGCAGGACCTTGCATTTATGGTGGATGTTACAGAGCACCTGAATAACTTGAACAAACAGCTGCAAGGGCGCAACAAAGTTGTCACGCAGTATTATGACAGCATACGTTCTTTCAAGTTGAAGCTGTCATTGTGGGAGACGCAACTTGCCGGTGGTGATGCAGCTCACTTCCCCTGTCTGAAAAATGTGTGCGCGACCCAACATGTGGCAGACATGAAGCGGTTCAAAGATAAAATAACGGGACTGTTACGGGAGTTTGAGCAACGCTTTCAGATTTATGTTTATGTTTTTACGTTGATGTGCTATTGTTTCTAATTGATTTTATTTTATTTGTATATTTAACCTATTCTTGACCCTGTGGTTCTTGCACTTGTTTGGGGAACAGGATTTCATTATTTGTATCTACATTTCTGCCTGAGAAATGACACCCTGATATAGTTCTGTGATCTGTGAAACAGTTCTGTTAATCACTGAGGCATTGTGTGTTTGTGTGTTGTTTTTCTTTAGAATTTTCAAATAAACTTGACGTGTTTTATGATTAATAGTGATGTTGTGCTTGTACTATTTTGGACACACTGTCCTCAGGCTCCAGCTTTATGTTGTATGTTGATCGTATTAAAACAAAGAAAACAATCTGAAGTTGTTGTTTTTAAATTATATATACCATGATTTTTCCGGTCCGGCCCACTTGGGAATAGATTTTCCTCCATGTGGCCCCTGAGCTAAAATGAGTTTGACACCCCTGGTTTAGAGGATGAGGTTGATTGATTGATTAAGTATCAGTGTAGTGAGAGATAGTTGTCCTGACCTGCCTGTTCCCCATCAGGTCCTCACAGAGCACCCAGACTACCCTCTGATACAGACAGAGATCCGCTCTGCTCTCCGACCCTGAACCTCAGCCTGGGTCATGTGATTAACCCTCCATGGCTCTGACCACTAGTAACCTGTCAACATAGCACAAGGCCCCCTACTCCAATTAACTATGGGGAACTTTGTCTTTATCAAAACAAGTGCTTTGTTCTTTGCACAATATGTTCAAGATATACTGTACTGCACTTGAGATATGCAAATACTATGCAACTTTTATTAATAGTTGTTCTGTAATGTAAAATAGTCTGTTCGAATGTTAAATACAGTGCATTCAGAAAGTATTCAGACCCCTTGACTTTTAACACATTTTATTACGTTACAGCCTTATTCTAAAATGGATTAAATTGTTTTTTCCCCCTCAATCTACACACAATACCCCATAATGACAAAGGAAAAACAGGTTTGTAGCAAATGTATAAAAAAAAAAAAAGATATATATATATATATATATATATATATATTACATTTACATAAGTATTCAGGCCCTTTACTCAGTACTTTGATGAAGGACCTTTGGCAGCGATTACAGCCTTGAGTCTTCTTGGGTATGACGCTACAAGCTTGGCGCACCTGTATTTGGGGAGTTTCTCCCATTCTTCTCTGCAGATCCTCTCAAGCTCTGTCAGGTTGGAGGGGGAGCGTCGCTGCACAGCTAATTTCAGGTCTCTCCAGAGATGTTTGATCGGGTTCAAGTCCAGGCTCTGGCTGGGCCACTCAAGGACATTCAGAGACTTGTCCCAAAGCTACTCCTGCGTTGTCTTGGCTGTGTGCTTAGGGTCGTTGTCCTGTTGGAAGGTGATCCTTTGCCCCAGTCTGAGGTCCTGAGCGCTCTGGAGCAGGTTTTCATCAAGAATCTCTCTGCACTTTGCTCCGTTCATCTTTCCTTCGATCCTGACTAGTCTCCCAGTCCCTGCCGCTGAAAAACATCCCCACAGCATGATGCTGCCACCACCATGCTTCACTGTAGGGATGGTGCCAGGTTTCCTCCAGATGTGACGCTTGGCATTCAGGCCAAAGAGTTCAATCTTGGTTTCATCAGACCAGAGAATCTTGTTTCTCATGGTCTGTGAGTCTTTAGGTGCCTTTTTGGCAAACTCCAAGCGGGCTGTCATGTGCCTTTTACTGAGGAGTGGCTTCCGTCTGGCCACTCTACCATAAAGGCCTGATTGGTGGAGTGCTGCAGAGATGGTTGTCCTTCTGGACGGTTCTCTGGCTATAAGGTGAATGCACCAATTTGTAAGTCGCTCTGGATAAGAGTGTCTGCTAAATGACGTAAATGTTCTCCCATCTACACAGCTCTGTCAGAGTGACCATTGGGTTCTTGGTCACCTCCCTGACCAAGGTCCTTCTCCACCGATTGCTCAGTTTGGCCGGGCGGCCAGCTCTACGAAGAGTCTTGGTGGTTCTAAACTTCTTCCATTTAAGAATGATGGAGGCCACTGTGTTCTTGGGGACCTTCAATGCTGCAGACATTTTTTGGTACCCTTCCCCAGATCTGTGCCTCGACACAATCACAGTCTCGGCGCTCTACGGACAATTCCTTCGACCTCATGGCTTGATTTTTGCTCTGACATGCACTGTCAACTGTGGGACCTTATATAGACAGGTGCGTGCCTTTCCAAATCATGTCCAATCAATTGAATTTGCCACAGGTGGACTCCAATCAAGTTGTAGAAACATCTCAAGGATGATCAGTGGAAACAGGATGCACCTGAGTCTCATAGCACAGGGTCTGATCACTTATGGAAAGGTCAATGGAAACAGGAAGCACCTGAGTCTCATAACACAGGGTCTGATTACTTATGGAAAGGTCAATGGAAACAGGATGCACCTGAGTCTCATAGCACAGGGTCTGATTACTTATGGAAAGGTCAATGGAAACAGGATGCACCTGAGTCTCATAGCACAGGGTCTGATTACTTATGGAAAGGTCAATGGAAACAGGATGCACCTGAGTCTCATAGCAAAGGGTCTGATTACTTATGGAAAGGTCAATGGAAACAGGATGCACCTGAGTCTCATAGCACAGGGTCTGATTACTTATGGAAAGGTCAATGGAAACAGGAAGCACCTGAGTCTCATAGCACAGGGTCTGAATACTTATGGAAAGGTCAATGGAAACAGGATGCACCTGCGTCTCATAGCAAAGGGTCTGATTACTTATGGAAAGGTATTTCTGTATTTATTTTAATAAAATTGCAAACATTTCTAAAAACCTGTTTTCACATATGGGGTATTGTGTGTACATGGATGATTAAAACATGAATTTAACCCATTGTAGAATAAGGCTGTAACGTTACAAAATGGGGAGAAAGTGTCTGAATACTTTCCAATTAAATTTCCTTACACTTGCACAGATGGGTCTTCCACTTTTGAAATATATATTTATTTCATATATATAATATAAATATATTTATTGGGTTGTGATGATTGCATTAATATCAGAATACATTTTTTGAAATAATAAAGAATAAATTCTACAGATCTCTAAAGGCAGTGTCTATCTCTAAAGGTTTGCTGGCTGTGCTTCAGTGGCCCTATGCTGTTTACCAGACTGACATGGACACTGGCATGACCAAAGGACCTTCAGAGTTACCACCAGAACCCCCTGTCCTCTCTGTTACCACCAGAACCCCCTGTCCTCTCTGTTACCACCAGAACCCCCGGTCCTCTCTGTTACCACCAGAACCCCCTGTCCTCTCTGTTACCACCAGAACCCCCTGTCCTCTCTGTTACCACCAGAACCCCCGGTCCTCTCTGTTACCACCAGAACCCCCTGTCCTCTCTGTTACCACCAGAACCCCCTGTCCTCTCTGTTACCACCAGAACCCCCTGTCCTCTCTGTTACCACCAGAACCCCCGGTCCTCTCTGTTACCACCAGAACCCCCTGTCCTCTCTGTTACCACCAGAACCCCCGGTCCTCTCTGTTACCATCATCATTATAGTATCACAGCCCAGTGTATCATCATTATAGTATCACAGCCCAGTGTATCATCATTATAGTATCACAGCCCAGTGTATCATCATTATAGTATCACAGCCCAGTGTATCATCATTATAGTGTCACAGCCCAGTGTATCATCATTATAGTATCACAGCCCAGTGTATCATCATTATAGTATCACAGCCCAGTGTATCATCATTATAGTATCACAGCCCAGTGTATCATCATTATAGTATCACAGCCCAGTGTATCATCATTATAGTATCACAGCCCAGTGTATCATCATTATAGTGTCACAGCCCACTGTATCATCATTATAGTGTCACAGCCCAGTGTATCATCATTATAGTATCACAGCCCACTGTATCATCATTATAGTATCACAGCCCACTGTATCATCATTATAGTATCACAGCCCAGTGTATCATCATTATAGTATCACAGCCCAGTGTATCATCATTATAGTATCACAGCCCAGTGTATCATCATTATAGTGTCACAGCCCAGTGTATCATCATTATAGTATCACAGCCCAGTGTATCATCATTATAGTATCACAGCCCAGTGTATCATCATTATAGTATCACAGCCCAGTGTATCATCATTATAGTATCACAGCCCAGTGTATCATCATTATAGTATCACAGCCCAGTGTATCATCATTATAGTATCACAGCCCAGTGTATCATCATTATAGTATCACAGCCCAGTGTATCATCATTATAGTATCACAGCCCAGTGTAATCATCATTATAGTGTCACAGCCCAGTGTATCATCATTATAGTATCACAGCCCAGTGTATCATCATTATAGTGTCACAGCCCAGTGTATCATCATTATAGTATCACAGCCCAGTGTATCATCATTATAGTATCACAGCCCACTGTATCATCATTATAGTGTCACAGCCCAGTGTATCATCATTATAGTATCACAACCCACTGTATCATCATTATAGTATCACAGCCCAGTGTATCATCATTATAGTATCACAGCCCAGTGTATCATCATTATAGTATCACAGCCCAGTGTATCATCATTATAGTATCACAGCCCAGTGTATCATCATTATAGTATCACAGCCCAGTGTATCATCATTATAGTATCACAGCCCAGTGTATCATCATTATAGTATCACAGCCCAGTGTATCATCATTATAGTATCACAGCCCAGTGTATCATCATTATAGTATCACAGCCCAGTGTATCATCATTATAGTATCACAGCCCAGTGTATCATCATTATAGTATCACAGCCCAGTGTATCATCATTATAGTATCACAGCCCAGTGTATCATCATTATAGTATCACAGCCCAGTGTATCATCATTATAGTATCACAGCCCAGTGTATCATCATTATAGTATCACAGCCCAGTGTATCATCATTATAGTATCACAGCCCAGTGTATCATCATTATAGTATCACAGCCCAGTGTATCATCATTATAGTGTCACAGCCCAGTGTATCATCATTATAGTATCACAGCCCAGTGTATCATCATTATAGTATCACAGCCCAGTGTATCATCATTATAGTATCACAGCCCAGTGTATCATCATTATAGTAGCACAGCCCAGTGTATCATCATTATAGTAGCACAGCCCAGTGTATCATCATTATAGAATCACAGCCCAGTGTATCATCATTATAGTGTCACAGCCCAGTGTATCATCATTATTTTCAGTGTCATAATTATAGTATCAGCCCAGTGTATCATCATTATAGTATCACAGCCCAGTGTATCATCATTATAGTATCACAGCCCAGTGTATCATCATTATAGTATCACAGCCCAGTGTATCATCATTAAAATAGTATCACAGAAAAAAACACCCAGTGTATCATCATTATAGTATCACAGCCCAGTGTATCATCATTATAGTATCACAGCCCAGTGTATCATCATTATAGTGGTCACAGCCCAGTGTATCAATCATTATATGTATCACAGCCCATTGTATCATCATTATAGTGTCACAGCCCAGTGTATCATCATTATAGTATCACAGCCCAGTGTATCATCATTATAGTAGCACAGCCCAGTGTATCATCATTATAGTAGCACAGCCCAGTGTATCATCATTATAGTATCACAGCCCAGTGTATCATCATTATAGTCACAAAGTCACAGCCCAGTGTATCATCATTATAGTGTCACAGCCCAGTGTATCATCATTATAGTATCACAGCCCAGTGGTATCATCATTTATAGTATCACAGCCCATGTATAATCATTATAGTATCACAGCCCAGTGTATCATCATTATAGTATCACAGCCCAGTGTAATCATCATTATAGTATCACAGCCCAGTGTATCATCATTATAGTATCACAGCCCAGTGTATCATCATTATAGTATCACAGCCCAGTGTATCAATCATTATAGTATCACAGCCCAGTGTATCAATCATTATAGTATCACAGCCCAGTGTATCATCATTATAGTGTCACAGCCCAGTGTATCATCATTATAGTGTCACAGCCCCAGTGTATCATCATTATAGTATCACAGCCCAGTGTATCATCATTATAGTATCACAGCCCAGTGTATCATCATTATAGTGTCACAGCCCAGTGTATCATCATATAGTGTCACATAAAAAGCCCCCCCAGTGTATCATCATTATAGTGTCACAGCCCAGTGTAACATCATTATAGTGTCACACAGCCCAGTGTATCATCATTATAGTATCACAGCCCAGTGTATCATCATTATAGTATCACAGCCCAGTGTATCATCATTATAGTATCACAGCCCAGTGTATCATCATTATAGTATCACAGCCCAGTGTATCATCATTATAGTATCACAGCCCAGTGTATCATCATTATAGTATCACAGCCCAGTGTATCATCATTATAGTATCACAGCCCAGTGTATCATCATTATAGTGTCACAGCCCAGCTGTATCATCATTATAGTGTCACAGCCCAGTGTATCATCATTATAGTATCACAGCCCACTGTATCATCATTATAGTATCACAGCCCACTGTATCATCATTATAGTATCACAGCCCAGTGTATCATCATTATAGTATCACAGCCCAGTGTATCATCATTATAGTATCACAGCCCAGTGTATCATCATTATAGTATCACAGCCCAGTGTATCATCATTATAGTATCACAGCCCAGTGTATCATCATTATAGTATCACAGCCCAGTGTATCATCATTATAGTATCACAGCCCAGTGTATCATCATTATAGTGTCACAGCCCAGTGTATCATCATTATAGTGTCACAGCCCAGTGTATCATCATTATAGTATCACAGCCCAGTGTATCATCATTATAGTGTCACAGCCCAGTGTATCATCATTATAGTATCACAGCCCAGTGTATCATCATTATAGTATCACAGCCCAGTGTATCATCATTATAGTATCACAGCCCAGTGTATCATCATTATAGTATCACAGCCCAGTGTATCATCATTATAGTGTCACAGCCCAGTGTATCATCATTATAGTATCACAGCCCAGTGTATCATCATTATAGTGTCACAGCCCAGTGTATCATCATTATAGTGTCACAGCCCAGTGTATCATCATTATAGTATCACAGCCCAGTGTATCATCATTATAGTATCACAGCCCAGTGTATCATCATTATAGTGTCACAGCCCAGTGTATCATCATTATAGTATCACAGCCCAGTGTATCATCATTATAGTGTCACAGCCCAGTGTATCATCATTATAGTATCACAGCCCAGTGTATCATCATTATAGTATCACAGCCCAGTGTATCATCATTATAGTATCACAGCCCAGTGTATCATCATTATAGTATCACAGCCCAGTGTATCATCATTATAGTATCACAGCCCAGTGTATCATCATTATAGTATCACAGCCCAGTGTATCATCATTATAGTATCACAGCCCAGTGTATCATCATTATAGTGTCACAGCCCAGTGTATCATCATTATAGTATCACAGCCCAGTGTATCATCATTATAGTATCACAGCCCAGTGTATCATCATTATAGTATCACAGCCCAGTGTATCATCATTATAGTATCACAGCCCAGTGTATCATCATTATAGTGTCACAGCCCAGTGTATCATCATTATAGTATCACAGCCCAGTGTATCATCATTATAGTATCACAGCCCAGTGTATCATCATTATAGTATCACAGCCCAGTGTATCATCATTATAGTATCACAGCCCACTGTATCATCATTATAGTATCACAGCCCAGTGTATCATCATTATAGTATCACAGCCCAGTGTATCATCATTATAGTAGTCACAGCCCAGTGTATCATCATTATAGTATCACAGCCCAGTGTATCATCATTATAGTATCACAGCCCAGTGTATCATCATTATAGTATCACAGCCCAGTGTATCATCATTATAGTATCACAGCCCAGTGTATCATCATTATAGTATCACAGCCCAGTGTATCATCATTATAGTATCACAGCCCAGTGTATCATCATTATAGTGTCACAGCCCAGTGTATCATCATTATAGTATCACAGCCCAGTGTTTCATCATTATAGTATCACAGCCCAGTGTATCATCATTATAGTATCACAGCCCAGTGTATCATCATTATAGTATCACAGCCCAGTGTATCATCATTATAGTGTCACAGCCCAGTGTATCATCATTATAGTATCACAGCCCAGTGTATCATCATTATAGTTCACAGCCCAGTGTATCATCATTATAGTGTCACAGCCCAGTGTATCATCATTATAGTATCACAGCCCAGTGTATCATCATTATAGTGTCACAGCCCAGTGTATCATCATTATAGTATCACAGCCCAGTGTATCATCATTATAGTATCACAGCCCAGTGTATCATCATTATAGTGTCACAGCCCAGTGTATCATCATTATAGTATCACAGCCCAGTGTATCATCATTATAGTGTCACAGCCCAGTGTATCATCATTATAGTATCACAGCCCAGTGTATCATCATTATAGTATCACAGCCCAGTGTATCATCATTATAGTAGTCACAGCCCAGTGTATCATCATTATAGTATCACAGCCCAGTGTATCATCATTATAGTGTCACAGCCCCAGTGTATCATCATTATAGTATCACAGCCCAGTGTATCATCATTATAGTATCACAGCCCAGTGTATCATCATTATAGTATCACAGCCCAGTGTATCATCATTATAGTGTCACAGCCCAGTGTATCATCATTATAGTATCACAGCCCAGTGTATCATCATTATAGTATCACAGCCCAGTGTATCATCATTATAGTATCACAGCCCAGTGTATCATCATTATAGTATCACAGCCCAGTGTATCATCATTATAGTATCACAGCCCAGTGTATCATCATTATAGTATCACAGCCCAGTGTATCATCATTATAGTGTCACAGCCCAGTGTATCATCATTATAGTGTCACAGCCCAGTGTATCATCATTATAGTATCACAGCCCAGTGTATCATCATTATAGTATCACAGCCCAGTGTATCATCATTATAGTATCACAGCCCAGTGTATCATCATTATAGTATCACAGCCCAGTGTATCATCATTATAGTGTCACAGCCCAGTGTATCATCATTATAGTATCACAGCCCAGTGTATCATCATTATAGTATCACAGCCCAGTGTATCATCATTATAGTATCACAGCCCAGTGTATCATCATTATAGTATCACAGCCCACTGTATCATCATTATAGTATCACAGCCCAGTGTATCATCATTATAGTATCACAGCCCAGTGTATCATCATTATAGTATCACAGCCCAGTGTATCATCATTATAGTATCACAGCCCAGTGTATCATCATTATAGTATCACAGCCCAATGTATCATCATTATAGTATCACAGCCCAGTGTATCATCATTATAGTATCACAGCCCAGTGTATCATCATTATAGTATCACAGCCCAGTGTATCATCATTATAGTGTCACAAGCCCAGTGTATCATCATTATAGTATCACAGCCCAGTGTATCATTATTATAGTATCACAGCCCCAGTGTATCATCATTATAGTATCACAGCCCAGTGTATCATCATTATAGTATCACAGCCCAGTGTATCATCATTATAGTATCACAGCCCAGTGTATCATCATTATAGTATCACAGCCCAGTGTATCATCATTATAGTGTCACAGCCCAGTGTATCATCATTATAGTATCACAGCCCAGTGTATCATCATTATAGTATCACAGCCCAGTGTATCATCATTATAGTGTCACAGCCCAGTGTATCATCATTATAGTGTCACAGACCCAGTGTATCATCATTATAGTGTCACAGCCCAGTGTATCATCATTATAGTGTCACAGCCCAGTGTATCATCATTATAGTGTCACAGCCCAGTGTATCATCATTATAGTATCACAGCCCAGTGTATCATCATCTATAGTATCACAGCCCAGTGTATCATCATTATAGTATCACAGCCCAGTGTATCATCATTATAGTATCACAGCCCAGTGTATCATCATTATAGTATTCACAGCCCAGTGTATCATCATTATAGTGTCACAGCCCAGTGTATCATCATTATAGTATCACAGCCCAGTGTATCATCATTATAGTATCACAGCCCAGTGTATCATCATTATAGTGTCACAGCCCAGTGTATCATCATTATAGTATCACAGCCCAGTGTATCATCATTATAGTATCACAGCCCAGTGTATCATCATTATAGTATCACAGCCCAGAGTATCATCATTATAGTATCACAGCCCAGTGTATCATCATTATAGTATCACAGCCCAGTGGTTCATCATTATAGTGTCACAGCCCAGTGTATCATCATTATACGTATCATCAGGCCAGTGTATCATCTATTATAGTATTCACAGCCCCAGTGTATCATCATTATAGTGTCACAGCCCAGTGTATCATCATTATAGTGTCACAGCCCAGTGTATCATCATTATAGTGTCACAGCCCAGTGTATCATCATTATAGTATCACAGCCCAGTGTATCATCATTATAGTATCACAGCCCAGTGTATCATCATTATAGTATCACAGCCCAGTGTATCATCATTATAGTATCACAGCCCAGTGTATCATCATTATAGTATCACAGCCCAGTGGTATCATCATTATAGTGTCACAGCCCAGTGTATCATCATTATAGTGTCACAGCCCAGTGTATCATCATTATAGTGTCACAGCCCAGTGTATCATCATTATAGTGTCACAGCCCAGTGTATCATCATTATAGTATCACAGCCCAGTGTATCATCATTATAGTATCACAGCCCAGTGTATCATCATTATAGTGTCACAGCCCAGTGTATCATCATTATAGTGTCACAGCCCAGTGTATCATCATTATAGTGTCACAGCCCAGTGTATCATCATTATAGTATCACAGCCCAGTGTATCATCATTATAGTATCACAGCCCACTGTATCATCATTATAGTATCACAGCCCACTGTATCATCATTATAGTATCACAGCCCAGTGTATCATCATTATAGTGTCACAGCCCAGTGTATCATCATTATAGTATCACAGCCCAGTGTATCATCATTATAGTATCACAGCCCAGTGTATCATCATTATAGTATCACAGCCCAGTGTATCATCATTATAGTATCACAGCCCAGTGTATCATCATTATAGTATCACAGCCCAGTGTATCATCATTATAGTATCACAGCCCAGTGTATCATCATTATAGTGTCACAGCCCAGTGTATCATCATTATAGTATCACAGCCCAGTGTATCATCATTATAGTATCACAGCCCAGTGTATCATCATTATAGTATCACAGCCCAGTGTATCATCATTATAGTATCACAGCCCAGTGTATCATCATTATAGTTGTCACAGCCCAGTGTATCATCATTATAGTATCACAGCCCAGTGTATCATCATTATAGTGTCACAGCCCAGTGTATCATCATTATAGTGTCACAGCCCAGTGTATCATCATTATAGTATCACAGCCCAGTGTATCATCATTATAGTATCACAGCCCAGTGTATCATCATTATAGTATCACAGCCCAGTGTATCATCATTATAGTGTCACAGCCCAGTGTATCATCATTATAGTGTCACAGCCCAGTGTATCATCATTATAGTGTCACAGCCCAGTGTATCATCATTATAGTGTCACAGCCCAGTGTATCATCATTATAGTATCACAGCCCAGTGTATCATCATTATAGTATCACAGCCCAGTGTATCATCATTATAGTGTCACAGCCCAGTGTATCATCATTATAGTGTCACAGCCCAGTGTATCATCATTATAGTATCACAGCCCAGTGTATCATCATTATAGTATCACAGCCCAGTGTATCATCATTATAGTATCACAGCCCAGTGTATCATCATTATAGTATCACAGCCCAGTGTATCATCATTATAGTATCACAGCCCAGTGTATCATCATTATAGTATCACAGCCCAGTGTATCATCATTATAGTATCACAGCCCAGTGTATCATCATTATAGTATCACAGCCCAGTGTATCATCATTATAGTATCACAGCCCAGTGTATCATCATTATAGTATCACAGCCCAGTGTATCATCATTATAGTATCACAGCCCAGTGTATCATCATTATAGTATCACAGCCCAGTTATCATCATTATAGTGTCACAGCGCCCATTTTGTTTTGTTGGGTTTGTGTTTGTTGGTGTATCATCATTATAGTAATCACAGCCCAGTTGTATCATCATTATAGTATCACATCCCAGTGTATCATCACATTATAGTGTCACAGCCCAGTGTATCATCATATATAGTGTCACAGCCCAGTGTATCATCACTTTATAGTGTCACAGCCCAGTGTATCATCATATAGTATCACTAGCCCAGTGTATCATCATTATAGTATCACAGCCCAGTGTATCATCATTATAGTATCACAGCCCAACTGTATCATCATTATAGTATCACAGCCCAGTGTATCATCATTATAGTGTCACAGCCCAGTGTATCATCATTATATATCACAGCCCAGTGTAATCATCATTATAGTATCACAGCCCAGTGTATCATCATTATAGTATCACAGCCCAGTGTATCATCATTATAGTATCACATCCCAGTGGCATCATCATTATAGTATCACAGCCCAGTGTATCATCATTATAGTGTCACAGCCCAGTGTATCATCATTATAGTGTCACAGCCCAGTGTATCATCATTATAGTGTCACAGCCCAGTGTATCATCATTATAGTATCACAGCCCAGTGTATCATCATTATAGTATCACAGCCCAGTGTATCATCATTATAGTATCACAGCCCAGTGTATCATCATTATAGTATCACAGCCCAGTGTATCATCATTATAGTGTCACAGCCCAGTGTATCATCATTATAGTATCACAGCCCAGTGTATCATCATTATAGTATCACAGCCCAGTGTATCATCATTATAGTATCACAGCCCAGTGTATCATCATTATAGTATCACAGCCCACTGTATCATCATTATAGTATCACAGCCCAGTGTATCATCATTATAGTATCACAGCCCAGTGTATCATCATTATAGTTTCACAGCCCAGTGTATCATCATTATAGTATCACAGCCCAGTGTATCATCATTATAGTATCACAGCCCAGTGTATCATCATTATAGTATCACAGCCCAGTGTATCATCATTATAGTATCACAGCCCAGTGTATCATCATTATAGTATCACAGCCCAGTGTATCATCATTATAGTGTCACAGCCCAGTGTATCATCATTATAGTATCACAGCCCAGTGTTTCATCATTATAGTATCACAGCCCAGTGTATCATCATTATAGTATCACAGCCCAGTGTATCATCATTATAGTATCACAGCCCAGTGTATCATCATTATAGTGTCACAGCCCAGTGTATCATCATTATAGTGTCACAGCCCAGTGTATCATCATTATAGTGTCACAGCCCAGTGTATCATCATTATAGTGTCACAGCCCAGTGTATCATCATTATAGTATCACAGCCCAGTGTATCATCATTATAGTATCACAGCCCAGTGTATCATCATTATAGTGTCACAGCCCAGTGTATCATCATTATAGTGTCACAGCCCAGTGTATCATCATTATAGTGTCACAGCCCAGTGTATCATCATTATAGTGTCACAGCCCAGTGTATCATCATTATAGTGTCACAGCCCAGTGTATCATCATTATAGTGTCACAGCCCAGTGTATCATCATTATAGTATCACAGCCCAGTGTATCATCATTATAGTATCACAGCCCAGTGTATCATCATTATAGTATCACAGCCCACTGTATCATCATTATAGTATCACAGCCCAGTGTATCATCATTATAGTGTCACAGCCCAGTGTATCATCATTATAGTGTCACAGCCCAGTGTATCATCATTATAGTATCACAGCCCAGTGTATCATCATTATAGTATCACAGCCCAGTGTATCATCATTATAGTATCACAGCCCAGTGTATCATCATTATAGTATCACAGCCCAGTGTATCATCATTATAGTATCACAGCCCAGTGTATCATCATTATAGTATCACAGCCCAGTGTATCATCATTATAGTGTCACAGCCCAGTGTATCATCATTATAGTATCACAGCCCAGTGTATCATCATTATAGTATCACAGCCCAGTGTATCATCATTATAGTATCACAGCCCAGTGTATCATCATTATAGTATCACAGCCCAGTGTATCATCGGGTGGTTATCGATTAACAGTGTATCATCAGTTTAACTCTTTCTTTGGAATGTAATACTTTCAAATTTACAGGTGATTATTATAACTGTTATTCAATGCATTATTCAACACTAAAATGCTACACGTGGTCAAGGCTCAATCACTCAATGAAATATAATGTTTGGTTTGGTGAGGATACAGTGCTGTTCCGTATGGTCTGGTGGGAACACAACCTGTATCAGGACTACGGCAGTGAGCAGATCAATGTCATTAATCATCCTCGCTAGACCGGGGACCTTGGCAACTCTTACTCTACAGTGGGCAATCAGGCCAGCGCCCCCCAAAACAAACAACTCTAATGTCTGAAAGGAACACATAAGACTAGTTTCTCTTTTTACTGTAGTACTCTCTATGGTAGTACTTTCTCTAACTGGTCATATGTTCTCTGGAGGACTTGAACAGTGTAACAGTGGCATGTTATCTGATGCGTTTCAGTAATGATATAGCTCTGTTAAGGCTGTCCAACCTGCTTCCTCTGGGACACGTGGAGGGTCCATGTATAACATGTTATCTGATGCGTTTCAGTAATGATATAGCTCTGTTAAGGCTGTCCAACCTGCTTCCTCTGGGACACGTGGAGGGTCCATGTATAACTGTAACACCATCAACAAGCCCACAGCCTCCACCCGGGTCTCATCCTTCATGGAATGGATGTACGAGGTAAGATTTTTAAAATTGTTTATTTCACCTTTATTTAACCAGGTAAGCCAGTTGAGAACAAGTTCTCATTTACAAATGCGACCTGGCCAAGATAAAGCAAAGCAGTGTGATAAAAACAACAACACAGAGTTACATATGGGGTAAACAAAACATAAAGTCAAAAAATACAACAGAAAATAGATATATACAGTGTGTGCACATGTAGCAAGTTATGGAGGTAAGGCAATAAATAGGCCATAGTGCAAAATTATTACAATTAGTATTAACACTGGAATGATAGACGTGCAAGAGATGATGTGCAAATAGAGATACTGGGGTGCAAATGAGCAAAATAAATAACAATATGGGGATGAGGTAGTTGGGTGGGCTAATTTCAGATTGGCTGTGTACAGGTGCAGTGATCGGTAAGGTGCTCTGACAACTGATGCTTAAAGTTAGTGAGGGAGATAAGAGTCTCCAGCTTCAGAGATTTTTGCAGTTCGTTCCAGTCATTGGCAGCAGAGAACTGGAAGGAATGGCGGCCAAAGGAGGTGTTGGCTTTGGGAATGACCAGTGAGATATACCTGCTGGAGCGCAGACTACGGGTGGGTGCTGCTATGGTGACCAATGAGCTAAGATAAGGCGGGGATTTGCCTAGCAGTGATTTATAGATGGCCTGGAGCCAGTGGGTTTGGCGACGAATATGTAGTGAGGACCAGCCAACAAGAGCGTACAGGTCACAGTGGTAGGTATTATATGGGGCTTTGGTGACAAAACGGATGGCACTGTGATAGACTACATCCAATTTGCTGAGTAGAGTGTTGGAGGCTATTTTGTAAATGACATCGCCAAAGTCAAGGATCGGTAGGATAGTCAGTTTTACGAGGGCATGTTTGGCAGCATGAGTGAAGGAGGCTTTGTTGCGAAATAGGAAGCCGATTCTAGATTTAACTTTGGATTGGAGATGCTTAATGTGAGTCTGGAAGGAGAGTTTACAGTCTAACCAGACACCTAGGTATTTGTAGTTGTCCACATACTCTAGGTCAGACCCGTCGAGAGTAGTGATTCTAGTCGGGTGGGCGGGTGCCAGCAGCGTTCGATTGAATAGCATGCATTTAGTTTTACTAGCGTTTAAGAGCATTTGGAGGCTACTGAAGGAGTGTTGTATGGCGTTGAATCTAGTTTGGAGGTTTGTTAACACAGTGTCCAATGAAGGGCCAGATGTATACAAAATGGTGTCGTCTGCATAGAGGTGGATCTGAGAATCACCAGCAGCAAGAGCGACATCATTGATATACACAGAGAAAAGAGTCGGCCCAAGAATTGAACCTTGTGGCACCCCCATAGAGACTGCCATAGGTCCAGACAACAGGCCCTCCGATTTGACACATTGAACTCTATCTGAGAAGTAGTTGGTGAACCAGGCGAAGCAGTCATTTGAGAAACCAAGGCTATTTAGTCTGCCAATAAGAATGTGGTGGTTGACAGAGTCGAAAGCCTTTGCCAGGTCAATGAAGACGGCTGCACAGTACTGTCTATTATCAATCGCGGTTATAATATCGTTTAGGACCTTGAGCGTGGCTGAGGTGCACCCATGACCAGCTCGGAAACCGGATTGCATAGCGGAGAAGGTACGGTGGGATTCGAAATGGTCGGTGATCTGTTTGTTAACTTGGCTTTCAAATACTTTCTAAAGGCAGGGCAGGATGGATATGGGTCTGTAACAGTTTGGATCTAGAGTGTCACCCCCTTTGAGGAGGGGGATGACCGTGGCAGCTTTCCAATCTCTGGGGATCTCAGACGTTACGAAAGAGAGGTTGAACAGGCTAGTAATAGGGGTTGCGACAATTTCGGTGGCTAATTTTAGAAAGAAAGGGTCCAGATTGTCTAGCCCAGCTGATTTGTAGGGGTCCAGATTTTTCTGCTCTTTCAGAACATCAGCTGTCTGAATTTGTGTGAAGGAGAAGCGGGGGGGGGGGGGGGCATGGGCAAGTTGCAGCGGAGGGTGCAGAGCTGGTGACCGGTGTAGTGGTAGCCAGGTGGAAAGCATGGCCAGCCGTAGCAAAATGCTTGTTGATATTCTCGATTATTGTAGATGTATCGGTGGTCATAGTGTTTCCTAGCCTCAGTGCAGTAGGCAGCTGGGAGGAGGTGCTCTTATTCTCCATGGACTTTACAGTGTCCCAAACCTTTTTGGAGTTAATGCTACAGGATGCAAATTTCTGTTTGAAAAAGTTAGCCTTTGCTTTCCTAACTGCTTGTGTATATTGGTTCCTGACTTCCCTGAAAAGTTGCATATCGATGCTAATGCAGTACGCCTCAGGATGTTTTTGTGCAAGTCAAGGGCAGTCAAGTCTGAGGAGAACCAGGGCCTATATCTGTTCTTAGTTCTGAATTTTTTGAATGGGGCATGCTTATTTAAGATTGAGAGAAAAGCACTTTTAAAGAACAACCAGGCATTCTCTACTGACGTAATGAGATCGATATCCATCCAGGATACCTGGGCCAGGTCAATTAGGAAGGCCTGCTCGCTAAAGTGTTTTAGGGAGCGTTTGACAGTGATGAGGGGTGGTCATTTGACCGCGGACCCGTTACGGACGCAGGCAATAAGGCAGTGATCGCTGAGATCCTGGTTGAAGACAGCGGAGGTGTATTTAGAAGGTGTTAAGCATATCCCAGTTTAGGTCACCAAGCAGTATGAACTCTGAGGATAGATGAGGGGCAATCAATTCACATATGGTGTCCAGGGCACAGCTGGGGGCTGAGGGGGGTCTGTAGCAAGCGGCAACAGTGAGAGACTTATTTCTGGAAAGGTGGATTTTTAGAAGTAGAAGCTCAAACTGTTTGGGCACAGACCTGGATAGTATGATAGAGCTCTGCAGGCTATCTCTACAGTAGATTGCAACTCCACCCCCTTTGGCAGTTCTATCTAGATGGAAAATGTTGTAGTTGGGAATGGACATTTCTGAATTTTTGGTGGCCTTCCTAAGCCAAGATTCAGACACTGCTAGAACATCAGGGTTGGCGGAGTGTGCTAACGCAGTGAATAACTCAAACTTAGGGAGGAGGCTTCTGATGTTAACGTGCAGAAAACCAAGGCTTTTTACAGTTACAGAAGTCAACAAATGATAGCTCCTGGGGAGTTGGAGTAATTCTGGGGGCTGCAGGGCCTGGGTTAGCCTCTACATCACCAGAGGAACAGAGGAGGACTAGAATAAGGATACGGCTAAAGGCTTTAAGAACTGGTCTTCTAGTGCGTTGGGTACAGAGAATAAAGGGGGCAGATTTCCGGGCGTTGTAGAATAGATTCAGGGCATTATGTACAGACAAGGATATGGAAGGATATGAGTACAGTGGAGGTAAACCTAAGCGTTGGGTAACAATGAAAGAGATAGTATCACTGGAGGCACCGATTGAGCTGGTCTCCGTGTGTATGGGGGGTGGAACAAAGGAGCTATTTGAGGCAGTTTGAGAGGGACTTGAGGCTCTACAGTGAAATTGTATAATAAGAACTAACTGGAACAGCAATAGGCAAGGCATATTGACATGGGAGAGAGGCATAAAGCAATCACAGGTGTTATTCGAGAGAGCTAAGACAACAACTGATAATGGCGATGAAAGTTTGCGCTGAGGCTAAACAGAATAAACAGGAAAGGGTACCGCGTAAAGGAACAGTCCAGCAGGCATCAGCTGTGCAGCTGAGTGATCATAAGGTCCAGTGAACAGCAATATGTGAGCCCGAGAGCAGTTCGAATTGATGCTACAGCACAGGCTAGCAGGAAGCACGGCTGTTGTTTGCGTGTGCTAGCGGGCCGGGGCTAGCAGATCGATCTTCGTGGTCTTTGCAACGGGAAGCCTGTTGAAACCACAGACGATTACGTCGGCAGACCAGTCGAGACTCTCCTCTCCCTTTCTCCCCTCTCCTCCTTTCCCTTTCTCTCCTCTCCTCCTCTCCCTTTCTCCCCTCTCCCCCTCTCCCTTTCTCTCCTCATCTCCCTTTCTCCCCTCTCCTCCTCTCCCTTTCTCTCCTCTCGCTTTCTGTCCTCTCCTCTCCCTTTCTCCCCTCTCCTCCTCTCCCTTTCTCTCCTCTCTCCTCTCCTCCTCTCCCCTCTCCTCCTCTCCCTTTCTCTCCTCTCCTCCTCTCCCTTTCTCCCCTCTCATCCTCTCCCTTTCTCTCCTCTCTCCTCCCCTCTCCTCCTCTCCCTTTCTCTCCTCTCTCCTCTCCTCCTCTCCCTTTCTCCCCTCTCCTCCTTTCCCTTTCTCCCCTCTCCTCCTCTCCCTTCCTCTCCTCTCCTCCTCTCCCTTTCTCCCCTCTCCTCCTCTCCCTTTCTCTCCTCTCCTCCTCTCCCTTTCTCCCCTCTCATCCTCTCCCTTTCTCTCCTCTCTCCTCCCCTCTCCTCCTCTCCCTTTCTCTCCTCTCCCCCTCTCCTCCTCTCCCTTTCTCTCCCCTCTCCTCCTTTCCCTTTCTCCCCTCTCCTCCTCTCCCTTTCTCTCCTCTTGGTTTCTTTCCTCTCCTCTCCCTTTCTCTCCTCTCCTCCTCCCCTCTCCTCCTCTCCCTTTCTCTCCTCTCCTCCTCTCCCTTTCTCTCCTCTCCTCCTCCCCTCTCCTCCTCTCCCTTTCTCTCCTCTCCCCTCTCCTCCTCTCCCTTTCTCCCCTCTCCTCTCCTCCTCTCCCTTTCTCTCCTCTCCTCCTCTCCCTTTCTCTCCTCTCCTCCTCCCCTCTCCTCCTCTCCCTTTCTCTCCTCTCCCCTCTCCTCCTCTCCCTTTCTCCCCTCTCCTCTCCTCCTCTCCCTTTCTCCCCTCTCCTCTCCTCCTCTCCCTTTCTCTCCTCTCCTCCTCTCCCTTTCTCTCCTCTCCTCCTCCCCTCTCCTCCTCTCCCTTTCTCTCCTCTCCCCTCTCCTCCTCTCCCTTTCTCCCCTCTCCTCTCCTCCTCTCCCTTTCTCCCCTCTCCCTCTCTCCTCCCCTCTCCTCCTCTCCCTTTCTCTCCTCTCCTCCTCTCCCTTTCTCCCCTTTCCTCCTCTCCCTTTCTCTCCTCTCCTCTCCTCCTCCCCTCTCCTCCTCTCCCTTTCTCTCCTCTCCTCTCCTCCTCTCCCCTCTCCTCCTCTCCCTTTCTCTCCTCTCCCTTTCTCTCCTCCTCTCCTCCCCTCCTTTTCTCTTCTTCTCTTTCAATATTGATGACTGAATATTACTGATTGATCATTCACTGTTTATAACTGTTAGTTTATAGGAATGTTATAACCACATCCACTCCTCCTGATAATGTCCTTTCCTACAGGTCATGGAGTAACAGTCTCACATTTCCTCATGTTTAGAATCTAGAGCCCCGCCAGCCATCCCTAGAGGCATTCTATTCTCTAGCTCCTCCTATAATCTACCTAGCTCCTAGAAACCCCATTCAGTAATCACTGTCTAACGTAGATTCATCACAGAGGGTAGTGTTGTGTTGTCCTCCTGTAGTCAACAAAGACTGAACACAGCAACAGGATGGAGACTAGAGGAAAAAACCAACAGAGAGCTGTATCCCTCACATAACACTCCACCCCCGACCCTGACCCCGCATGCTCCACCCTAAGAATGTTGTGGAAATTCCAGACCATAGTCGTATTGTCATAGTAACCATGCCTGTTTCACACCGACAGAGGGGCGCCACTCTTGGTAAACTGTTTTTAATGAGCTGAGAGGGAGTGGCGGTACTGTTACACTGGTCTAAAGTGGTGATTAACTGAATTAAAAAACACAGAAATCCACCATATCTACCAAAACAAAAGACATGCAGGTTGTAGTCAAAACACAAAGATTCTTTATTCTCCAACACATGAACCAATTTAACAGTTTGAAGGGTTTCATTGTTAAAGAGTAGACTACACTACATCCTTGAGCAAATAATGTTGGAGACGAGAAACCATGGAGACGAGAAACCAGACACAAATTCCAGAGAGTTACAAAAAACATGAGGAAAACATGCATGCAGGGACAACTCAGACGTTTCCCCAGTGGACATACGCCACATACAGAACTGGACTGACCACCCTCTCCTCACCTTAGAGCACACGCATTCACTCACGCACACACCAACACAGATACAGCGCCTTCAGAAAGTATTCATACCCCTTGACTTATTCCACATTTTGTTGTTGTTCCAGCCTGAATTCAAAATGGATTAAATAGATTGTTTTTCTCACCCGTCTACACACAATATCCCATAAGAAAGTGAAAACATGTTTTTGCACATTTATTGAAAATGAAATACAGAAATGTCTAATTTACATAAGTATTCACACCCCTGAGTCAACAATTTGTAGAGTCACCTTTGGTAGTGATTACAGCTGTCAGTCTTTCTGGGTAAGTCTAGAAGATGTTTCCACACCTGGATTGTGCAACATATTCCCATTATTCTTTTCAAAATTCTTCAAACTCTGTCAAGTTGGTTGTTGATCATTGCTAGACAACCATTTTCAGGTCTTGCCATAGATTTAAGTCAAAACTGTAACTCGGCCACTCAGGAAGATTCACTGTCTACTTGGTAAGCAACTCCAGTGTAGATTTGGCCTTGTGTTTTAGGTTATTGTCCTGCTGAAAGGTGAATTCACCTCCCAGTGTCTGGTGGAAAGCAGACTGAACCAGGTTTTCCTCTAGGATTCTGCCTGTGCTTAGCTCCATTCCGTTTATTTATTTTTTACTATCCAGTCCTTAACAATGACAAGCATACCCATAACATGATGCAGCCACCACTATGCTTGAAAATATGGACAGTGATACTTTGTATTCAGGACAAAAAGTTGTTCGCTTTGCCAAATTTTTTGCAGTGTTACTTTAGTGCCTTGTTGCAAACAGGATGCATGTTTTGGAATATTCGTATTCTGTATAGGCTTTCTTCTTTTCACTCTGTCATTTAGGTTAGTATTGTGGAGTAACTACAATGCTGTTGATCCATCCTCAGTTTTCTCCTATCACAGCCATTCAACTCTGTAACTGTTTTAAAGTCACCATTGGCCTGAGCGGTTTCCTTCCGCTCCGGCAACTGAGTTAGGAAGGCCACCTGTATATTTGTAGTGACTGGGTGTATTGATACACCATCCAAAGTGTAATTAATAACTTCACCATGCTTAAAGGGATATTCAATGTCTACTTTTTTTTTTTCTTTGTGGTTGAATCTGTGTTGAAATTCACTGCTCGACTGAAGGACCTTACAGATAATTCACGTCGGTAGCCATTAAGTATTTGTATTTATTAGGGATCCCCATTATCTGCTGCCATAAGGTGTATATTTACCTCTTTTTTTAAAATCTGATTCTACATAGCCTCGTTATCGGTACCTCATTATTGTTATTTTATTGTGTTACTTATATTTTTTACTTTAGTTTATTTGGTAAATATTTTCTTAAAACTGCATTGTTGGTTAATGGCTTGTAAGTAAGCATTTCATTGTAATGTCTCCACCTGTTGTATTCGGCGCATGTGACAAATAACATTTGATTTGATTTGAATTGTATGTGTGGGTTACAGAGATGAGGCAGTCATTAAAAAATAATGTTAAACACTATTATTTTGTAACTTGTTAAGCACATTTTTACTCCTGAACTTATTTAGGCTTGCCATAACAAAGTGGTTGAATACTTAGTGACTCAGCTTTTCATTGATTAATTTGTAAAAAATAATAATTGAAAAACATAATTCCACTTCGACAATATGGGGTATTGTGTGTTAGCCGGTGACAAAAAAAATCTCAATTTAATCAGTTTAAAATTCAGGCTGTAACACAACAAAATGTAAAGGGGTGTGAATACTTTCTGAAGGCACTGTACCTATCCAGTGAACCAGTGGTGTGAATACTTTCTGAAGGCACTGTACCTATCCAGTGAACCAGTGGTGTGAATACCTTCTGAAGGCACTGTACCTATCCAGTGAACCAGTGGTGTGAATACCTTCTGAAGGCACTGTACCTATCCAGTGAACCAGTGGTGTGAATACCTTCTGAAGGCACTGTACCTATCCAGTGAACCAGTGGTGTGAATACCTTCTGAAGGCACTGTACCTATCCAGTGAACCAGTGGTGTGAATACTTTCTGAAGGCACTGTACCTATCCAGTGAACCAGTGGTGTGAATACCTTCTGAAGGCACTGTACCTATCCAGTGAACCAGTGGTGTGAATACCTTCTGAAGGCACTGTACCTATCCAGTGAACCAGTGGTGTGAATACTTTCTGAAGGCACTGTACCTATCCAGTGAACCAGTGGTGTGAATACCTTCTGAAGGCACTGTACCTATCCAGTGAACCAGTGGTGTGAATACCTTCTGAAGGCACTGTACCTATCCAGTGAACCAGTGGTGTGAATACCTTCTGAAGGCACTGTACCTATCCAGTGAACCAGTGGTGTGAATACCTTCTGAAGGCACTGTACCTATCCAGTGAACCAGTGGTGTGAATACCTTCTGAAGGCAATGTACCTATCCAGTGAACCAGTGGTGTGAATACTTTCTGAAGGCACTGTACCTATCCAGTGAACCAGTGGTGTGAATACCTTCTGAAGGCACTGTACCTATCCAGTGAACCAAGCATCACCTGACCAAGAGAAAGGCAATGCTAGGGTGAAAGGAGACACATCTGATGGGGTTAAAACTTCGGTAGAGGTTGAAACACTAAAGAAAAAGAAACAATAAAAATGAGACCAAGATGTACAAACAAAGTCAAGGATTTAAGAAAAAGTCAATTTATTTTTATTTTTGAAGGGACAAACTGTCAAAAAGGACTTGGATGGAATGAACAGCTTTTTAAACGGTCAGTTAGAGATAAAACAGTTTGGTTTGCTCTGCATTCAGGAAATATGTACAAACATAAAAGGTAATTTTAAGAAAAATATATTTACGGAGCATTGGTACTTTACATTAATAAATACCCATTGTTGCCATGCCTTTATTTAGAATGGTGTATATACACCAGAGACACTGTGTCCTGTTAGATGATCTCAACCAATAGAAAACCCTGTCTCAATGTAAGCAAATGAAGGCAGATAAGCAGAAGAATACATTTCCACCTGTGCATTATGCACTGTTTAAAGTATATAATAATCAGATAACATAACGTATGAATGGGACTATCCGCTATAGGCTGTAGAAACAGCATGCAGATCAGCTCGACTAGTCCCATTCCTCATCTTCAGCACGCCAACCGGACCGTTGGCATGTTCAAAAGGTCTGCTTGAGGACTTCATGAGGTGACACACAACTGAGGCTTTTTGCATAATATATGCAGTTTTTATCCACAAAAATATATTTGTAAATAACACAAAAATGTTATTTACAATATCATGTGATCTCAGTCACAAATCATTCTGAGTACAATGATATGGATCTTTTTCTAATTCATTTTGTTTGTGGCATTCCATAGTCCATAGTCCAGAAAAATCCTTTAAAATGCTGGAGAGCAATAGCCTTCATAATAAGTCTACATTTATCTATTACAAAGGTTTCAATATACTTTTTTTTGTAATACGCAATTTGCATTTTCTTAATAAAATAATTAATTTCAGTGATACAGATTTAGAATTCTTCTTTCAATCTACACAATTGAGTTATAAAATATTAGTGTGATTCTCTATGGTAGCAGTATCTACAGCAGACCCAGAATTATACATTTTGATTTAGAAAATAGGAAGGTTACACAGTACAGCTCAAACAGAAACACTGTGCTGCTGGCCTGGTAGAGATGGCCAGACGTTGGCCGAATCCACCCCTAAACCCTACGCCCTGATTGGATTTGACAGGTGTAAGCAATATGGTAATTGCTCCACCTTGCCCTGTGATAGGCCAGGTGGAAGTTTCATTCTATTGCTTATACCAATCAAATCCCCTCAGATCTCCACAAGGGCGTAGGGTTTAGGGATTGATTTGGGATTGGGGCCCTCCTCCAGAGTAAACAACACCCCCCTCTTATTGCCCAACGTGTTATAAATTAGATCAAACTACTAAAGTCATGACATAAATAATTTCACCAAAATGTTCTGTTTAAATAATAAGAGAATATATATTAAATACTTTCCCAATGGACTTTTCTTTTATATAATCCCATATTGCCGACCATGTCTCTGAGCAGAGTAAAACAGGGATATTACGGATTTAGACACCACGTCCCAAATGGCACCCTATTCCCTATATAGTGCACTATGTTTTACCAGGGCTCTGGTCACAAGTAGTGCACTATATAGGGAATATGATGCAATTTGGGACAGATACACAGATACATAAGGAAAGATTGCACTTCCAGGTTATAAATATCAAACCACAGTGCTGCTTCAACAAAGATTTAGTAGGTTTTTATCTGAAAATAAATATAAAATCATAAAATCAATAAATAAAAACATAATAATAATAATACTATAGATAAGTTATATAGCTGTTTTGAATACCATTTTCAGCTGTACTGTTGTTGGTTTCTCAGCGTATTAATTAGTACCCAGCTCCATAGTTTGTGAAAGGAACTGTTGAGTAGACCTGAGAGCAGAGATGGAAGACAACATTCACTTCACAGACAGACGGAGAACCAGGAAGTTATGGTTCACCACGGAGAACCAGGAAGTTATGGTCACCCATCAACAGGAGCTGATCAAGGAGCTCTCTGAGTGACCGCTGCACCGTATACCAGAACCTCGGACGGCATTTTGGGGACACAGAGGAAGAGGCCTCTAGCTTTAGGATGAAACACGGGGGGGCTGACCCCTGACTGACCCCACCAACTGGGACGGAGCACAGAGCGGTAAACGGGGTTATGATGTGATTTTATTACAGGGGTTTAGTCTGTGTAAAGCAACACCCACCACAGCGCTACATAGAGCTAGAAAAAGTCCCTGAGGCCGACTAGGTGAAAAATCTGTCAATGTGCCCTTGAGCAAGGCACTTAACCCTAATTGCTCCTGTAAGTCGCTCTGGATAAGAGCGTCTGCTAAATGACTAAAATGTAAATGTTTAAAACCCTTAAGTCGATGTCCGTGTCCCACAAATATCTAATTAGCATAATAATAAAGAAATGCCATAAAAATCTGTTTAAGATCGTTTTTTTGCTTTAGTTTTTTTTGCATCCGCTGATGTCAGCCACCTGTATGGGCGGTGAAAGGTGGCGTAGCTACAGTAGTGTTTGGCACACCATCAGACATCCCGAAAAATCGGTCTTCTCACGTCTGTACCGTCCGAACGGTTTGGCCTACAAAACTATTATGGCCCCTGTATGGAAAGACCCCACGATGGAAAGACCCCACGATGGAAAGACCCCACGATGGAAAGACCCCACGATGGCGTTCTCCATTTTGCTCTACGACTCCCACAAGTTTCGCGGGTCCCGTTTTTGAAGTCGGCACCGCCAATATTCCACCTTCTGTCTGTAGTGGCTGAAGAGTTTGGGATTTAACACATTAATATGAACCCTCTGTGGAAGATGAGACTCTCTGCTCTAGGAGGCCTCAAGACTCGTCTGAAGGTAGCCCGGTACCAGTTTTAAAAAAATGAATGGAAGTACACTGAACAAAATATAAACGCAACATGTTGAAAGAAAGGTAGGGGCGTGCATTAGAAAAACAGCCAGTATCTGGTGTGACCATTTGCCTCATGCAGCGCGACATCTCCTTTGCATAGAGTTGATCAGGCTGTTGATTGTGGCCTGTGGAATGTTGTCAAACTCATCAATGGCTGTGCGAAGTTGATGGATATTGGCAGAGACTGGAACATGCTGTCGTACACATCAATCCAGAGCATGCCAAACATGCTCAATGGGTGACATGTCTGGTGAGTATGCAGGTCATGGAAGAACTGAGACATTTTCAGCTTCCAGGAATTGTGTACAGACCCTTGGGACATGGGGCCGTGCATTATCATGCTGAAACATGACGTGATGGCGGGGGATGAATGGCACGACAATGGGCCTCAGGATCTCATCACGGTATCTCTGTGCATTCAAATTGCCATCGTTAAAATGCAATTGTGTTCGTTGTCTGTAGCTTATGCCCGCCCATACCATAACCCCACCGCCATCATAGGGCACTCTGTTCACAACATTGACATCAGAAAACCGGTCGACCAGTCAGGTCAAGACCCTGGTGAGGACGACGAGCTCGCAGATGAGCTTCCCTGAGACGGTTTCTGACAGTTTGTGCAGAAATTCTTCAGTTGTGCAAACCCACAGTTTCAGGGTGGCTGGTCTCAGATGATCCCGCAGGTGAAGAAGCCGGATGTGGAGGTCTTGGGCTGGCGTGGTTACACGTAGTCTGCGATTGTGAGGCCGGTTGGACGTAATGCCAAATTCTCTAAAATGATGTTGGAGGCGGCTTATGGTAGAGAAATAAAGATTCACTGGCAATAGCTCTGGTGGACATTCCTGCAGTCAGCATGCCAATTTCACGCTCCCTCAAAACTTGAGACATCTGTTGGATTGTGTTTTGTGACAAAACTGCACATTTTAGAGTAGCCTTTTATTGTCCCCAGCACAAGGTGCACCTGTGTAATGATCATGCTGTTTAATCAGCTTCTTGATATGCCACACCTGTCAGGTGGATGGATTATCTTGGCAAAGGAGAAATGCTAACTAACAGGGATGTAAACAAATTTGTGCACAACATTTGAGAGAAATAAGCTTTTTGTGCTTATGGAACATTATTTCTGCTCATGCAACCAAAACTGTACATGTTCCGTTTATATTTCTGTTCAGTGTATACATGGAAGTAGTTTAATGCCTAAACAAAGGGGTTAAATATGTCAAATTATAATAATCCTGGTATTTCTTCTCTCTCAAAACAAACTTCCTTTTCATGTATTTGTTGACTGTTTATTCCATGTATGAATCTGTTATTCAATGTGTTTCTATGGGCTAATAGCAGTAAGGTCAAATTCAATGTTTCATCAAATATATTTTTTTATATATTATTTTGTATACCTAAAGGGGTCCTAAAATTCTAAATCAAATAGCTAAATTATCATTTTTATGACCATATTAAAACAATTCCAAATGTCAGCTTAGTAGAACCCCGCCTCCCCCCGGTTTAGACTCTAGGGGGTTAAAGATTCCCCCAGTCAGCCCCATCCATCGGGGCCAGATCAGGGATCACAGGGCCAGATCAGGGATCACAGGATCAGGGATCACAGGGCCAGATCAGGGATCACAGGGCCAGATCAGGGATCACAGGATCAGGGATCACAGGGCCAGATCAGGGATCACAGGGCCAGATCAGGGATCACAGGGCCAGATCAGGGATCACAGGGCCAGATCAGGGATCAGAGGCCAGATCAGGGATCACAGGGCCAGATCAGGGATCACAGGGCCAGATCAGGGATCACAGGGCCAGATCAGGGATCACAGGGCCAGATCAGGGATCACTGGGCCAGATCAGGGATCTTAGAATTGAGGTTTTACTTTTATTTTAATCTCACTTTTCTTTTTCTTTTTTCAACTGAAACGTTAGCTGCCATTTCATATAGCAATATCTACCAACTGAAACGTTAGCTGCCATTTCATATAGCAATATCTACCAACTGAAACGTTAGCTGCCATTTCATATAGCAATATCTACCAACTGAAACGTTAGCTGCCATTTCATATAGCAATATCTACCAACTGAAACGTTAGCTGCCATTTCATATAGCAATATCTACCAACTGAAACGTTAGCTGCCATTTCATATAGCAATATCTACCAACTGAAACGTTAGCTGCCATTTCATATAGCAATATCTACCAACTGCTTTACTAACATTTGGAAGGCAAGTGCGGAATCTCAATAACAATAGATAGGCAAGAGAGAAATCCCAGCAGTCTGTTTACACTGACCACCGTCCCCCTAATTTACTACATAGTCCAGAACACAGTTCAGGTCCTGATAGTTAACCCCTGACGGCTTCCTCCAACAGCTCATTGTCTGTGAACGTTGCAGGGGGTTCTGGGACAGATTCTGACAGACCAATCAGAGACTCCAGGAAGCAGGTCCCAGGGTCACTGGCCTGTGATTGGCTGCTGGGGTAACTAGGCAACTGGAAGTGAAAAAAGTTGTCCATGTGTTGGTCCTTTAGGGAGCTGTAGAGGGAGGAAGGACCCAGACAGAAACCATCAAAGAACTCCAGGTCAGACTCTGAGGACAGGCTGAGGTCCATGTAGCTGGCAGCAGGGCGGTCTACTGAGGGGGATGGGGGGTTGGGGCGGTCTACTGAGGGAGAGGGGGGGTTGGGCCGGTCTACTGAGTGAAAGGGGGGGTTGGGGCGGTCTACTGAGGGAGAGGGGGGGGTTGGGGCGGTCTACTGAGGGAGAGGGGGGGTTGGGGCGGTCTACTGAGTGAAAGGGGGGGTTGGGGCGGTCTACTGAGGGAGAGGGGGGGTTGGGGCGGTCTACTGAGTGAAAGGGGGGGTTGGGGCGGTCTACTGAGTGAAAGGGGGGGTTGGGCCGGTCTACTGAGGGAGAGGGGGGGTTGGGGCGGTCTACTGAGTGAAAGGGGGGGTTGGGGCGGTCTACTGAGTGAAAGGGGGGGTTGGGCCGGTCTACTGAGGGAGAGGGGGGGTTGGGGCGGTCTACTGAGTGAAAGGGGGGGTTGGGGCGGTCTACTGAGGGAGAGGGGGGGTTGGGGATTCTGCAGCCGCTGTGGTGGAACAGACAGTTGCCTTGGTTAGCGTTATCATCTAACAGTTGTGATATGGCCATGGCCCTGTTGTCTGTGTACACCTCATCCTCCTCTGAGAAGTCTGCCGTGCTAAACCCTCCCAACATCCACGTTGTTGTCGTCATGGACAACGGCTGCTGCTGTAGCCGTTGCTCGGGGCAACAGCGGTTGTCATTAACAATGTAGTTATTTACGTTATAGTCGTTGTCGTTGGTGATGTCGCTGAAGCTGAGGATGCGGCTCAGTCCGTTCTCATCCACATCATCCAGCAGGGGGCCGTCCTCCCGGCCTAACCACGCCCCTAATCCCGCCCCTTCCTCCGTGTCCTCACTCGCCCCCGAGGAGGCAGAGGAGTCCGTCATGTCGCTGCTACAGCTGTTCTCCCCGACCTCCGCAAGCTCTGAGCTGAAGTAGAAGGAGGGGCCATCTGGGATGGAGGAGAGGTCGGACAGGGGGTTATGGGCGTGGCCCGGGGCTGGGGTGGTTTCTCCCGGGTCCTCTTCCTCTGGTCCAGACGTCTCCTCCAGTCTCTTCTCCAGCTCTAGCTTCATGATGGTGTGGATGTAGTGGGTCTGAACCCGGCTGGAGTTGAACTCTATGCGACCTTCCTGGTTACCGCAGCCATCCTTAGTGCAGCCGCAGGGAAATGACGAGTGGTCCATCTGGGGAGAAGAGGACGTTAAAATCAGGTTCTGCTTTGTCACGGAGGGTACAGCATGTCGTATTACAGTGGACAACTAACCACTGCAATAGGTTCTGCTCATATTGTTAGGAATATAAAGTATTTAAACATGAGAGGTCAGTTTACTGTTAACATTGAAGTTGAAGAAATGTTCATATGTGAGTTTTTATTAGCAGTGTGTCTTACCTGACACTTGATGCCCGCCAGGTTGCAGGCGCAGGTCTCTGGCTCACAGAAGCCCTGACAGTCACAGCCACAGTCCTCCCTGGACACTCTCAGCTGCTGGAGCTGCCTCTTCTCCTCCTTATCGATCTTCTTCACCCCCGCGGCCTTCAGCAGGGCGTGTCTCCGCTTGGAGGGGTAGGGGTGGAGGAAGGAGCCGTCGTCTAGGTTACAACTGCTGATGTCCATCTCGTCCTCTGGGATGTCTTCGACGGTGAGGCAGTCCGCCTCCTCTGACTCCACCGTGCCTCCCTTAGTCAGCTGGGAGGGAGAGACGGGGGGGGGGGTAGGATAATTGTGATGCATGTGTGTGGGTTCTCTCAAGACAAGAGAGCTAGAACACTTCCAAAAGTTAACAGCAGGTGTTTAACCTCGACTCAGAGTCTTGTTATAGAACTCAAACCTTTACACTATCAGAAATAAAGCCTTTCACCAGCAGACACACAGCTGCATATAAGCTTCATAACTAGCTAACCCATATGTGTGTCCCAGGGCTCACTTTCTGTTTCAGAGCGTCTAGTTGTTCCTCTCGGAGGCGGTTGAGGAGTTTCTCCCGGCGGAGGATGCGTTGCTCCACAGCGTACTCTTCCAGGGTGTACCTGCGGAGGGCGCTGTGGTGCTGCATCATGCCCAGGGAACAGCCCCCCTTACTGGGCACGCTGCTGAAGCCCTGGCACCGCGGGAAGAGAAACACTGTCACCATGTCAAAGGTCACGTTGCCCCGGCCTAGCCGTTCACGCTTAGCCTTCTTCTGGATGGACTTGGCTAGAGAGAGAGAGATAAGAGTTGGTGTTATCACAGCTCATTACTTAAGAGCTTTCAAGAACATGAGACATTAAGGGGGGGAGGAGAGGAGGGGAGAGGGGGAGGAGGAGAGGGGGAGGAGGACCTGAGGGGGAGAGGGGGGAGGAGGGGAGGGGAGAGGAGGAGGGGCTGAGGGGGAGGAGGAGCTGAGGGGGAGAGGGGAGAGGAGAGGAGGGAGGAGAGGGGGGGAGGAGAGGAGGGGAGAGGGGGAGGGGCTGAGGGGGAGGAGAGGAGGGGAGAGGAGGGGAGAGGGGGAGGGGGGGGAGGAGGGGAGGAGGAAGGAGAGGAGGGGCTGAGGGGGGAGGAGGGGAGGAGGGAGGAGAGGAGGGGAGAGGGGGAGGGGCTGAGGGGGAGGAGGACCTGAGGGGGCAAATATGACCATAACTCTATCTTCCTGATTCCTGCTTACAAGCAAAACTCAAACAGGAAGTACCAGTGACGTGCTCAATATGGAAGTGGACCGATGAAGCGGATGTTAAACTACAGGACTGTTTCGCTAGCACAGACTGGAATATGTTCCAGGATTCATCCGATGGCATTGAGGAGTTTATCACATCAGACACCGGGTTCATTAATAAGTGCAACTACAACGTCGTCCCCACAGTGACCGTACGTACACACCCAAATAGAAACCATGGATTATAGGCAACATCCGCACTGAGCTAAAGGCTAGAGCTGCCGCTGTCAAGGAGCGGGACACTAATCCAGACATTTATAACAAATCCTGCTATGCCCTCTGACGAACCATCAAACAGGCAAAGCGTCAATACAGGATTAAGATTGAATCCCAGTACCCCGGCTCTGACACTTGTTGGATGTGGCAGAGATTGCAAACTATCACAGATTACAAAGGGAAGCACAGCCGCGAGATGCCCAGTGACGCGAGCCTACCAGACAAGCTAAAGTAACACTGAACCATGCATGAGAGCACCAGCTGTTCCGGACAGCTGTGTGATCTTGCTCTCCGTGAGTAAGACCTTTAAACAGGTTAACATTCACCGGACCGCAGGGTCAGACAGATTACCAGGACGCGTACTCAGAGCATGTGCTGACCAGCGTCTTCACTGACATTTTCAACCTCTCCCTAACCCAAAGAACACATCCGCCACACTGACCCTCAACACGGGGGCCCCTCAGGGGTGTGTGTTCAGTCTCCTCCTGTACTCAATGTTCACCCACGACTGCGTGGCCGCACACGACTCCAACACCATCATTAGGTTTGCAGACGACACGACTGTGGTAGGCCTGATCACTGACGACGATGAGACAGCCTATAGGGAGGAGGTCAGAGACCTGGCCGTGTGGTGCCGGGACAACAACCTCTCCCTCAACGTGAGCAAGACAAAGGAGCTGATCGTGGACTACAGGAAACGGAGGGCCGAGCACGCCCCAATTCACATCGACGGGGGTGTAGTGGAGCAGGTTGAGAGCTTCAAGTTCCTCGGTGTCAACATCACTAAGGACCCATCATGGTCCAAAGACAACAACACAGTCATGTAGAGGACACGACCACACATCTTCCCCCTCAGTAGACTGAAATTATTTGGCATGGGCCCTCAGATCCTCAAAAAAAACGTTATTTCTAGTTATCTGTACATATCTACCTCAATTACCTTGTTCCCCTGCACATCGACTCGGTACTGGTACCCTGTGCATATAGCCAAGTTATCGTTACTCATTAAGTACTTATTATTACTTTTATTATTACGTGTTTATTATTTCTCCATGTTCTTTCTCTCTGCGTTGTTGGGAAAGGCCCGTAGGTCAGCATTTCACTGTTAGTCTACACCTGTTGTTTACAAAGAATGTGACGAATTAAACGTGATTTGATTAAAGACCAAATGTGAGAAGGAGAGAGCCAGAGAGGACCCAGGACAGGGTACATGTCTAACCCCAGTATGAGGGCCTTCGGCTGGGCCTCAACCTGTCCTCACCTCCCCTGACCCTGACCCAGCATGAAATAGGAGATGGTGCTGCTGTCTGTCGCCTCCACAGAGCAGATCACACTACACACTGCCTCCCTACACCCTATGGGCCCTGGTGAAAAGGTGCCATTTGGGACGCAGCCGGAGCCTGTTTCAGTGTGACATCCATCCGCCTGATAACGATAGGAGGACAAACACGCTCCACTCTGACGCTTAGGGTCTGTTTTACAACCACTTCAAAATGGTGTTCAACCATCGTAACAACTATCTCCTTTAGATGAACACAGAAAGTATCATCCTCTCTTCTCATCTCATGCTCCAACATGCCTTCCTCTCCTCATCTCACCCTCTCTCCCTCCATCCCTCTCTCTCTCCCTCCATCCCCAGTCTCTTCCAGGCAGGCAGACAGCACCTGTGCTGGGTGAGTGCCTAGGGCCCAGACAAGGCTCTGTGTGTTCTCTCTGCCATCTGTCATCCTGCTCACTCTCTGGCTCCCTGCCCTGCCATCCTGGGAACCCTAACAACCGTTTGCCCTTCTCTCCAACCCTGCACTGACCCCAAAACCCCCATCAATACCACAGTCCCCCCACAGTTCGTTCTACCTTCTTATCAGTCTGTGAGAGGGGGGTATCTCATCTTCTCTTAGCTTGGCTCTTCTTGTACCTGCTCACAGCCTAACCTATCCTAATACATAATGAATGTGTTGAGAGAATCTATGGCTCCAGGGCCTGGAATATAAAGGTATTCGGACAGACAGACAGACAGACAGACAGACAGACAGGCGTCTGTTTTAACGAGCTGTTCTGTGTAAGGCAGTAAGACTGTTTTAACGAGCTGTTCTGTGTAAGGCAGTAAGTCTGTTTTAACGAGCTGTTCTGTGTAAGGCAGTAAGTCTGTTTTAATGAGCTGTTCTGTGTAAGGCAGTAAGTCTGTTTTAACGAGCTGTTCTGTGTAAGGCAGTAAGTCTGTTTTAACGAGCTGTTCTGTGTAAGGCAGTAAGTCTGTTTTAACGAGCTGTTCTGTGTAAGGCAGTAAGTCTGTTTTAACGAGCTGCAGGCACTACCAATCCAGGCACTACCAATCCATCCACTATCAGACACGGCCATGACATAGTGAAGGTGGATTCAATAGACTAGATCCTCACCGTTGTAATGCGTGTCGGGAGAGCCAGGGTTGCTGGGTGTTGAGTCCAGGGTGTCTGAGTAGCAGCTCTCCCCAGCCGAGTCCCATCCGGAGTAGGCCGAAGAGGACAGGGAGGAGGGGTAGCACGGGTCCTCCTCATAGACATCCTCAAACTTCCTCTTCACTAGCCCGCTCATCGTTTTAGCTAGCATGGACCCGATCTGAGGAACACAGGGAGAGGAGAGAGGGTTATTAGCATGGCGCTAGCTAGCATGGACCCGATCTGAGAAACACATGGAGAGGAGAGAGGATTATTAGCATGGCGCTAGCTAGCATGGACCTGATCTGAGGAACACAGGAAGAGGAGAGAGGGTTATTAGCATGGCGCTAGCTAGCATGGACCCGATCTGAGGAACACAGGAAGAGGAGAGAAGGTTATTAGCATGGCGCTAGCTAGCATGGACCCGATCTGAGGAACACAGGAAGAGGAGAGAAGGTTATTAGCATGGCGCTAGCTAGCATGGACCCGATCTGAGGAACACAGGAAGAGGGGTTAACATTAGAATGTTTACAGTTAGCATAATTGGCATAATCAACATGTCATAACTGCGGTGGGGTTGTGATTTCAGCAGACGTGATCATGGTGATATTACAGGCGTCCTACACAGGAAGGCCTCCGGGTCAATATTATTATTACTGTGCTCACATTAAACACAAACTATTATCATATCATCTGATTATCATAATAGGAATAATAGAATAACACCTGAAAACCCAGGTGATGCTCTAAAAAGGCTGGCTTTGCAACAACCATAGATGTCTGAGCGAAATGTACAATGGTCTCTGCTGAGTACAAGCTAGTGAGGCCCAGCAGAACACACCTCATGCTACACTCAGCTGAGACAGAGAGAGTCAATCCATGTCATTTCAGCAAGCCATATCATCCACCATCTCAAATTGTTCTGAAATCGTGTCTGTAGTTAGAAACAGATAAGTTTAGCATTCCTGAAACATTATTTTGTTGAAATATAATTTGATCTGAGATTAAGCTAATTGATTGCACCCAAATTGGCCATTTTAATTTGTACCTAACATTCGATTAGCCAACCACAGACCCAACGCCAATCCCACTCCAACAACCAGGAAGGATTACTTTATCCTACCCCAGGTATTCCTAACGGCAGTCAAGCACCCTAGCTAACTGGCTAACATTGGCTAGCTGGCGATTTACTTTCAGACACAAAATTGGGATTATGGTTAATTGTTTACCTCTGGATAACATGAAAACAGCCTAACCAGCTCTGCTGGCAACAATGTAATTACACTTTTTTGCCGACGTTTACTGACACCGGCCATATTCAACGGGTGTTGTGCGTTCGTAAATTCATCAGTTATTCTGAGTCTTTTGTTAAGACATGTAGCTAGCTAGCTAGGTAAACAACGTGTAAAATCATACACGTCACCTAACGTTTGCTAGCGAGCCAGCCAGCTAACGTTAGCAGTTAAACAATTAACCATAGTGCCAACTCATGTCGTTACTACCCAGCATGAATCTGCTGGTAGCTAACCAACCAGGTTCAATCTTAGCTAGCTAACATTAGGCTCTAACTAGCCAAGCATATGGCTCTGAGATTCAAATAACAACATCATACATGTAATGCTAGCTAGCTAACAGTACACTTTAACTAAAAACTAAACCACTTTCTGTCAAAATTAGAAACGTGTAATATCTGAAAATGTAGCTAGCTAGACTATCTTACCCGTATACATGGATGGACGCTTCTCCCTGTCACGGATGCCATGGTTGCCCTTAGATTGAAGATGTAATCCAGAGACAGGTGTTTTATCCATCTCTTTAGCTATCATACTCTAATTCCACTGATTTCAAAACTCAAGCCTCCACAAAGTGGAGAGCAACACTTATGCAGCTCCACTACACGATACATTTAAAAAAGCCACGTTAGACAGGATTACCTACACATACTGACCAGCTCAAAATAGACAGAAGCCTTCTATATGGCAGACCAATCCGAACTCCTCTCTCGACATGTCCAGCCCACTCATTATCTCAGCCAATCGCGGCGAGCGGGAAGGTTGCTGTCTTTTTCTGTGGCTTAACCAACTAGGCTCTAAATTTAACAATTTTATTTGTATTTACAGATGGCATACAAGTTTGTTATTAAGGCACATGAAAGTTAACATGTTCCAGAAGGCATTTGTGCCAAAAAACGCATTTTGATTAATTAAAAAAAAATGTTACATTCAAATGACTCTCCTGTGAAGTAGTGACCCGCGACATGTGCCTAGTTTCCTGAAACAAGTCATAAATTAGTGTGAAAGTACCACGTTTTGCCCACTAGATGCTGCTGTTCCTACTTTTATCAGTTTTGCTGGTATCTTGTGTTTATTAAATGGATCACAACATTTTCTTTGCAACTTTAGGTAGAAAGCCAATAGCTATTAGTATGAAAAAGCTATTAGTTTTACTACCTAAAGTTGTAAAGATGTTTTGGTCCATTTAATAAACACTAGAGACCAGCTAAATGAATAAAAGGGTGGCAGTAGCAGGAACAGGAACAGGAACAGGAACAGGAACAGGAACAGGAACAGCGGCATCAGGTACTTTCACACTAATTTATGGTAAATAATGCCAGTGACTTCTAATGGCTATTTTCTCTGAACAGGGGATGAAAACCATCACTAGATTTACAGGGAATATATTACAAAGTATGAAGAAGCAATACTCCAAGCAGCAGCTCAATAATACTTGTCAGACATAGAAGTCTGTGGGTGTCTATTGATCATTTTATTGGATTCCTCATGTCTTACTAATTGAAAGGAAGAATAATGGTTCAAATCGGATGTTAGGTACTATATTTATTGAAGATTATATGAATCCTATAAATTAAAATGGCCAATTTGGGTGCAATCAATTAGCTTAATCTCAGAGATCAAATTATATTTCAACAAAATAATGTTTCACGAATGCTTATCTTATGTTTCTAACAACATAAATGATTTCAAAACAATCTGAGATGGTGGGTGTCATAGAATGACCCTACAGGAAGTAAAACAGACTTCATTTACAGAACCCTTCAGCCACTAACACCCCTAAAGCAGAGACCATGCATTGATCAACAGGGAGGGAAGAGCAGAGAGGAGCCCACCAAATAACCCTGAAAATAACCCAGCAAGAGATATTAAATCTCAACCATTTCCACATGCAAGCCCCCTTGCTTGCTTCGTAATGTTTCCAAGCCCTGATTAATTCTCTAGTGATATCGCAGTTTACATATTTATTCATGGCTCTACTGACTCAAGTGGAATCATTTTTCAAATAATGCAAGAAAAAAAATTCACTTTATTTGGAATGGCAAACCAGATAAAGTTAAACGAGCATATTTAGATAACGAACATGAGTTTAGAGGGTTAAAACTATGAAATATGAAGGCATTAAACCTCTCTCTTAAAGCCTCTATTGTACCGAAATCCAAATTGGTTTTCCAGCAAGCTACTGAGAGAGTCCCATCCTATGTTTAGGAGTGGGATATTTGCCTTTTTGCAGATTAGAACTTTACATTTTGTGTGGATTGACAATGGATCCCTGTTTAAAGTATCCTCCTTTTAAAATGAAGCCATACAGAGTTGGCTACAATTTCAATTTCATCCTCCAGATCAAATAATATGGCTAAACTCCAATATACTGATAGAGAAGAAACAGTAAGAAAAAGTACAGGATGGGTCTAACACATGAAAAGGAGAACAGTAAAATGATGTCACACAAGCAACTAATGACAGTGTATGGAGGTGTATGTTCAATACAACATTATAACCAACTCATCCACAAAATTAAAAGAAATTAAATAATTAGTCTGTCTGCCACCCATTCAAAATCAGTATGAATTGAAAAATGTATCAGTTTCACTAAAAGTCAAAAGGTTTGACAGCAATACCGTATAGAATTCAAGCAAGTTGGGAACAGGTTTTTGATGTCCCAAAACCATGGCATCGGGGTTATGAACTGATATACTGTATAAAACAACAATTGACACATCAATCTGTCCGTTTAAGTTTAAGCCGTTATATAAAATACTTGCTACAAAAAGAATGCTCAATATACAGTGGGGAAAAAACTTTTTTTGTCAGCCACCAATTGTGCAAGTTCTCCCATTTAAAAAGATGAGAGGCCTGTAATTTTCATCATAGGTACACGTCAACTGTGACAGACAAAATGAGAATTTTACTTCCAGAAAATCACATTGTAGGATTTTTAATGAATTTATTTGCAAATTATGGTGGAAAATAAGTATTTGGTCAATAACAAAAGTTTCTCAATACTTTGTTATATACCCTTTGTTGGCAATGACACAGGTCAAACGTTTTCTGTAAGTCTTCACAAGATTTTCACACACTGTTGTTGGTATTTTGGCCCATTCCTCCATGCAGATCTCCTCTAGAGCAGTGATGTTTTGGGGCTGTCGCTGGGCAACACAGACTTTCAACTCCCTCCAAAGATTATCTATGGGGTTGAGATCTGGAGACTGGCTAGGCCACTCCAGGACCTTGAAATGCTTCTTACGAAGCCACTCCTTCATTGCCCGGGCGATGTGTTTGGGATCATTGTCATGCTGAAAGACCCAGCCACGTTTCATCTTCAATGCCCTTGCTGATGGAAGGAGGTTTTCACTCAAAATCTCACGATACATGGCCCCATTCATTCTTTCCTTTACACGGATCAGTCGTCCTGGTCCCTTTGCAGAAAAACAGCCCCAAAGCATGATGTTTCCACCCCCATGCTTCACAGTAGGTATGGTGTTCTTTGGATGCAACTCAGCATTCTTTGTCCTCCAAACACGACGAGTTGAGTTTTTACCAAAAAGTACTATTTTGGTTTCATCTGACCATATGACATTCTCCCAATCCTCTTCTGGATCATCCAAATGCACTCTAGCAAACTTCAGACGGGCCTGGACATGTACTGGCTTAAGCAGGGGGACCCGTCTGGCACTGCAGGATTTGAGTCCCTGGCGGCGTAGTGTGTTACTGATGGTAGGCTTTGTTACTTTGGTCCCAGCTCTCTGCAGGTCATTCACTAGGTTCCCCCGTGTGGTTCTGGGATTTTTGCTCTCCGTTCTTGTGATCATTTTGACCCCACGGGGTGAGATCTTGCGTGGAGCCCCAGATCGAGGGAGATTATCAGTGGTCTTGTATGTCTTCCATTTCCTAATAATTGCTCCCACAGTTGATTTATTCAAACCAAGCTGCTTACCTATTGCAGATTCAGTCTTCCCAGCCTGGTGCAGGTCTACAATTTTGTTTCTGGTGTCCTTTGACAGTTCTTTGGTCTTGGCCACTGCTCTTGAGGAGATCTGCATGGAGGAATGGGCCAAAATACCAGCAACAGTGTGTGAAAACCTTGTGAAGACTTACAGAAAACGTTTGACCTGTGTAATTGCCAACAAAGGGTATATAACAAAGTATTGAGAAACTTTTGTTATTGACCAAATACTTATTTCCCACCATAATTTGCAAATAAATTCATTAAAAATCCTACAATGTGATTTTCAGGATTTTCTTTCTCATTTTGTCTGTCATAGTTGACGTGTACCTATGATGAAAATTACAGGCCTCTCTCATCTTTTTAAGTGGGAGAACTTGCACAATTGGTGGCTGACTAAATACTTTTTTTCCCCACTGTATGGGGCATTGAACAGTCAGCCTTGTGCAGACTCTGCCACGAAGAAACAGAATCAATATAACATATTTTCTGGTACTGTCCATCAGTGGCTTGCTTCTGGAGTCAGGTCCTGGTTCTGTCCATCAGTGTCTTGCTTCTGGAGTCAGGTCCAGGAATGGTTGTTTTGCCATGTTTACAAGCCCTGAAGTGTAGGAGTAAGTATATATACAGGCCCTAGTAGCATGGTGTAGTAGTATACAGTAGTATGGTGCAGTAGTATACAGTAGTATGGTGTAGTAGTATACAGTACTGTGGTGGAGTAGTATACAGTAGTACAGTAGTGTGGTGCAGTAGTATACAGTAGTAGTATTCAGTAGTGTGGTGTAGTAGTATACAGTAGTAGTATTCAGTAGTGTGGTGTAGTAGTATACAGTACTGTGGTGGAGTAGTATACAGTAGTGTGGTGTAGTAGTATACAGTAGTGTGGTGTAGTAGTATACAGTAGTATGGTGCAGTAGTTTACAGTAGTGTGGTGTAGTAGTATACAGTAGTGTGGTGTAGTAGTATACAGTAGTGTGGTGTAGTAGTATACAGTAGTGTGGTGTAGTAGTATACAGTAGTATACAGTAGTGTGGTGTAGTAGTATACAGTAGTATACAGTAGTATGGTGTAGTAGTATACAGTAGTGTGGTGTAGTAGTATACAGTAGTATACAGTAGTGTGGTGTAGTAGTATACAGTAGTATACAGTAGTGTGGTGCAGTAGTATACAGTAGTGTGGTGTAGTAGTATACAGTAGTATGGTGTAGTAGTATACAGTAGTGTGGTGTAGTAGTATACAGTAGTATACAGTAGTGTGGTGTAGTAGTTTACAGTAGTGTGGTGTAGTAGTATACAGTAGTGTGGTGTAGTAGTATACAGTAGTGTGGTGGAGTAGTTTACAGTAGTGTGGTGTAGTAGTATACAGTAGTATGGTGTAGTAGTTTACAGTAGTGTGATGGAGTAGTATACAGTAGTATGGTGTAGTAGTTTACAGTAGTGTGGTGTAGTAGTATACAGTAGTGTGGTGTAGTAGTTTACAGTAGTGTGATGGAGTAGTTTACAGTAGTGTGGTGTAGTAGTATACAGTAGTATGGTGTAGTAGTATACAGTAGTATGGTGTAGTAGTTTACAGTAGTGTGGTGTAGTAGTATACAGTAGTATGGTGTAGTAGTTTACAGTAGTGTGATGGAGTAGTTTACAGTAGTGTGGTGTAGTAGTATACAGTAGTATGGTGTAGTAGTTTACAGTAGTGTGGTGTAGTAGTATACAGTAGTGTGGTGTAGTAGTATACAGTAGTATGGTGGAATAGTTTACAGTAGTGTGATGGAGTAGTTTACAGTAGTGTGGTGTAGTAGTATACAGTAGTGTGGTGTAGTAGTATACAGTAGTGTGGTGTAGTAGTATTCAGTAGTGTGGTGTAGTAGTATACAGTAGTGTGGTGTAGTAGTATACAGTAGTATACAGTAGTATGGTGTAGTAGTATACAGTAGATTACAGTAGTACGGTGTAGTAGTATACAGTAGTGTGGTGTAGTAGTTTACAGTAGTGTGGTGTAGTAGTATACAGTAGTGTGGTGTAGTAGTTTACAGTAGTATACAGTAGTATGGTGTAGTAGTATACAGTAGATTACAGTAGTATGGTGTAGTAGTATACAGTAGATTACAGTAGTATGGTGTAGTAGTATACAGTAGTGTGGTGTAGTAGTTTACAGTAGTGTGGTGTAGTAGTATACAGTAGTGTGGTGTAGTAGTTTACAGTAGTGTGATGGAGTAGTTTACAGTAGTGTGGTGTAGTAGTATACAGTAGTATGGTGTAGTAGTATACAGTAGTATGGTGTAGTAGTTTACAGTAGTGTGGTGTAGTAGTATACAGTAGTATGGTGTAGTAGTTTACAGTAGTGTGATGGAGTAGTTTACAGTAGTGTGGTGTAGTAGTATACAGTAGTATGGTGTAGTAGTATACAGTAGTGTGGTGTAGTAGTATACAGTAGTGTGGTGCAGTAGTATACAGTAGTGTGGTGTAGTAGTATATAGTAGTATGGTGTAGTAGTTTACAGTAGTGTGATGGAGTAGTTTACAGTAGTGTGGTGTAGTAGTTTACAGTAGTGTGGTGTAGTAGTATACAGTAGTATGGTGTAGTAGTTTACAGTAGTGTGATGGAGTAGTTTACAGTAGTGTGGTGTAGTAGTATACAGTAGTATGGTGTAGTAGTATACAGTAGTATGGTGTAGTAGTTTACAGTAGTGTGGTGTAGTAGTATACAGTAGTATACAGTAGTATGGTGTAGTAGTATACAGTAGTTGACATTACTCCAGATAACTCCAGATGCTGCCAATTTAAAATATGAAGCCCTAAACCCTCACCACCCTTATAAAATAGCAGCAGTGTCTTTAATAAATCAGTCCTAGAGACAAGAAGGGCTCTGCCAACAGCCTAAACTCTCACGGTCACCAGATCAAGATCACTCACTCCAGTCCACCAATCCTCCAATGACTAGCATGCCTGGCCTCTGGACTGTTATCTGGCTGAATTACACAACGTCGGCACTGCAACAACAACTAAATAAAAGAGCCACTTTGCCAGCAGGCATGATGTGGTATGAGACATTTAGCAGGATTGTTTAAATGTGACAACATGGAGACAAAATGCAAAGGCAGGAGGCTGACCAGAGCATTGTTCTGGAGGTGTAGTTTCTGAAGGAAGCAAGACAACATTCCTAGAGATACTGTCTTGTGGTGCCCTGACCAGCAGGTGAATGAAGCATGAGTGACACACCTTGCAATAGATCAGCATATTCTGGATCCCATATCTGTGAACAAAGGTGATCACTTGAATGTGTGAATGACGTCTTTGTACAGTTAGAGCTCTACGATTGTTTCATTCGGCTCATTTGAGTTAGTAAATGGCCCCTCGATGATTTCCTCTCCACTCCTCTCCAACCATGATACTTTAATTTGCATTGAGCTGCATTAGAAAACACCTGGTTGTGGTCAGCAGCATCTGTTGCCTGTCTGGTCCACTCTAGTCAACACTCGGTTTCCAACACTACACCACTAATTCTAATCAGGACACATGGTCTCACCTTACATTTTCCCATCACCCCCCCCCCCCCCCCCCCCCACCACCAACCCCAGGAAAATTAAAACAAAGCCGTGAACGAGCCCTGGGGGAGACAGAGCAGGGGGGAGCAGTGGGAGTAAGAACGAGAACAGACCCATGTTTTCAGAAGTGGGTCATGTCTCCTGACTGAGTGACTGCAGTGAGTTTACCTGACACTGATTAGTTCATCGTGTTCATCGAGCAGAAACAATGGCTGGAGGTTAATCCCTCCCTGCAGCCAGCCGGGGGGCCAGGGACAGACTGCAGCACGGCCTGGACTCAATGACCACGTTAACATGCACACCGATATCCTGTTCATTATTTTGGGATACTCAAGTATTCTGTTTACTGTTGTTTTTCATGGTCTGCGCAGGCTCAGTTTCGCATATCATGGGTGTTGTGTGATGTTTTCATCTTATTGACAAACAAATCACTTCAAAAAGCAGGCTATACCCGTGCAGTTCGATCCACCAGAATAATTCCCTAATTATTTATTTTGCTGATACTCCATTCTGGACCGTATAGCCTGCTGGCTTAGGCTCCTTTCACCCCTAATTTAGACAAGTCTGCTCATCATTTCCGGCATTTGGTAGGCCATTTGTTTGTCAACTATAGTTAGATACATGCAGCTTCTCTTCTGTCATAACTTGTTGATTTAAATAAAAGTAGTGCTCAACAGAATAATGTCTCCGTTAACCTGGATCAGGACTGGGTTTCCGTCTCTGTTAAACTGGATCAGGACTGTGTTTCTGTCTCTGTTAAACTGGATCAGGACTGGGTTTCTGTCTCTGTTAAACTGGATCAGGACTGTGTTTCTGTCTCTGTTAAGCTGGATCAGGACTGGGTTTCCGTCTCTGTTAAACTGTATCAGGACTGGGTTTCCGTTTCTGTTAACCTGGATCAGGACTGGGTTGTGTTTCTCAAACTCAACTTTGGACATCGAAGTCAGTTCCAATGCATTTTTTCAGGGACTGATTTAGACATAATGTGCTGTCTCAGATGCCACAGGAATTCCCCCATTTGGCAGGGTGACACTCTCTCTCTGTCTATTTCTGTTGCATAGGGAAGTCGTCTCATTTTATTTCCTGCGCCAAAATATTGCAAAGACATGGTCTATACAACAAAACCTCGACACTGGGGACACGCCCGACACAGCTCTGAGAGGCTATAACACGCAGCCGGACTGGTGCGTGGCAAGGAAGGACCTGCCGCTGACAACCGACCCAGACGTCACCCGCCCCCCTGCACTTCTCTCTCGCCCTCTACATTCAACGAGAGACAGACAACACAGTTGTGCGAGGCGCTGGTGGGGGCGTCCGCGAACATGGAGGGAGCATCTAAGTCCCCGGCGGCACCGGGAAATGTTTGTTCCCTTGGACTGTCACCGTTCAGCAGTGAAAACTCCTTTGAATCTGCTGGGGACTCACATGCTATTAAGTGTATAATCTGCGACATGGATCACTGCAGCCCCCCCTCCGCTGGGCCGTGCTCTCTGGATCAGAGCTCTGTCCCTTTGGCGGTTGTGGCCTGTACGCAGACGGAGTCTCAGCAGCCCTCTTCTCAGGTGAGTTCTGTGGCTCAGGCCTCGCAATCTGCTTCGAGACACGGCAGAGGCCGGATCATTCCGGCTATTGTGATAGTGAGTTCGATGGTGAGGCACATATCTTTACCTGGGGCAAAAGTTCAGGATATCACCAGGTTGCTTCGCGAGGCTGTGAGTCAGTCACTGGGGGCTAATACTGTCATGGTTCATGTGGGGTCGAATGACATTATGAAGGGCAGCTCAGAAAAGCTGAAATGGATTTCAAAGAACTAATTGGGTCACTACTCGACACCAACAGACACCCCATAATATCTGGCCCTCTGCCCTCCCTAAATCATGGCATTGAACGGTTCAGCAGACGTTTACCCCTCCATAACTGGCTATGAGACTATTGCAGCACTGGGGTGTAACATTTATTGACAATTTTGATACCTTCTAGAAGCAAAGCTCGTATTATAAGGAGGATGGAATCCACCCAAGTAATTTCGGTTCCTGGATCCTTTCACAGGATTATAAGGCTGCGTTGAGACAATGACTTATCAATGACCCAAGCCCAGCTCATTTAATCCCTACCACTATATCACTGAGTTGTCATACTGCTGCATCAAATGTACATTATCCCAGGGGCGTTGGAAGACACAATGTAAGTAACCTAATTTATGTACCTCTAACTGCCCCGAATGCCTCTGATGATCTAATCATGTGCCTATGAACCAGAGTTATGCTGTTAGCACTGAGATGGTGTGCCCTAGTAGGAAGTCCACTGTGTGCAGCTCACCCTGTACTATCATAAATAACTTGAGTATGTCTACCTCTGCTAAGCTTCCCAGTAAAGCAAGAAAAACATTCAATCATCCCAGAAAAGTGTTAAAAATAGCCCACGTTAACATATGTAGCTTAAGAAACCAGGTTCATGAAATCAATAATTTGCTAGTAACAGATGACATTCATATTATGACAATCTCTGAAACTCACTTAGATAATACCTTTGATGATACAGTGGTAGCAATACATGGTTATAAGATCTACATAAAATACAGAAATGCCAAAGGTGGAGGTGTTGCCGTTTATATTCAGAACCACATTCCTGTAAAGCTTAGAGAGGATCTCATGTTAAATACTGTTGAAGTAATATTGCTACAGGTTCATCTGCCTCACCTAAAGCCCATTCTGGTGGGAAGCTGCTATAGACCACCAAGTGCTTACAGTCAGTATCTGGATAATGTGTGAAATGCTTGATAATGTATGTGATATCAAGAGAGGTATATTTTCTGGGTGATTTAAATATTGACTGGCTTTCATCAGGCTGCCCACTCAAGAGAAAGCTTCAAACTGTAACCAGTGCCTGCAACCTGGTTCAGGTTATCAGTCAACCTACCAGGGTTGTTACAAACAGCACAGGAATGAAATCACCAACATGTATTGATCACATCTTTACTAACGCTGCAGGAATTTGTTTGAAAACAGTATCCAAATCCATTGGATGTAGTGATCACAATATAGTAGCCATATCTAGGAAAACCAAAGTTCCAAAGGCTGGGCCTAATATTGTGTATAGGAGGTCATGCAATAAGTTCTGTAGCGATTCCTGTGTTGTTGATGTAAATAATATTTCTGTGGTCTGTAATGAGGAGCAACCAGAAACTGCACTTGACACATTTATGAAATTGCTTATCCGAGTTACTAATAAGCATGCACCCATTAAGAAAAAATGACTGTAAAAACTGTTAAATCCCCGTGGATTGATGAGGAATTGAAAAATTGTATGGTTGAGAGGGATGAGGCAAAATAAATGGCAAATAGGTCTGGCTGCACAACCGATTGGCAAACGTACTGCAAATTGAGAAATCATGTGACAAAAATGAATAAAAAGAAGAAACTACACTATGAAACAACGATAAATGACATAAAGAATGATAGTTATATGGGCAAAAAGGCAAACTCAGCTCCATCATTCATTGAATCAGATGGCTCATTCATCACAAAACCAACTGATATTGCCAACTACGTTAATTATTTTTTCATTGGCAAGATTAGCAAATTTAGGCATGACATGTCAGCAAGAAATGCTAACACTACACATCCAAATATATCTGACCAAATTATGAAAGACAAGCATTGTAATTTTGAATAAGTGTGAAAGAGGTGAAAAATTATTGTTGTCTATCAACAATGACAAGCCTCTGGGGTCTGACAACTTGGATGGAAAATTACTGAGGATAATAGCGGACGATATTGCCACTCCTATTTGCCACATCTTCAATTTAAGCCTACTAGAAAGTGTGTGCCCTCAGGCCTGGAGGGAAGCAAAAGTTATTCCCCTACCCAAGAATAGTAAAGCCCCTTTTACTGGCTCAAACAGCCGACCAATCAGCCTGTTACCAACCCTTAGTAAACTTTTGGGAAAAGTATTTTACAGTAAACAAATTGACAACAGACTTTCAGCACGCTTATAGGGAAGGACATTCAACAACACAGCACTTACACAAATGACTGATGATTGGCTGAGAGAAATTGATGATAAAAAGATTGTGGGAGCTGTTTTGTTAGGACTTCTGTGCGGCTTTTGACATGATCTATCACTTGCAGTGTAGTGCAGTCTACTGAACACTTAGACAAACCCTAGAGCTGTTTATCTTAGAGGTTGCCAGTCAAAACACTTTATATGTCACCGTTTCACTGATGGCTGATGACACTTGCCGCTGCTCTAAGCTTTTTCACTACATGTCTATTTAAAGTCAATGATAATATTTATAGATTGGGATAGCAGATGCATATCAAACCAGTAGGATTTGATTTTCATTGAGTGTCTGAAACATTTGCATGAAGCCAAACTCGCCCCAGGGATGAGGAAACAAACGGATACTATGACAGAAGAGAAAGACTGTTAGCAGAACTAAAGTGTGAAACTATCTGCTGTGTTTGGGATAACAAACACCGACAACAGCCTCTGTTCATCAACACTTATTAACAGCTACTCCCTGGAGACAGGAGCCTGCTCTCTGTGTGTGGTGAGATGGAAACCCTCTGCTACCACGGACAACACCCCCGTCTCACTCTCACACGCCCCACCCCACGATCCCCGTCTCCTCTCCAGACACAAAGCCGGGGCCATTCTCTGTGACCAACAACATCGACAAGGGACAGACGGGCTGTCGGAACATAGCAGTCTCTCGCTCCCAGCTGAGGAGCGGTGTGTGTGTGTGTGTGTTAGTTGAACAGTTTCCTGTGGTTGTGAAACGTGTGCCGCAGTGCACAGGAAGTGGCTATTTAAATAATTTGTCTCATTTCCTGGCTCCTTCAGCACCACCGATATAGACATGTATGGGTCCAGGTCAAAAGTAGGGTACTACATAGGGTGCCATTTGGGATACAGACTAGGTGAGGCAGGAAATGAGGATGACTCCTACTGTGGAAGAGCTGCCAAATATGATCTGTGCTCTAATGCAGTGTGTGAATGAGAGTGTCTGTTTCAACACACTTCATTTTATAGCTGCTACGTTCAAAACACAAGCTGTGTGATAAAAATATGATAAATGGTGATTATCACAATTAAAAGCTGTAAAAAAATACCTCTGTTCACTGAACTGTAATTGTGGTGCATGATTATTAACGATATTGCACCATTATGATTAAATCAATAATTCTGAGGCAGTTTTAGATGCTCAGTAAAATGCCAAAAGAGGGACTGCCTTAGCCACAATGAAGAGGCCAAATAATGCTCATGATGACGTGACAAACTAAATATTCAAAACAAAGTTACCCCGTGCAATAGAACCCCAGACTCGTGCAGCACATGCAGAAATAAAACCCCATTATTTTGCTCACATGCAGCGGTATGTCTGTCAACAAAGGATCATTTAGCTGGTAGAGAACAGGACTCCTGACATGATCCAGGGAGGTCGTGCTGGAGACCACACACAGCAGTAAACACACTACATCAGCTGCTGAGCGAAATACAGTGATACATTCCACTCATCAAAACATTACTATCCAAAAACATGCATTGAAAATAGCCTTCCAGACAACATAAAAACGCATGATTTTTTTTGTGTGTGAGCGGTTAAATTGACGCTTTTGAAGGCGTTAACGCTGGGAGAAGTATGTTTCACTACTAAGCGCCTTCTCATTCCAGCGTGTACACGCTCCTAAAGAAAACACGTTTCGTTTGATTTGGGATTTACAGAGACGCTCGCCCACTGGAGGCGAACTAAGGAATACATGTAGACTATTCAACACACTGTAGGGGAACCATAATAATTAAAACTACAAAATCAGTTAAATCAACTAGCCAATAATAGCCCACCATGTGCATGGATATTGGAATGTCATTATAAAACCCTCAGCCTAGTTTAAATGAAATCTAGTCATATTCAACAGAAAACAAAATACCAATGTATTGTCCTCACCTGTCCTGCACGTAATATGTTGCAATCACTTGGTTTATTAAAGGCCAAACACCGACAAAACTTGTTTAAAACAAAACCAAAAAGTTGTAAATTAGCTCTCAACTCAGCCGAGATGACACGTCAGATTTATACAAACAAACGCAACCGTGAACTAAATGAACCATTTCATTATATACCCTATTATCGTAATATTTCAATACCATAGCTTATTCTATAATGTCTAGTCTAGGTCTACATTCCCGTCTGCAACAATGTATCCAAAATATCATGAGAAAAAATGATTAGCGCCACTGCCGTTTCTGCTATGGTGACATAGGGCAAAGAACATCCTAACTATTTGGCTCGTCTCCACCCCGAAGCTTTTACAACATAAATTACACAGGGCGGTATTAAATAACCAACAGTGCCGCTACTCACCAATAATCCAGGTATCCGATCACCATTAGAGAAAATATGTATAATCCAAGCGACACAATTGCGCTTTATTCTCGAACAGACCGCTCGCTTTTGTTTGTATTGTAGCAGACAGCACTGTCCGTACCAGCCAAAACCTTTCTTTCCCTTGTCTGTGGCAGACTGCTCGGCAGCGCAGCCTCCTCGTCACTGGAGAACTCCCTACTGGCAAGTGACGCAGGCGGTGACACACAGACTGGCCAGCCCAGCTCCTTCCTGCCTTCCGAGACGGAGCGAGAGCTTCGTGACTCAACGAAACCATTTACTTCCACTGTCTATTCCGCCAGTAGAACATAAAACAAATAGTGGAGGATGAATATTTAAAGTACATAACATAAATTAATGGAGATGTGTTGAGGACAAGAAATGGTATGCGTACAATGGAACGAGTAGGCTATAGAACATGTATTTCATTGTGTCCAGTTCAGAATGATTTCTCCTGAGCAGTGATTTGTCTTGGCACGTCATCAGCGTCACGTCTCTGGGTGTTGCTGGGTTCCAGTTAAGGGAGAAGTGTGTCACACACACACACACACACACACACACACACACACACAGAGAGAGAGACAGAGAGAGAGACAGAGAGAGAGAGAGAGACGTTCAGTGTTGTTATGGCTGTTTAATCTCTAACTGAGGTTCAGTTATGTTATGGCTGTTTATTCTCTAACTCCCGAGTGGCGCAGTGGTCTAAGGCACTGTGCCACTAGAGATCCTGGTTCGAATCCAGCGGCGCACAATTGGTCCAGGGTAGGGGAGGGAATGACCGGCAGGGATGTAGCTCAGTTGGTAGAGCATGGTGTTTGCAACGCCAGGGTTGCGTGTTTGATTCCCACGGGGGGCCAGTATAAAAAAAATAGTGTATGCACTCACTAACTATAAATTGCTCTGGATAAGAGTGTCTGCTAAATGACTAAAATGTAATTGAGGTTCAGTTTTGTTATGGCTGTTTAATCTCTAACTGAGGTTCAGTGGTTCAGTTATGGCTGTTTAATCTGTAACTGAGGTTCAGTGGTTCAGTTATGGCTGTTTAATCTGTAACTGAGGTTCAGTGGTTCAGTTATGGCTGTTTAATCTCTAACTGAGGTTCAGTGGTTCAGTTATGGCTGTTTAATCTCTAACTGAGGTTCAGTGGTTCAGTTATGGCTGTTTAATCTGTGAATGAACAGATCCCCAGTAACACAGGTTGACTTTGTTCCCATGGTTATATAAACAGAGCAGAGTCTCTCTTGCTGCAGACTGACACCCGTTATATAACAGTGAAACACAGAGTAATTAAACCTTAGGAGACATTTAGTTCACTGACTGTCATCTCTGTAGAACTGTGTTGGGCCTACAGCTAATTAGTTGTTTATTAAATCACTGGTTGTTTTAATGAGGAGCCCTGGACTCAGGTCAACAGGATACAGCCGGGCTGAGGGCTGAGGGCTGAGGGCTGAGGGCTGAGGGCTGAGGGCTGAGGGCTGAGGGCTGAGGGCTGAGGGCTGAGGGCTGAGGGCTGAGGGCTGAGGGCTGAGGGCTGGGCTGAGGGCTGAGGGCTGAGGGCTGAGGGCTGAGGGCTGAGGGCTGAGGGCTGAGGGCTGAGGGCTGAGGGCTGAGGGCTGAGGGCTGAGGGCTGAGGGCTGAGGGCTGAGGGCTGAGGGCTGAGGGCTGAGGGCTGAGGGCTGAGGGCTGAGGGCTGAGGCTCTGACTGGTCTCTACTCTATTTCTTTGAAGTCTCCTGTCCCACAGAATCCCTCTTTTTGATAAACTCACAAATGTTTTCCTTCGCCTTCCAAGAAAAGGAGCTGTGTTGCAGAGTGTAAGGAGGGGGAGGAACAGGTGGAGGAGACGGGGAGGAGGGGGGAGGCACAGGAGGAGGAGACGGGGAGGAGGGGGGAGGCACAGGAGGAGGAAACGGGGAGGAGGGGGGAGGAACAGGTGGAGGAGACGGGGAGGAGGGGGGAGGCACAGGAGGAGGAGACGGGGAGGAGGGGGGAGGAACAGGGGGAGGAGACGGGGAGGAGGGGGGAGGCACAGGAGGAGGAGACGGGGAGGAGGGGGGAGGAGGGGGGAGGAACAGGGGGAGGAGACGGGGAGGAGGGGGGAGGCACAGGAGGAGGAGACGGGGAGGAGGGGGGAGGCACAGGAGGAGGAGACGGGGAGGAGGGGGAAGGCACAGGAGGAGGAGACGGGGAGGAGGGGGGAGGAACAGGAGGAGGAGACGGGGAGGAGGGGGGAGGAACAGGGGGAGGAGACGGGGAGGAGGAACGGGGAGGAGACGGGGAGGAGATGGGGAGGAGGGGGGAGGAACAGGAGGAGGAGACAGGAGGGAGGAACAGGGGGAGGAGACGGGGAGGAGGGGGGGAGGAACAGGGGGAGGAGACGGGGAGGAGGGGGGAGGAGGGGGGAGAAACACGGGGAGGAGACGGGGAGGAGGGGGGGAGAAACAGGGGGAGGAGACGGGGAGGAGGGGGGAGGCACAGGAGGAGGAGACGGGGAGGAGGGGGGAGAAACAGGGGGAGGAGACGGGGAGGAGGGGGGAGGAGGGGGGAGAAACAGGGGGAGGAGAGGGGGAGGAGGGGGGAGGCACAGGAGGAGGCGACGGGGAGGAGGGGGGAGAAACAGGGGGAGGAGACGGGGAGGAGGGGGGGGGGAACAGGGGGAGGAGGAACGGGGAGGAGACGGGGAGGAGATGGGGAGGAACAGGAGGAGGAGACGGGGAGGAGGGGGGGTGGAGGGACAGGAGGAGGAGGAGACGGGGAGGAGGGGGGGGGGGGACAGGAGGAGGAGATGGGGAGGAGGGGGGAGGAACAGTAGGAGGAGACGGGGAGGAGGGGGGAGGAACAGGAGGAGGAGGAGGCCTGAATTCATTAGAGCCATTCTCTTTAAAGTGTGTGCCAAATAGTTGGCCAAGAGCACAATAATGTCCCTCCATGCTTTCCATCTACGCAGGGAGAAAGGGCTGAGACTGCACATGCTGAGCGGAGAGACATCATCATAAAACGTCTCCAACTGAGAAGAACAGGGCCTACTGACTAGTATCAATACAAATGAAAATATGGTTATAACAATATTATCACTAGGGGTTCAAACTGTGTGAAGAGATGTGATCTGATTATAAACATGAACAATTTAGAAAGGAGAGAGAGAGAGAGATGGAGAGAGAGATGGAGAGAGAGAGAGAGAGAGAGAGAGCGAGAGAGAGAGAGAGAGAGAGAGAGAGAGAGAGAGAGAATTATAGTGGAAAATAAGTATTTGGTCACCTACAAACAAGCATTATTTCTGGCTCTCACAGACCTGTAACTTCTTCTTTAAGAGGCTCCTCTGTCCTCCACTCGTTACCTGTATTAATGGCACCTGTTTGAACTTGTTATCAGTATAAAAGACACCTGTCCACAACCTCAAACAGTCACACTCCAAACTCCACTATGGCCAAGACCAAAGAGCTGTCAAAGGACACCAGAAACAAAATTGTAGACCTGCACCAGGCTGGGAAGACTGAATCTGCAATAGGTAAGCAGCTTGGTTTGAAGAAATCAACTGTGGGAGCAATTATTAGGAAATGGAAGACATACAAGACCACTGATAATCTCTCTCGATCTGGGGCTCCACGCAAGATCTCACCCCGTGGGTTCAAAATGATCACAAGAACGGTGAGCAAAAATCCCAGAACCACACGGGGGGATCTAGTGAATGACCTGCAGAGAGCTGGGACCAAAGTAACAAAGCCTACCATCAGTAACACACTACGCCGCCAGGGACTCAAATCCTGCAGTGCGAGACGTGTCCCCCTGCTTAAGCCAGTACATGTTCAGGCCCGTCTGAAGTTTGCTAGAGTGCATTTGGATGATCCAGAAGAGGATTGGGAGAATGTCATATGGTCAGATGAAACCAAAATAGAACATTTTGGTAAAAACTCAGCTCGTCGTGTTTGGAGGACAAAGAATGCTGAGTTGCATCCAAAGAACACCATACCTACTGTGAAGCATGGGGGTGGAAACATCATGCTTTGGGGCTGTTTTTCTGCAAACGAACCAGGACGACTGATCCGTGTAAAGGAAAGAATGAATGGGGCAATGTATCGTGAGATTTTGAGTGAAAACCTCCTTCCATCAGCAAGGGCATTGAAGATGAAACGTGGCTGGGTCTTTCAGCATGACAATGATCCCAAACACATCGCCCGGGCAACGAAGGAGTGGCTTCGTAAGAAGCATTTCAAGGTCCTGGAGTGGCCTAGCCAGTCTCCAGATCTCAACCCCATAGAAAATCTTTGGAGGGAGTTGAAAGTCCGTGTTGCCCAGTGACAGCCCCAAAACATCACTGCTCTAGAGGAGATCTGCATGGAGGAATGGGCCAAAATATCAGCAACAGTGTGTGAAAACCTTGTGAAGACTTACAGAAAACGTTTCACCTGTGTCATTGCCAACAAAGGGTATATAACAAAGTATTGAGAAACTTTTGTTATTGACCAAATACTTATTTTCCACCATAATTTTCAAATAAATGCATAAAAAATCCTACAATGTGATTTTCTGGAAAAAAAATTCTCATTTTGTCTGTCATAGTTGACGTGTACCTATGATGAAAATTACAGGCCTCTCTCATCTTTTTAAGTGGGAGAACTTGCACAATTGGTGGCTGACTAAATACTTTTTTTCCCCACTGTAACAGATTGATAGCTGCAGATGTCCCTGAGGAGGACAACACTAGCAGACAGCTGGTCCCTGAGGAGGACAACACTAGCAGACAGCTGGTCCCTGAGGAGGACAACACTAGCAGACAGCTGGTCCCTGAGGAGGACAACACTAGCAGACAGCTGGTCCCTGAGGAGGACAACACTAGCAGACAGCTGGTCCCTGAGGAGGACAACACTAGCAGACAGCTGGTCTCTGAGGAGGACAACACTAGCAGACAGCTGGTCCCTGAGGAGGACAACACTAGCAGACAGCTGGTCCCTGAGGAGGACAACACTAGCAGACAGCTGGTCCCTGAGGAGGACAACACTAGCAGACAGCTGGTCCCTGAGGAGGACAACACTAGCAGACAGCTGGTCCCTGAGGAGGACAACACTAGCAGACAGCTGGTCCCTGAGGAGGACAACACTAGCAGACAGCTGGTCTCTGAGGAGGACAACACTAGCAGACAGCTGGTCCCTGAGGAGGACAACACTAGCAGACAGCTGGTCCCTGAGGAGGACAACACTAGCAGACAGCTGGTCCCTGAGGAGGACAACACTAGCAGACAGCTGGTCCCTGAGGAGGACAACACTAGCAGACAGCTGGTCCCTGAGGAGGACAACACTAGCAGACAGCTGGTCCCTGAGGAGGACAACACTAGCAGACAGCTGGTCCCTGAGGAGGACAACACTAGCAGACAGCTGGTCCCTGAGGAGGACAACACTAGCAGACAGCTGGTCCCTGAGGAGGACAACACTAGCAGACAGCTGGTCCCTGAGGAGGACAACACTAGCAGACAGCTGGTCCCTGAGGAGGACAACACTAGCAGACAGCTGGTCCCTGAGGAGGACAACACTAGCAGACAGCTGGTCCCTGAGGAGGACAACACTAGCAGACAGCTGGTCCCTGAGGAGGACAACACTAGCAGACAGCTGGTCTCTGAGGAGGACAACACTAGCAGACAGCTGGTCCCTGAGGAGGACAACACTAGCAGACAGCTGGTCCCTGAGGAGGACAACACTAGCAGACAGCTGGTCCCTGAGGAGGACAACACTAGCAGACAGCTGGTCCCTGAGGAGGACAACACTAGCAGACAGCTGGTCCCTGAGGAGGACAACACTAGCAGACAGCTGGTCCCTGAGGAGGACAACACTAGCAGACAGCTGGTCCCTGAGGAGGACAACACTAGCAGACAGCTGGTCTCACATCACACCCTTTTCCATATATAGAGCACCACCAGATAGAAGACTGACAACAGGTAGAAGACTGACAACAGGTAGAAGACCCTGACAACAGGTAGAAGACTGACAACAGGTAGAAGACTCTGACAACAGGTAGAAGACCTGACAACAGGTAGAAGACTCTGACAACAGGTAGAAGACTCTGACAACAGGTAGAAGACCCTGACAACAGGTAGAAGACTCTGACAACAGGTAGAAGACTGACAACAGGTAGAAGACTCTGACAACAGGTAGAAGACTCTGACAACAGGTAGAAGACTGACAACAGGTAGAAGACTCTGACAACAGGTAGAAGACCCTGACAACAGGTAGAAGACTGACAACAGGTAGAAGACCCTGACAACAGGTAGAAGACTCTGACAACAGGTAGAAGACTGACAACAGGTAGAAGACCCTGACAACAGGTAGAAGACTCTGACAACAGGTAGAAGACCCTGACAACAGGTAGAAGACTCTGACAACAGGTAGAAGACTGACAACAGGTAGAAGACTCTGACAACAGGTAGAAGACTCTGACAACAGGTAGAAGACCCTGACAACAGGTAGAAGACTCTGACAACAGGTAGAAGACCCTGACAACAGGTAGAAGACTCTGACAACAGGTAGAAGACTGACAACAGGTAGAAGACTCTGACAACAGGTAGAAGACTCTGACAACAGGTAGAAGACTGACAACAGGTAGAAGACTCTGACAACAGGTAGAAGACCCTGACAACAGGTAGAAGACTGACAACAGGTAGAAGACCCTGACAACAGGTAGAAGACTCTGACAACAGGTAGAAGACCTGACAACAGGTAGAAGACTCTGACAACAGGTAGAAGACTCTGACAACAGGTAGAAGACT
>CM062479.1:1158805-1164620 GCA_031479575.1 Coregonus ussuriensis | reverse complement strand
AGATATCTACTGCTATGCTACTGGGTAGACTATAGTAATATAGCTAGATATCTACTGCTATGCTACTGGGTAGACTATAGTAATATAGCTAGATATCTACTGCTATGCTACTGGGTAGACTATAGTAATATAGCTAGATATCTACTGCTATGCTACTGGGTAGACTATAGTAATATAGCTAGATATCTACTGCTATGCTACTGGGTAGACTATAGTAATATAGCTAGATATCTACTGCTATGCTACTGGGTAGACTATAGTAATATAGCTAGATATCTACTGCTATGCTACTGGGTAGACTATAGTAATATAGCTAGATATCTACTGCTATGCTACTGGGTAGACTATAGTAATATAGCTAGATATCTACTGCTATGCTACTGGGTAGACTATAGTAATATAGCTAGATATCTACTGCTATGCTACTGGGTAGATTAGTAGTAATACTGCTATGCTACTGGGTAGATATCGTAATATTGCTAGATATCTAGCTATGCTGGGTAGACTATAGTAATATAGCTAGATATCTACTGCTATGCTACTGGGTAGACTATAGTAATATAGCTAGATATCTACTGCTATGCTACTGGGTAGATTAGTAATATTGCTAGATATCTACTGCTATGCTACTGGGTAGACTATAGTAATATAGCTAGATATCTACTGCTATGCTACTGGGTAGATAAGTAACATAGATCTATATGCTATAATGCTATGTTACTGGGTAGACTATGGGCCTGTGTACATAACACTGTAAGCTATTTAAGAGTCCAAACTACATATTGTCAGTGTCATCACACAGGAATGCCACAGAGGCCAGATATGCATCAGCCAGTTTATGATCCTTTCTCTGCAGGTCACTCTAATGTACACTAAGGTCAGCTTCCCCTGGACTGGCCTGGTGGTTGGGAGGAACAAGGCTGATTAAATGCTGCTGCATGGTGTAACATGGGAAACAGGCTGAGTGTGTGTGTGCTGTAAGTTCTCATGCTACTCACCCATGTTTACTGTCATCATCAGGAAGTGATCTTGTTGAACTCAGAGCTCAACTCCTCTGGTCTGGCGGCTTTGAGCTCAACTCCTCTGGTCTGGCTGCTCTGAGCTCAACTCCTCTGGCCTGGCGACTCTGAGCTCAACTCCTCTGGCCTGGCGACTCTGAGCTCAAATCCTCTGTTCTGACTCTGAGCTCAACTCCTCTGGTCTGGTAAAGTCTTCACCCTGAGAGAAAGAACAAAAACACAGGTTAAAGTACATACTACATGGTCCACATTTCAATACAAGGGATTTGCTGATTTGATATCAATTGGAGTTGCTCATCTCATGTCCTCACATCAATGTTCTGGACCTCTACACTGTGTTACTAAGCCCTCAAGCACTTCCATCCATTCCTACAGGGCCAACATGTCCTGGTCAGGTTGGACAATATGTCAAGGAGGAACGCGCTCCCGTCAACTTCACTCTGGCGAGAGACATCTTGCTATAGAGCAGCGAACATATGTTGTCTCTCAGAGCAACGCGTGCCAGGCAGATTTAACTCAGTTCCGGATTTACTGTTGCGAGGGAACCCTCTGCCAGGGGAGTGGCGATTTCATCCCGAAATCATCGAGGAGGTGTGGGGGCGTTGCGGCAGGGCTGCCGTCGACCTGTACGCGTCGCAGGACAACGCTCACTGTCGCCTGCTCTTCACGATGACAGATCACAACGCTCATCTAGGCGTGGATGCGCTGCCCAACAAGTTGCCAGACATGCTTCTGTATGTGGGCCTGATCCCCCCTACTCTGGACAGAGTGAGAGCGAACGGTCTATCCCTCATCCTGATAGCCCCGCATTGGCCCGGGAAGCCATGACTGGCGGAGATTGTACCTGCTCCTGTACGCACAACCATGGCGCCTCCCACAGCGCAGGGATCTGCTATCCCAAGCGCTGGGCGAAATATTCCACCCTCATCCCGAGCCGATGAGGCTCTGGAGCCAACTTAGACTCTGTTGGCTCCAGAGCCTCTTCTACAAGAGGTCCTTACAACCTAAAGTGTATTCGAGAGGTGGTGTGAGAGACGCGAGTTGGTCCTCTTTCAACGTTCCATCCATGCCGTTCTCTCCTTCCTACAGCAAAAGCTCGACAAGGGTAAAGCCTTTTCCACCGTTAAGGTCTACCTGGCCACAATCACCCCGTTAAGGTCTACCTGGCCACAATCACCCCGTTAAGGTCTACCTGGCCACAATCACCCCGTTAAGGTCTACCTGGCCACAATCACCCCGTTAAGGTCTACCTGGCCACAATCACCCCGTTAAGGTCTACCTGGCCACAATCACCCCGTTAGGGTCTACCTGGCCACAATCACCCCGTTAGGGTCTACCTGGCCACAATCACCCCGTTAGGGTCTACCTGGCCACAATCACCCCGTTAGGGTCTACCTGGCCACAATCACCCCGTTAAGGTCTACCTGGCCACAATCACCCCGTTAGGGTCTACCTGGCCACAATCACCCCGTTAGGGTCTACCTGGCCACAATCACCCCGTTAGGGTCTACCTGGCCACAATCACCCCGTTAAGGTCTACCTGGCCACAATCACCCCGTTAGGGTCTACCTGGCCACAATCACCCCGTTAGGGTCTACCTGGCCACAATCACCCCGTTAGGGTCTACCTGGCCACAATCACCCCGTTAGGGTCTACCTGGCCACAATCACCCCGTTAGGGTCTACCTGGCCACAATCACCCCGTTAAGGTCTACCTGGCCACAATCACCCCGTTAGGGTCTACCTGGCCACAATCACCCCGTTAAGGTCTACCTGACGACAATCACCCCTGGTTTGTTGTTTAATGTCTCCATCCGGCTCACCCCCTGGTTTGTTGTTTTAATGTCTCCATCCGGCTCACCCCCTGGTTTGTTGTTTTAATGTCTCTGTCCGGCTCACCCCCTGGTTCGTTGTTTAATGTCTCCATCCGGCTCACCCCCTGGTTCGTTGTTTAATGTCTCCATCTGGCTCACCCCCTGGTTTGTTGTTTTAATGTCTCTGTCCGGCTCACCCCCTGGTTCGTTGTTTTAATGTCTCTGTCCGGCTCACCCCCTGGTTCGTTGTTTTAATGTCTCTGTCCGGCTCACCCCCTGGTTCGTTGTTTAATGTCTCCATCCGGCTCACCCCCTGGTTTGTTGTTTAATGTCTCCATCCGGCTCACCCCCTGGTTTGTTGTTTAATGTCTCCATCCGGCTCACCCCCTGGTTTGTTGTTTTATGAAGGCAAGCTGAGTGGGCTGAGCAGGCTGAGCGGGCTGAGCGGGCTGAGCGGGCTGAGCGGGCTGAGTTGCCGTGAGTTTCTAGAACTGCAGCCAAACCCTCCCTGGCATGTTCCCTTCCCTTCTATCACATCAACACCATACTACTATTGTGCTGTTTAAAGGGATGACTCCTCTCCTCCTCTCCTCCCCTATCACCTCCTCTCTTCTCCTCCCCTATTCTCTCCTCCTCCTCTCCTCCTCTATTCTCTCCTCTCCTATTCTCTCCTCCTCTCCTCCCCTATTCTCTCCTCCTCTCCTCCCCTATTCTCTCCTCCTCTTCGCCAGCCCAACTCTCCTCCACTCTTCTCCTCGCCCTGTAGATGGGCGATTCCACAGCCAGTGGAAGAAGAAAATATTTATAGTATGTCAGATTGTTCTTGCAATTCTAACATAGGAACTTCATTGGGAAGAAGGATGTTTAACTGGGCAATTCCACGATAATGGAATTGCGCTGAGACTCAGAATATTCACTTAAAATGTATGCCAACAAAAAAACATTGTTTAAAAAGTTTTAAAAACCATCCAACTCTTTGCACAATTACTAATTTCAACAATTTACACTGAAAATGACTAAAAACACATTTTCTGGAAAAACGGTGCAGATGCTAAATTTGGTAATAGAATTTCAGTTAAATCTCCCTCTTTATAGTGTCCATATCTGTTAGGAATGGAGTCAACGATGTCTGCAAAAAGAATGGGCTGTCAGTTATGACATGACACCTTGACTTTGAAAAAATCTCTTTTGGTTATTGAACTACAGAAAGTGGATTTACACCCGGTAACGGAATTACGATTACGGATTTACATCATGGGCCCCTGATCTGTACTATACAGAAATACATAATGATGATATGAATGTCGTGCTCTTCATGGTGAGAATAGGAACACAAAAGGTAGAAATATACAATATCCTCCATTACATATTTGGGTGTTATTCTACACACTGTTATTTTAATGAGCTCTGCCTCCAAACATGACCAAATTTGGTTGGTCCGGACCAGACCAAATCTGAACCAATCATAGACATCTATGTTTCACAAGTTTGGACATCAAAGTATAGTACAGTACAGTAGAGGGCAGTCCAGTGTAGTTCAGTATAATAGAGTAGAGGGCAGTACAGTACAGTGTAGTTCAGTAAAATACAGTAGAGGGCAGTACAGTATAGTTCAGTATAATACAGTAGAGGGCAGTACAGTGTAGTTCAGTATAATACAGTAGAGGGCAGTCCAGTGTAGTTCAGTATAATACAGTAGAGGGCAGTCCAGTGTAGTTCAGTATAATACAGTAGAGGGCAGTCCAGTGTAGTTCAGTATAATACAGTAGAGGGCAGTCCAGTGTAGTTCAGTATAATACAGTAGAGGGCAGTCCAGTGTAGTTCAGTATAATACAGTAGAGGGCAGTACAGTCCAGTGTAGTTCAGTATAATACAGTAGAGGGCAGTCCAGTGTAGTTCAGTATAATACAGTAGAGGGCAGTACAGTGTAGTTCAGTATAATACAGTAGAGCGCAGTACAGTGTAGTTCAGTATAATACAGTAGAGGGCAGTCCAGTGTAGTTCAGTATAATACAGTAGAGGGCAGTCCAGTGTAGTTCAGTATAATACAGTAGAGGGCAGTCCAGTGTAGTTCAGTATAATACAGTAGAGGGCAGTCCAGTCCAGTGTAGTTCAGTATAGTACAGTAGAGGGCAGTACAGTGTAGTTCCGTATAATACAGTAGAGGGCAGTCCAGTGTAGATCAGTATAATACAGTAGAGGGCAGTCCAGTGTAGTTCAGTATAATACAGTAGAGGGCAGTCCAGTGTAGTTCAGTATAATACAGTAGAGGGCAGTCCAGTGTAGTTCAGTATAATACAGTAGAGGGCAGTACAGTGTAGTTCAGTATAATACAGTAGAGGGCAGTACAGTGTAGTTCAGTATAGTACAGTAGAGGGCAGTACAGTGTAGTTCAGTATAATACAGTAGAGGGCAGTACAGTCCAGTGTAGTTCAGTATAATACAGTAGAGGGCAGTACAGTGTAGTTCAGTATAATACAGTAGAGGGCAGTACAGTGTAGTTCAGTATAATACAGTAGAGGGCAGTACAGTGTAGTTCAGTATAATACAGTAGAGGGCAGTCCAGTGTAGTTCAGTATAATACAGTAGAGGGCAGTACAGTGTAGTGTAGTTCAGTATAATACAGTAGAGGGCAGTACAGTGTAGCTCAGTATAATACAGTAGAGGGCAGTACAGTCCAGTGTAGTTCAGTATAATACAGTAGAGGGCAGTCCAGTGTAGTTCAGTATAATACAGTAGAGGGCAGTCCAGTCCAGTGTAGTTCAGTATAATACAGTAGAGGGCAGTACAGTGTAGTTCAGTATAATACAGTAGAGGGCAGTACAGTCCAGTGTAGTTCAGTATAGTACAGTAGAGGGCAGTACAGTGTAGTTCAATATAATACAGTAGAGAGCAGTCCAGTGTAGTTCAGTATAATACAGTAGAGGGCAGTCCAGTGTAGTTCAGTATAATACAGTAGAGGGCAGTCCAGTGTAGTTCAGTA
>CM062479.1:1068805-1153805 GCA_031479575.1 Coregonus ussuriensis | reverse complement strand
ATATTAGAGACTGACGTCTAAATACTATATTAGAGACTGAAGTCTAAATACTATATTAGAGACTGAAGTCTAAATACTATATTAGAGACTGAAGTCTAAATACTATATTAAAGACTGAAGTGTTAATATTAAACACTATATTAGAGACTGAAGTCTAAATACTATATTAAAGACTGAAGTATTAATATTAAATACTATATTAGAGACTGAAGTCTAAATACTATATTAGAGACTGAAGTCTAAATACTATATTAAAGACTGAAGTATTAATATTAAATATTATATTAGAGACTGAAGTCTAAATACTATATTAGAGACTGAAGTCTAAATACTATATTAGAGACTGAAGTCTAAGTACTATATTAGAGACTGACGTCTAAATACTATATTAGAGACTGAAGTCTAAATATTAGATGACCAATGAAGCTGCATGAGACAATAGTTCATACTAAGATACAAAACTCAGACTGGAGTCAAGAGGCAGACAGAACACTCAGACTGGAGTCAAGAGGCAGACAGAACACTCAGACTGGAGTCAAGAGGCAGACAGAACACTCAGACTGGAGTCAAGAGGCAGACAGAACAATCAGACTGGAGTCAAGAGGCAGACAGAACACTCAGACTGGAGTCAAGAGGCAGACAGAACACTCAGACTGGAGTCAAGAGGCAGACAGAACACTCAGACTGGAGTCAAGAGGCAGACAGAACACTCAGACTGGAGTCAAGAGGCAGACAGAAGAACACTCAGACTGGAGTCAAGAGGCAGACAGAAGAACACTCAGACTGGAGTAAAGAGGCAGACAGAACACTCAGACTGGAGTCAAGAGGCAGACAGACAGAACACTCAGACTGGAGTCAAGAGGCAGACAGAAGAACACTCAGACTGGAGTCAAGAGGCAGACAGACAGAACACTCAGACTGGAGTCAAGAGGCAGACAGACAGAACACTCAGACTGGAGTCAAGAGGCAGACAGACAGAACACTCAGACTGGAGTCAAGAGGCAGACAGAAGAACACTCAGACTGGAGTCAAGAGGCAGACAGACAGAACACTCAGACTGGAGTCAAGAGGCAGACAGAACACTCAGTCTGGAGTCAGGAGGCAGACAGAACACTCAGACTGGAGTCAAGAGGCAGACAGAACACTCAGTCTGGAGTCAAGAGGCAGACAGAACACTCAGACTGGAGTCAAGAGGCAGACAGACAGAACACTCAGACTGGAGTCAAGAGGCAGACAGAACACTCAGACTGGAGTCAAGAGGCAGACAGAAGAACACTCAGACTGGAGTCAAGAGGCAGACAGAACACTCAGACTGGAGTCAAGAGGCAGACAGAACACTCAGACTGGAGTCAAGAGGCAGACAGACAGAACACTGAAGGAAGGAAAAGTAGTAGGTTCCTAAATCATCTTAGTAACAGACATTCAGAATAATGATGCAGAGATGTAAGCAGACGTTATCCAGGTGTTCATCAGCCTTCTACCATAAGAACCCTGATAGAACCCTGCTGTCTGCCTTCTCCCATCTCCCTGGCTGAGATCAAGCTAACAGGCCATCTATAGAGCAGAGCTGTTCTTTCCATTACGCTAGGATGTTGATGACATGTTATCACAAACGCATTCATTCATTCGTGTTTTTCCTCCCATATGAAGCTATGCAGAGCAGGGTTGGGGAAAATTTGAGGGACCAGAGTTAGCAACGGCACATTGTCCAATGAATCGTTTTATTTTCGAAAGCTTCCACATGAAATCATAACTTGTCCTAACCTGGGTATCTTCATCCTAGAGTCATTTCAGGAAGGTTAACAGAAACCCAAAATAAATATTTGAATAAATGCCATATTTTTTTCAATGACTTTTCAATAAACTTAAATTGAAAAGCTATTTAAAGTTTTTCCATTTATAAAGTTTAAATTCAAACCACTTCCTGAATTGACAAGCTTCAATTCAAATTGACTCCAACCCTACTGCAGAGTCTAGGCCTATATGATCAGGACAAATGTATGTTATTTTTCCCCCTCTATTTTCCCCCCTTTTTCGGTCTTGTCTCATCGCTGCAACTCCCCAACGGGCTCGGGAGAGGCGAAGGTCGAGTCATGCGTCAACCGAAACATGCCCCGCCAAACCGCGATTCTTAACACACGCCCGCTTAACCCGGAAGCCAGCTGCACCAATGTGTCGGAGGAAAAACTGCTCAACTGACGACTGGCCCACCACAAGGAGTCGCTAGAGCGCGATGAGCTAAGTAAAGCCCCGCCAGCCAAACCCTCCCCTAACCCGGACGACGCTGGGCCAAACCCTCCCCTAACCCGGACGACGCTGGGCCAAACCCTCCCCTAACCCGGACGACGCTGGGCCAAACCCTCCCCTAACCCGGACGACGCTGGGCCAATTGTGCGCCGCCCTATGGGACTCCCGGGCACGGCCGGTTGTGACACAGCCTGGGATCGAACCCGGGTCTGTAGTGCCATGAAAACATCCCCCACACCAGCAGCCTGCAACATTGACACGCGGCATGATGGATGCATTTACACTTGGTTTTCTCCATACCCAAGTCCTCCCATCAGCGTGAAACAGCAGGAACTTAGACCACTGAAAAAGCAGTTTCTTGTTTTTTGCAGAAAGAAGTGGAACTCTGTAAGATCGTCGGCTGCCATACCCCATTCGTGTCAAGGTACGACAAGTTGTGCATTCTTTTATGGGTCTTTGGGCACCAACGTTGTACTGGACTGGCAGTTGACTAACTGTAGCCCGTCTGCTGCTCTGCACTATTAGTATCAGCCTCCTTTGTCCTCTTTCATCAATGACCCGTTTTCCACCACTGGCCTGCCGTTGGCTGGATGTCCTTTGGGTGGTGGACCATTCTTGATACACACAGGAAACTGTTGAGCGTGAAATACCCAGCAGCGTTGCAGTTCTCGACACACGATAAACCAGTGCACCTGGCACCTACTACCATACACCATTCAAAGGCACTTAAATATTTTGTCTTGACCATTCACCCTCTGAATGGCACACATACACAATCAATTGCCTCAAGGCTTAAAAATCCTTCTTTAACCCGTCTCCTCCACTTCATCTAAACTGATTGAAGTGGATTTAACAGGTGACATCAATAAGGGATCACAGCTTTCACCTGGATTCACCTGGTCAGTCTGTCATGGAAATAGCAGGTGTTCTTAATGTTTTGTACACTCCGTGTATAGCACAACTTTGGATTTCACCCTCGCCGATGACATGCAGCCAACACCATGCTTGAAAATATGAAGAGTGAAGAGTGGTACACGATGTGTTGGATTTACCCCAAATATAAAAAAGTTAATTTCTTTGCCACATTTTTTGCAGTATTACTTTAGTGCCTTGTTGCAAACAGGATGGATGTTTTGGAATATTTTTATTCTGTACAGGCTTCCTTCTTTTTACTATGTAATTTAGGTTAGTATTGTGGAGTAACTACAATGTTGTTGAAGCATCCATCCTCAGTTCTCATATCACAACCATTCAACTCTGTAATTGTTTTAAAATAACCTTTGGCCACATGGTGAAATCCCTGAGCAATTTCCTTCCTCTACGGCAACCGAGTTAGGAAGGAAGCCTGTATCTTTGTAGTGACTGGGTGTATTGATAAACCATCCAAAGCCTAATTAATAACTTCACCATGCTCAATTAGGTGCCCTTCTTTGTGAGACATTGAAATAAATCCATTGGAAAACCTCCCTGGTCTTTGTGGTTGAATCTGTGCTTGAAATGTCGACTCGATTGAGGGACCTTACAGATACAGTTGAAGTCGGAAGTTTACATACATCTAGGTTGGAGTCATTAAAACTAGTTTTTCAACCACTCCACAAATTTCTTGTTAACAAACTATAGTTTTGGCAAGTCGGTTAGGACATCTACTTTGTTCATGACACAAGTAATTTTTCCAACAATTGTTTACAGACAGATTATTTCACTTATAATTCACTGTATCACAATTCCAGTGGGTCAGAAGTTTACATACACTAAGTTGACTGTGCCTTTAAACAGCTTGGAAAATTCCAGAAAATTATATCATGGCTTTAGAAGCTTCTGATAGGCTAATTGACATCAATTGAGTCAATTGGAGGTGTACCTGCGGATGTACAGTGGGGGAAAAAAGTATTTAGTCAGCCACCAATTGTGCAAGTTCTCCCACTTAAAAAGATGAGAGAGGCCTGTAATTTTCATCATAGGTACACGTCAACTATGACAGACAAATTGAGGAAAAAAAATCCAGAAAATCACATTGTAGGATTTTTAATGAATTTATTTGCAAATTATGGTGGAAAATAAGTATTTGGTCACCGACAAACAAGCAAGATTTCTGGCTCTCACAGACCTGTAACTTCTTCTTTAAGAGGCTCCTCTGTCCTCCACTCATTACCTGTATTAATGGCACCTGTTTGAACTTGTTATCAGTATAAAAGACACCTGTCCACAACCTCAAACAGTCACACTCCAAACTCCACTATGGCCAAGACCAAAGAGCTGTCAAAGGACACCAGAAACAAAATTGTAGACCTGCACCAGGCTGGGAAGACTGAATCTGCAATAGGTAAGCAGCTTGGTTTGAAGAAATCAACTGTGGGAGCAATTATTAGGAAATGGAAGACATACAAGACCACTGATAATCTCCCTCGATCTGGGGCTCCACGCAAGATCACACCCCGTGGGGTCAAAATGATCACAAGAACGGTGAGCAAAAATCCCAGAACCACACAGGGGGACCTAGTGAATGACCTGCAGAGAGCTGGGACCAAAGTAACAAAGCCTACCATCAGTAACACACTACGCCGCCAGGGACTCAAATCCTGCAGTGCCAGACGTGTCCCCCTGCTTAAGCCAGTACATGTCCAGGCCCGTCTGAAGTTTGCTAGAGTGCATTTGGATGATCCAGAAGAGGATTGGGAGAATGTCATATGGTCAGATGAAACCAAAATATAACTTTTTGGTAAAAACTCAACTTGTTGTGTTTGGAGGACAAAGAATGCTGAGTTGCATCCAAAGAACACCATACCTACTGTGAAGCATGGGGGTGGAAACATCATGCTTTGGGGCTGTTTTTCTGCAAAGGGACCAGGACGACTGATCCGTGTAAAGGAAAGAATGAATGGGGCCATGTATCGTGAGATTTTGAGTGAAAACCTCCTTCCATCAGCAAGGACATTGAAGATGAAACGTGGCTGGGTCTTTCAGCATGACAATGATCCCAAACACACCGCCCGGGCAACGAAGGAGTGGCTTCGTAAGAAGCATTTCAAGGTCCTGGAGTGGCCTAGCCAGTCTCCAGTTCTCAACCCCATAGAAAATCTTTGGAGGGAGTTGAAAGTCTGTGTTGCCCAGCGACAGCCCCAAAACATCACTGCTCTAGACGAGATCTGCATGGAGGAATGGGCCAAAATACCAGCAACAGTGTGTGAAAACCTTGTGAAGACTTACAGAAAACGTTTGACCTGTGTCATTGCCAACAAAGGGTATATAACAAAGTATTGAGAAACTTTTGTTATTGACCAAATACTTATTTTCCACCATAATTTGCAAATAAGTTCATAAAAAATCCTACAATGTGATTTTCTGGATTTTTTTTCCTCATTTTGTCTGTCATAGTTGACGTGTACCTATGATGAAAATTACAGGCCTCTCTCATCTTTTTAAGTGGGAGAACTTGCACAATTGGTGGCTGACTAAATACTTTTTTTCCCCACTGTATTTCAAGGCCTACCTTCAAACTCAGTGCCTCATTGCTTGACATCATGGGAAAATGAAAACAAATCATCCAAGACCTCAGAAAAAAAAAAACTGTAGACCTCAACAAGTCTGGTTCATCCTTGGGAACAATTTCTAAACGCCTGAAGGTACCACGTTAATCTGTACAAACAATAGTACGCAAGTATAAACTCCATGGGACCACGCAGCCGTCATACGCTCAGGAAGGAGATGCGTTCTGTCTCCTAGAGATTAACATACTTTGGTGCGAAAAGTGCAAATCAATCCCAGTGTCTAGTTTGAGAAACAGACGCCTCACAGGTCCTCAACTGGCAGCTTCATTAAATAGTACCCATAAAACACCAGTCTCAACTAAAAAATTAAAAGCCATATCTCAGACCGCCCATCTTAATCTTTTCTTTTTATTGGCCAGTCGGAGATATGGCTTTTTCTTTGCAACTCTGCCTAAAAGGTCAGCATCCCGGAGTCGCCTCTTCACTGTTGACGTTGAGACTGGTGTTTTGCGGGTACTACTTAATGAAGCTGCCAGTTGAGGACCTGTGAGGCGTCTGTTTCTCAAACTAGACAATGTAATGTATTTGTCTTCTTGCTCAGTTGTGCACCGGGGCCTCCCACTCCTCTTTCTATTCTGGTTAGAGCCAGTTTGCGCTGTTCTGTGAAGGGAGTAATACACAGCGTTGTACGAGATCTTCATAGCAATTTCTCGCATGGAATAGCTTTCATTTCTCAGAACAAGAATAGACTGATGAGTTTCAGAAGAAAGTTATTCATTTCTGGCCATTTTGAGCCTGTAATCGAACCCACAATTGCTGATGCTCCAGATACTCAACTAGTCTCAAGAAGGCCAGTTGTATTGCTTCTTTAATCAGCACAACAGTTTTCAGCTGTGCTAACATAATTGCAAAAGGGTTTTCTAATGATCAATTAAGGAGAGGAGACAGTTGGGAAAGGGTTAGACAGTTCTCCGTAAGGAGAGGAGACAGTTGGAAAAGGGTTAGACAGTTCTCAGTAAGGAGAGGAGACAGTTGGAAAAGGGTTAGACAGTTCTCCGTAAGGAGAGGAGACAGTTGGGAAAGGGTTAGGGTTAGACAGTTCTCAGAGAGGAGACAGTTGGAAAAGGGTTAGACAGTTCTCCGTAAGGAGAGGAGACAGTTGGAAAAGGGTTAGACAGTTCTCCGTAAGGAGAGGAGGCAGTTGGGAAAGGGTTAGACAGTTCTCCGTAAGGAGAGGAGACAGTTGGGAAAGGGTTAGAGTTAGACAGTTCTCAGAGAGGAGACAGTTGGAAAAGGGTTAGACAGTTCTCCGTAAGGAGAGGAGGCAGTTGGGAAAGGGTTAGACAGTTCTCCGTAAGGAGAGGAGACAGTTGGGAAAGGGTTAGACAGTTCTCAGTAAGGAGAGGAGACAGTTGGGAAAGGGTTAGAGTTAGACAGTTCTCAGAGAGGAGACAGTTGGAAAAGGGTTAGACAGTTCTCCGTAAGGAGAGGAGACAGTTGGGAAAGGGTTAGACAGTTCTCCGTAAGGAGAGGAGACAGTTGGAAAAGGGTTAGACAGTTCTCAGTAAGGAGAGGAGACAGTTGGGAAAGGGTTAGAGTTAGACAGTTCTCAGAGAGGAGACAGTTGGGAAAGGGTTAGACAGTTCTCCGTAAGGAGAGGAGACAGTTGGGAAAGGGTTAGACAGTTCTCAGTAAGGAGAGGAGACAGTTGGGAAAGGGTTAGAGTTACACAGTTCTCCGTAAGGAGAGGAGACAGTTGGGAAAGGGTTAGAGTTACACAGTTCTCCGTAAGGAGAGGAGACAGTTGGGAAAGGGTTAGACAGTTCTCAGTAAGGAGAGGAGAAAGTTGGGAAAGGGTTAGACAGTTCTCAGTAAGGAGAGGAGACAGTTGGGAAAGGGTTAGACAGTTCTCCGTAAGGAGAGGAGACAGTTGGGAAAGGGTTAGACAGTTCTCCGTAAGGAGAGGAGACAGTTGGGAAAGGGTTAGACAGTTCTCAGAGAGGAGAGGAGACAGTTGGGAAAGGGTTAGACAGTTCTCAGTAAGGAGAGGAGACAGTTGGGAAAGGGTTAGACAGTTCTCAGTAAGGAGAGGAGACAGTTGGAAAAGGGTTAGACAGTTCTCCGTAAGGAGAGGAGACAGTTGGGAAAGGGTTAGACAGTTCTCAGTAAGGAGAGGAGAAAGTTGGGAAAGGGTTAGACAGTTCTCAGTAAGGAGAGGAGACAGTTGGGAAAGGGTTAGACAGTTCTCCGTAAGGAGAGGAGACAGTTGGGAAAGGGTTAGACAGTTCTCCGTAAGGAGAGGAGACAGTTGGGAAAGGGTTAGACAGTTCTCAGAGAGGAGAGGAGACAGTTGGGAAAGGGTTAGACAGTTCTCAGTAAGGAGAGGAGACAGTTGGGAAAGGGTTAGACAGTTCTCAGTAAGGAGAGGAGACAGTTGGAAAAGGGTTAGACAGTTCTCCGTAAGGAGAGGAGACAGTTGGGAAAGGGTTAGACAGTTCTCAGTAAGGAGAGGAGACAGTTGGGAAAGGGTTAGACAGTTCTCAGTAAGGAGAGGAGACAGTTGGAAAAGGGTTAGACAGTTCTCCGTAAGGAGAGGAGACAGTTGGGAAAGGGTTAGACAGTTCTCAGTAAGGAGAGGAGAAAGTTGGGAAAGGGTTAGACAGTTCTCAGTAAGGAGAGGAGACAGTTGGAAAAGGGTTAGACAGTTCTCAGAGAGGAGACAGTTGGAAAAGGGTTAGACAGTTCTCAGAGAGGAGAGGAGACAGTTGGAAAAGGGTTAGACAGTTCTCCGTAAGGAGAGGAGACAGTTGGAATAGGGTTAGACAGTTCTCAGAGAGGAGACAGTTGGGAAAGGGTTAGACAGTTCTCAGAGAGGAGAGGAGACAGTTGGAAAAGGGTTAGACAGTTCTCCGTAAGGAGAGGAGACAGTTGGGAAAGGGTTAGACAGTTCTCAGTAAGGAGAGGAGAGAGTTGGAAAAGGGTTAGACAGTTCTCAGAGAGGAGAGGAGACAGTTGGAAAAGGGTTAGACAGTTCTCAGTAAGGAGAGGAGACAGTTGGAAAAGGGTTAGACAGTTCTCAGTAAGGAGACAGTTGGGAAAGGGTTAGACAGTTCTCAGTAAGGAGAGGAGACAGTTGGAAAAGGGTTAGACAGTTCTCCGTAAGGAGAGGAGACAGTTGGAAAAGGGTTAGACAGTTCTCAGAGAGGAGACAGTTGGAAAAGGGTTAGACAGTTCTCAGAGAGGAGAGGAGACAGTTTGAAAAGGGTTAGACAGTTCTCCGTAAGGAGAGGAGACAGTTGGGAAAGGGTTAGACAGTTCTCAGTAAGGAGAGGAGACAGTTGGAAAAGGGTTAGACAGTTCTCAGAGAGGAGACAGTTGGAAAAGGGTTAGACAGTTCTCAGAGAGGAGACAGTTGGAAAAGGGTTAGACAGTTCTCAGAGAGGAGACAGTTGGAAAAGGGTTAGACAGTTCTCAGAGAGGAGACAGTTGGAAAAGGGTTAGACAGTTCTCAGAGAGGAGAGGAGACAGTTGGGAAAGGGTTAGACAGTTCTCAGTAAGGAGAGGAGACAGTTGGAAAAGGGTTAGACAGTTCTCAGTAAGGAGAGGAGACAGTTGGAAAAGGGTTAGACAGTTCTCAGAGAGGAGACAGTTGGAAAAGGGTTAGACAGTTCTCAGAGAGGAGAGGAGACAGTTGGGAAAGGGTTAGACAGTTCTCAGTAAGGAGAGGAGACAGTTGGGAAAGGGTTAGACAGTTCTCAGAGAGGAGAGGAGACAGTTGGAAAAGGGTTAGACAGTTCTCAGTAAGGAGAGGAGAGAGTTGGGAAAGGGTTAGACAGTTCTCAGAGAGGAGACAGTTGGAAAAGGGTTAGACAGTTCTCAGAGAGGAGAGGAGGCAGTTGGAAAAGGGTTAGACAGTTCTCAGTAAGGAGAGGAGAGAGTTGGGAAAGGGTTAGACAGTTCTCAGAGAGGAGACAGTTGGAAAAGGGTTAGACAGTTCTCCGTAAGGAGAGGAGAAAGTTGGGAAAGGGTTAGACAGTTCTCCGTAAGGAGAGGAGACAGTTGGAAAAGGGTTAGACAGTTCTCAGAGAGGAGACAGTTGGAAAAGGGTTAGACAGTTCTCAGAGAGGAGAGGAGACAGTTTGAAAAGGGTTAGACAGTTCTCCGTAAGGAGAGGAGACAGTTGGGAAAGGGTTAGACAGTTCTCAGTAAGGAGAGGAGACAGTTGGAAAAGGGTTAGACAGTTCTCAGAGAGGAGACAGTTGGAAAAGGGTTAGACAGTTCTCAGAGAGGAGACAGTTGGAAAAGGGTTAGACAGTTCTCAGAGAGGAGACAGTTGGAAAAGGGTTAGACAGTTCTCAGAGAGGAGACAGTTGGAAAAGGGTTAGACAGTTCTCAGAGAGGAGAGGAGACAGTTGGGAAAGGGTTAGACAGTTCTCAGTAAGGAGAGGAGACAGTTGGGAAAGGGTTAGACAGTTCTCAGAGGAGAGGAGACAGTTGGAAAAGGGTTAGACAGTTCTCAGTAAGGAGAGGAGAGAGTTGGGAAAGGGTTAGACAGTTCTCAGAGAGGAGACAGTTGGAAAAGGGTTAGACAGTTCTCAGAGAGGAGAGGAGACAGTTGGAAAAGGGTTAGACAGTTCTCCGTAAGGAGAGGAGACAGTTGGAAAAGGGTTAGACAGTTCTCAGAGAGGAGACAGTTGGAAAAGGGTTAGACAGTTCTCAGAGAGGAGAGGAGACAGTTGGAAAAGGGTTAGACAGTTCTCCGTAAGGAGAGGAGACAGTTGGAAAAGGGTTAGACAGTTCTCAGAGAGGAGAGGAGACAGTTGGAAAAGGGTTAGACAGTTCTCCGTAAGGAGAGGAGACAGTTGGAAAAGGGTTAGACAGTTCTCAGAGAGGAGAGGAGACAGTTGGAAAAGGGTTAGACAGTTCTCCGTAAGGAGAGGAGACAGTTGGAAAAGGGTTAGACAGTTCTCAGAAAGGAGAGGAGACAGTTGGAAAAGGGTTAGACAGTTCTCCGTAAGGAGAGGAGACAGTTGGAAAAGGGTTAGACAGTTCTCAGAGAGGAGAGGAGACAGTTGGAAAAGGGTTAGACAGTTCTCCGTAAGGAGAGGAGACAGTTGGAAAAGGGTTAGACAGTTCTCAGAGAGGAGAGGAGACAGTTGGAAAAGGGTTAGACAGTTCTCAGTAAGGAGAGGAGAGAGTTGGGAAAGGGTTAGACAGTTCTCAGAGAGGAGACAGTTGGAAAAGGGTTAGACAGTTCTCCGTAAGGAGAGGAGAAAGTTGGGAAAGGGTTAGACAGTTCTCCGTAAGGAGAGGAGACAGTTGGAAAAGGGTTAGACAGTTCTCAGAGAGGAGACAGTTGGAAAAGGGTTAGACAGTTCTCAGAGAGGAGAGGAGACAGTTTGAAAAGGGTTAGACAGTTCTCCGTAAGGAGAGGAGACAGTTGGGAAAGGGTTAGACAGTTCTCAGTAAGGAGAGGAGACAGTTGGAAAAGGGTTAGACAGTTCTCAGAGAGGAGACAGTTGGAAAAGGGTTAGACAGTTCTCAGTAAGGAGAGGAGACAGTTGGAAAAGGGTTAGACAGTTCTCAGAGAGGAGACAGTTGGAAAAGGGTTAGACAGTTCTCAGAGAGGAGACAGTTGGAAAAGGGTTAGACAGTTCTCAGAGAGGAGACAGTTGGAACAGGGTTAGACAGTTCTCAGAGAGGAGAGGAGACAGTTGGGAAAGGGTTAGACAGTTCTCAGTAAGGAGAGGAGACAGTTGGGAAAGGGTTAGACAGTTCTCAGTAAGGAGAGGAGAGAGTTGGGAAAGGGTTAGACAGTTCTCAGAGAGGAGACAGTTGGAAAAGGGTTAGACAGTTCTCAGAGAGGAGAGGAGACAGTTGGAAAAGGGTTAGACAGTTCTCCGTAAGGAGAGGAGACAGTTGGAAAAGGGTTAGACAGTTCTCAGAGAGGAGACAGTTGGAAAAGGGTTAGACAGTTCTCAGAGAGGAGAGGAGACAGTTGGAAAAGGGTTAGACAGTTCTCCGTAAGGAGAGGAGACAGTTGGAAAAGGGTTAGACAGTTCTCAGAGAGGAGAGGAGACAGTTGGAAAAGGGTTAGACAGTTCTCCGTAAGGAGAGGAGACAGTTGGAAAAGGGTTAGACAGTTCTCAGAGAGGAGAGGAGAGGTTGGAAAAGGGTTAGACAGTTCTCCGTAAGGAGAGGAGACAGTTGGAAAAGGGTTAGACAGTTCTCAGAAAGGAGAGGAGACAGTTGGAAAAGGGTTAGACAGTTCTCCGTAAGGAGAGGAGACAGTTGGAAAAGGGTTAGACAGTTCTCAGAGAGGAGAGGAGACAGTTGGAAAAGGGTTAGACAGTTCTCCGTAAGGAGAGGAGACAGTTGGAAAAGGGTTAGACAGTTCTCAGAGAGGAGAGGAGACAGTTGGAAAAGGGTTAGACAGTTCTCAGTAAGGAGAGGAGACAGTTGGGAAAGGGTTAGACAGTTCTCAGAGAGGAGACAGTTGGAAAAGGGTTAGACAGTTCTCAGTAAGGAGAGGAGACAGTTGGGAAAGGGTTAGGGTTAGACAGTTCTCAGAGAGGAGACAGTTGGGAAAGGGTTAGGGTTAGACTAGCCCTTGATCATGACTCACAGTTCCATTCCATTACACATAAGTGTCATTGGAGGAAGGCATCTTCCTTAGGGGGGAGTTTTGTTAAGAGCCCCACCATTCAATCTGAACATTAACACGCATCACCTGCAGTACGGTTTGGAAGCATAAGGACCTTATCTTCCATATCAGCGAGAACCAATAATAATATTAATAAAAAACTAAAAGTGAAATTGATACACACCTTTATAGTGTTAGTGTTCCCACACTGCCATATCTCCACACTACAGCACTTGTTTATGGAAAACAGATGGAAGACAGGTGACCACCTGCGCTAGTTCTCTCTCTAGCGTGGGCCAACACTGCGTCCAAGCCTAACTCAGGAAGTGTAGGTTCTAGGAGGGAGGCCCCATAGCTGTATGGATCTGGAACTGCTACAGTAAGTATATTTTTTTCGTTGAAGGATTCTTTCTGATGAAAGATAAGGGACATATGTTTCGAAAGCCATATCCGAAAGCGATGATTGACGTTTCTAAACGTTAAAACATAGCGTCCGAATTGTAGTTCACAGGAGCCTGTCATAGATGAAGCTGACAGCTGAAAACTGTAGGGAGAAGGCAGAATGCTGCCTAGAGTTTTTCGAGAGCTATGGTTAGACAGTTCTCAGTAAGACAGTTGGAAAAGAAAAAAAGACTACAGGACAGGGGATGACCCTACAGGGCAGGTGTTGATTGGTTGGGGAACCCAGCAGCCAATGACAACAAAGATGAACCGAACCACAGCCAATGACAACAGTTAACTGGTCCACAGTTTGTGGAGGAGAGAGGGCAATCTAACCCTACACACTGGGAGGATAGATGTTCATCCTGACTCACTAAACCATGACAATATAAACACATAAGCGACATAGAAGATGGATATTGCAGACTGTCAAAGGCTAGTCTGTTTATTCAGCATGGATTCTCACCTTGTTACCTGGGTGGCTTCATTCTTCTGAAAACAGGTATCGAATAAACCAGTGAAGTTATCAAACACCAGACAGGAAGAGTGGAGAAATACTGAAGAGGACCCAAAGCATAAACAGTTACATCCGGAAGCTGCGCTCAGTTCGTGAACAGTTGGCGAGTAAAAGTGCAAAATAAAAAACGTATATTCACCCTGGTAAAACCTTGCATATAATGTGCTCTCTCCCAGGTAAAGAAATAATTCTCTGGTGACATATGGACGTCCCTCGAAAGTTGCAAAAGATCAGCTCTCTTTAAGAGGAACGTTTCTGTCTCTCTCCCCGCTTGTCCTCTCTTCTTCTTCGTCTTCTTCTTCTTCTTCTTCTTCTTCTTTAAGGTTTTATTGGCGGACTACATCCAACACGGTGTATTGCCGCCACCTACCGGGTGGGGTAAAAACGGAGATAACTCTTGTCTTCGGTTCTTTTTCCCACAAGTCAGAGCAGCGAGTCTTGCCGCGTTCACATGCTAGTTGGAACTAGGACATTTGGAAAATTCCGAGTGGATGATTCGTGAAACAGTTTCCGTAATGAACACACCTGATGTCCGCAAGAACATAAACTTCGGGAAATGATGTACTAAATCCACGAACTGTAGTGTGTGCTGCCCTCCAGTGGATGCATTGCAGACCCCAGACAGAGTAGAGACTGACAACATTTGAATTCAAAGTTCAAGCTTAGACTAACAAGTCATTTGATAACTTTATATTATTTATTTGCTATAAATTATTGGACTTGTCCATTTACATTTGGGATTGATCAAATCAAATCAAATCAAACCTTACCGTGAAAGGTCAACTAGCCGGTGCCCCCGCACATTGACTCTGCACCGGTACCCCCCTGTGTATATAGCCTCCCTACTGTTATTTTATTTTACTGCTGCTCTTTTTTTCTCAACACTTTTTTGTTGTTTTATTTTACTTTTTTGATTAAAAATAAATGCACTGTTGGTTAAGGGCTGTAAGTAAGCATTTCACTGTAATGTCTGCACCTGTTGTATTCGGCGCATGTGGCCAATAAAATTTGATTTGATTTGATTTGATTTGAAATGCTTACTTACAAGCCCTTAACCAACAATGCAGTTCAAGAAAGAGTTAAGAAAATATTTACCAAATAAACTGAAGTAAAAAATTATAAAAAGTAACACAATAAAATAACAATAACGAGGCTATATACAGGAGATACCGGTACCGAGTCAATGTGTGGGGGTACAGGTTAGTCCAGGTAATTTGTACATGTAGGTAGGGGTAAAGTGACTATACATAGACAATAGACAGCGGGTACCAGCAGTGTAAAAACATGTAAATAGTTTGGGTGGCCATTTGATTAATTGTTCAGCAGTCTTATGGCTTGGGGGTAGAAGCTGTTAAGGAGCCTCTTGGTCCTAGACTTGGCGCTCCGGTACCGCTTGCCGTGCGGTAGCAGGGAGAACAGTCTATGACTAGGGTTGCTGGAGTCTTTGACACATTTTGAGGGCCTTCCTCTGACACTGCCTGGTGTAGAGGTCCTGGATGGCAGGAAGCTTGGCCCCAGTGATGTACTGGGCCGTACACACTACCCTCTGTAGCGCTTTACGGTCAGATGCCAAGCAGTTGCCATACCAGGCGGTGATGCAACCAGTCAGGATGCTCTTGATGGTGCAGCTGTATAACTTTTTGAGGATCTGGGGACCCATGCCAAATCTTTTCAGTCTCCTGAGGAGGAAAAGGTGTTGTCGTGCCCTCTTCACAACTGTCTTGGTGTGTTTGGACCATGATAGTTTGTTGGTGATGTGGACACCAAGGAACTTGAAGCTCTCAACCTGCTCCACTACAGCCCCGTCGATGTGAATGGGGGCGTGCTCGGCCCTCCTTTTCCTGTAGTCCACAATCATCTCCTTTGTCTTGATCACGTTGAGGGAGAGGTTGTTATCCTGGCACCAAACGGCCAGTTCTATTGTATTTGAAGCTGTTTTGAAGCTGGTGTACAAAACCCAAAGTAAAAGACGCAAAAAAACGAAACTTAGGAATGGGAAGCAGAATAGCCCACATAGAACAGACCTACCTACTGCTTCTTAGACTGGCTTTCAATCCGGGGTTTATATACGTCATCGATCACCACCGAACACGTATAAATCCGACAGTGATCCTGTTGTGTCCGGGGCAGAATGCAGTGCTTTAGCATATTTCCATGTTAAAGGACCCATGAGCACCAACGGGAAGTTCATAGAAGCATGTCAAATTGGGTGTCAAATGAAAGCTAAGAGTCAATTTGTTGTTGTTGAAATTAAGGCATATATAAATTTTTCAACCATTTTCCATCCTAAAAATGAGGAATAAGCAAAGGCTTTTATTTCTGGTCAAACAGATGGAAAAGGGGTCTCAGATAACATCTACCAGAAAAACACTTAAAAGGTATTAGAATTACATCAAAACACAATCATGCTGAAGTAAAGACCCCTGCCAACACTTAAATTTAGTTTGGGATAAATTATTTGCCTTCTGGAAGTTTAAACGCCCACAGCAGTAGAAATCTACTTTTTCTAGCTGAAAGACGATGGCCAGAGCTTACCCATGATGTTGCACAACCATTTACGCCAATAAGGCATCGTTTTAGTCAAAGTATGATATATTTGGGCTTGCAGAGACAAATCCGAACTGCCCACTTCGTGGGTCTTTTCCTATGATATGATATACAAATTATTTTCAGCCTATGTTTTGTTTCAGGGCGGGGTTTTATTTGAATGTTACCATTTACATTTAAAATTTTAGTCATTTAGCAGACGCTCTTATCCAGAGCGACTAACAGTTAGTGAGTGCATACATTTACCACCCACCATTGTGGCATTGTTTATATATCAGAAACAGCGGCAAAGGTATTCCTCTTCATAACAGAGAAACAGACTTGACTTTTTTCCACCAGTTTCATTACATTTACGTCATTTAGCAGACGCTCTTATCCAGAGCGACTTACAAATTGGTGCATTCACCCTATAGCCAGTGGGATAACCACTTTACAATTATTATTATTTTATTTTTTATGTTTATTTTTTTGGGGTAAGAGGGGGGTAGAAGGATTACTTTATCCTATCCCAGGTGTTCCTTAAAGAGGTGGGGTTTCAAGTGTCTCCGGAAGGTGGTGAGTGACTCCGCTGACCTGGCGTCGTGAGGGAGCTTGTTCCACCATTGGGGTGCCAGAGCAGCGAACAGTTTTGACTGGGCTGAGCGGGAACTGTGCTTCCGCAGAGGAAGGGGAGCCAGCAGGCCAGAGGTGGATGAATGCAGTGCCCTCGTTTGGGTGTAGGGACTGATCAGAGCCTGAAGGTACGGAGGTGCCGTTCCCCTCACAGCTCCATAGGCAAGCACCATGGTCTTGTAACAGATGCGAGCTTCAACTGGAAGCCAGTGGAGTGTGCGGAGGAGCGGGGTGACGTGAGAGAACTTGGGAAGGTTGAACACCAGACGGGCTGCGGCATTCTGGATGAGTTTTAGGGGTTTAATGGCACAGGCAGGGAGCCCAGCCAACAGCGAGTTGCAGTAATCCAGACGGGAGATGACAAGTGCCTGGATTAGGACCTGTGCTGCTTCCTGTGTAAGGCAGGGTCGTACTCTCCGAATGTTTTAGAGCATGAACCTGCAGGATCGGGTCACCGCCTTGATGTTAGCGGAGAACGACAGGGTGTTGTCCAGGGTCACGCCAAGGCTCTTCGCACTCTGGGAGGAGGACACAACGGAGTTGTCAACCGTGATGGCGAGATCATGGAACAGGCAGTCCTTCCCCGTGAGGAAGAGCAGCTCCGTCTTGCCAAGGTTCAGCTTGAGGTGGTGATCCGTCATCCATACTGATATGTCTGCCAGACATGCAGAGATGCGATTCGCCACCTGGTTATCAGAAGGGGGAAAGGAGAAGATTAGTTGTGTATCGTCAGCGTAGAAATGATAGGATAGGCCATGTGAGGATATGACAGAGCCAAGTGACTTGGTGTATAGCGAGAATAGGAGAGGGCCTAGAACTGAGCCCTGGGGGACACCAGTGGTGAGAGCACGTGGTGCGGAGACAGCTTCTCGCCACGCCACTTGGTAGGAGCGACCGGTCAGGTAGGACGCAATCCAAGAGTGAGCCGCGCCGGAGATGCCCAGCTCGGAGAGGGTGGAGAGGAGGATCTGATGGTTCACAGTATCAAAGGCAGCAGACAGGTCTAGAAGGACAAGAGCAGAGGAGAGAGAGTTAGCTTAAGCAGTGCGGAGAGCCTCCGTGACACAGAGAAGAGCAGTCTCAGTTGAATGACCAGTCCTGAAACCTGACTGGTTTGGGTCAAGAAGGTCATTCTGAGAGAGATAGAAAGAGAGTTGGCTAAAGACCGCACGCTCAATAGTTTTGGAGAGAAAAGAAATAAGGGATACTGGTCTGTAGTTGTTGACATCAGAGGGATCAAGTGTTGGTTTTTTGAGAAGGGGTGCAACTCTCGCTCTCTTGAAGACGGAAGGGACATAGCCAGCGGTCAAGGATGAGTTGATCAGCGAGGTGAGGTAGGGGAGAAAGTCACCGGAGATGGTCTGGAGAAGGGAGGAGGGGATGGGGTCAAGCGGGCAGGTTGTTGGGCGGCCTGCAGTCACAAGTCGCGAGATTCATAATCCATTGCATCATTTGTCAATTTTCCCGTATTTTTTAGCTGGTCGATATTAAAAGATATACACTACCGGTCAAAAGGGTCAAGGGTTTTTCTTTATTTTTACTATTTTCTACATTGTAGAATAATAGTGAAGACATCAAAACTATGAAATAACACATATGGAATCATGTAGTAACCAAAAAAGTATTAAACAAATCTAAATATATTTTATATTTGAGATTCTTCAAATAGCCACCCTTTGCCTTGATGACAGCTTTGCACACTCTTGGCATTCTCTCAACCAGCTTCATGAGGTAGTCACCTGGAATGCATTTAAATTAACAGGTGTGCCTTGTTAAAAGTTAATTTGTGGAATGTATTTCCTTCTTAATGCGTTTGAGCCAATCAGTTGTGTAGTGACAAGGTAGGGGGGGTATACAGAAGATAGCCCTATTTGGTAAAAGACCAAGTCCATATTATGGCAAGAACCGCTCAAATAAGCAAGAGAAACGACAGTCCATCATTACTTTAAGACATGAAGGTCAGTCAATACGGAACAGTTCAAGAACTTTGAAAGTACCACATGAAGCTGGTTGAGAGAATGCCAAGAGTGTGCAAAGCTGTCATCAAGGCAAAGGGTGGCTATTTGAAGAATCTCAAATATAAAATATATTTTTATAAATCAGTCAGTCAACAGAGGAGTCTACCAACCAGTCAGTCAACAGAGGAGTCTACCAACCAGTCAGTCAACAGAGGAGTCTACCAACCAGTCAGTCAACAGAGGAGTCTACCAACCAGTCAGTCAACAGAGGAGTCTACCAACCAGTCAGTCAACAGAGGAGTCTACCAACCAGTCAGTCAACAGAGGAGTCTACCAACCAGTTAGTCAACAGATCAGTCTACTAGACAGACAGTCAACAGCGGAGTCTACTAAACAGTCAGTCACAGAACAGTCTACTAAACAGTCAGTCAACAGAACAGTCTACTAAACAGTCAGTCAACAGATAAGTCTACTAAACAGTCAGTCAACAGAACAGTCTACTAAACAGTCAGTCACAGATAAGTCTACTAAACAGTCAGTTACAGAACAGTCTACTAAACAGTCAGTCAACAGAACAGTCTACTAAACAGTCAGTCAACAGAACAGTCTACTAAACAGTCAGTCAACAGTCCAGTCTACTAAACAGTCAGTCAACAGAACAGTCTACTAAACAGTCAGTCACAGATAAGTCTACTAAACAGTCAGTTACAGAACAGTCTACTAAACAGTCAGTCAACAGAACAGTCTACTAAACAGTCAGTCAACAGAACAGTCTACTAAACAGTCAGTCACAGATAAGTCTACTAAACAGTCAGTCAACAGAACAGTCTACTAAACAGTCAGTCAACAGAACAGTCTACTAAACAGTCAGTCAACAGAACAGTCTACTAAACAGTCAGTCAACAGAACAGTCTACTAAACAGTCAGTCACAGATAAGTCTACTAAACAGTCAGTCAACAGAACAGTCTACTAAACAGTCAGTCAACAGAACAGTCTACTAAACAGTCAGTCAACAGAACAGTCTACTAAACAGTCAGTCACAGATAAGTCTACTAAACAGTCAGTCACAGAACAGTCTACTAAACAGTCAGTCACAGATAAGTCTACTAAACAGACAGTCACAGAACAGTCTACTAAACAGTCAGTCACAGAACAGTCTACTAAACAGTCAGTCAACAGAACAGTCTACTAAACAGTCAGTCACAGAACAGTCTACTAAACAGTCAGTCAACAGAACAGTCTACTAAACAGTCAGTCAACAGAACAGTCTACTAAACAGTCAGTCACAGATAAGTCTACTAAACAGACAGTCACAGAACAGTCTACTAAACAGTCAGTCACAGAACAGTCTACTAAACAGTCAGTCAACAGAACAGTCTACTAAACAGTCAGTCACAGAACAGTCTACTAAACAGTCAGTCAACAGTCCAGTCTACTAAACAGTCAGTCAACAGAACAGTCTACTAGACAGACAGTCAACAGAACAGTCTACTAAACAGTCAGTCAACAGAACAGTCTACTAGACAGACAGTCAACAGAACAGTCTACTAAACAGTCAGTTAACAGAACAGTCTACTACACAGACAGTCAACAGAACAGTCTACTAAACAGTCAGTCACAGAACAGTCTACTAAAAAGTCAGTCACAAAACAGTCTACTAAACAGTCAGTCAACAGAACAGTCTACTAAACAGTCACAGAACAGTCTACTAAACAGTCAGTCAACAGAACAGTCTACTAAACAGTCAGTCACAGAACAGTCTACTAAACAGTCAGTCACAGAACAGTCTACTAAACAGTCAGTCACAGAACAGTCTACTAAACAGTCAGTCACATAACAGTCTACTAAACAGTCAGTCACAGAACAGTCTACTAAACAGTCAGTCAACAGAACAGTCTACTAAACAGTCAGTCAACAGAACAGTCTACTAAACAGTCAGTCACAGAACAGTCTACTAAACAGTCAGTCACAGAACAGTCTACTAAACAGTCAGTCAACAGAACAGTCTACTAAACAGACAGTCACAGAACAGTCTACTAAACAGACAGTCAACAGAACAGTCTACTAAACAGTCAGTCAACAGAACAGTCTACTAAACAGTCAGTCAACAGAACAGTCTACTAGACAGACAGTCAACAGAACAGTCTACTAAACAGTCAGTCACAGAACAGTCTACTAAACAGTCAGTCAACAGAACAGTCTACTAAACAGTCAGTCACAGAACAGTCTACTAAACAGTCAGAGAACAGTCTACTAAACAGTCAGTCAACAGAACAGTCTACTAAACAGTCAGTCACAGAACAGTCTACTAAACAGGCAGTCAACAGAACAGTCTACTAAACAGACAGTCACAGAACAGTCTACTAAACAGTCAGTCACAGAACAGTCTACTAAACAGTCAGTCAACAGAACAGTCTACTAAACAGTCAGTCAACAGTCCAGTCTACTAAACAGTCAGTCACAGAACAGTCCACTAAACAGTCAGTCAACAGAACAGTCTACTAAACAGTCAGTCAACAGAACAGTCTACTAAACAGTCAGTCACAGAACAGTCTACTAAACAGTCAGTCACAGAACAGTCTACTAAACAGTCAGTCAACAGAACAGTCTACTAAACAGACAGTCACAGAACAGTCTACTAAACAGTCAGTCACAGATCAGTCTACTAAACAGTCAGTCAACAGAACAGTCTACTAAACAGTCAGTCACAGAACAGTCTACTAAACAGACAGTCAACAGAACAGTCTACTAAACAGTCAGTCACAGAACAGTCTACTAAACAGACAGTCAACAGAACAGTCTACTAAACAGACAGTCAACAGAAAAGTCTACTAAACAGTCAGTCACAGAACAGTCTACTAAACAGACAGTCAACAGAACAGTCTACTAAACAGTCAGTCACAGAACAGTCTACTAAACAGTCAGTCACAGAACAGTCTACTAAACAGCCAGTCAACAGAACAGTCTACTAAACAGTCAGTCAACAGAACAGTCTACTAAACAGTCAGTCACAGAACAGTCTGCTAAACAGTCACAGAACAGTCTACTAAACAGTCAGTCAACAGAACAGTCTACTAGACAGACAGTCAACAGTCCAGTCTACTAAACAGTCAGTCAAAAGAAAAGTCTACTAAACAGTCAGTCACAGAACAGTCTACTAAACAGTCAGTCAACAGAACAGTCTACTAAACAGACAGTCAACAGAACAGTCTACTAAACAGACAGTCAACAGAACAGTCTACTAAACAGTCAGTCAACAGAACAGTCTACTAAACAGTCAGTCAACAGAACAGTCTACTAAACAGTCAGTCACAGAACAGTCTACTAAACAGTCACAGAACAGTCTACTAAACAGTCAGTCAACAGAACAGTCTACTAGACAGACAGTCAACAGTCCAGTCTACTAAACAGTCAGTCAACAGAACAGTCTACTAAACAGTCAGTCACAGAACAGTCTACTAAACAGTCAGTCACAGAACAGTCTACTAAACAGTCAGTCAACAGAACAGTCTACTAGACAGACAGTCAACAGAACAGTCTACTAAACAGTCAGTCAACAGAACAGTCTACTAAACAGTCAGTCACAGAACAGTCTACTAAACAGTCAGTCACAGAACAGTCTACTAAACAGTCAGTCACAGAACAGTCTACTAAACAGTCAGTCAACAGAACAGTCTACTAAACAGTCAGTCAACAGTCCAGTCTACTAAACAGTCAGTCACAGAACAGTCTACTAAACAGTCAGTCACAGAACAGTCTACTAAACAGTCAGTCAACAGAACAGTCTACTAAACAGACAGTCACAGAACAGTCTACTAAACAGTCAGTCAACAGAACAGTCTACTAGACAGACAGTCAACAGAACAGTCTACTAAACAGTCAGTCAACAGAACAGTCTACTAAACAGTCAGTCACAGAACAGTCTACTAAACAGTCAGTCACAGAACAGTCTACTAAACAGTCAGTCACAGAACAGTCTACTAAACAGTCAGTCAACAGAACAGTCTACTAAACAGTCAGTCAAAAGTCCAGTCTACTAAACAGTCAGTCACAGAACAGTCTACTAAACAGTCAGTCACAGAACAGTCTACTAAACAGTCAGTCACAGAACAGTCTACTAAACAGTCAGTCAACAGAACAGTCTACTAAACAGACAGTCACAGAACAGTCTACTAAACAGTCAGTCAACAGTCCAGTCTACTAAACAGTCAGTCACAGAACAGTCTACTAAACAGTCAGTCACAGAACAGTCTACTAAACAGTCAGTCACAGAACAGTCTACTAAACAGTCAGTCAACAGAACAGTCTACTAAACAGTCAGTCACAGAACAGTCTACTAAACAGTCAGTCACAGAACAGTCTACTAAACAGTCAGTCAACAGAACAGTCTACTAAACAGTCAGTCACAGAACAGTCTACTAAACAGTCAGTCACAGAACAGTCTACTAACAGTCAGTCAACAGAACAGTCTACTAAACAGTCAGTCACAGAACAGTCTACTAAACAGTCAGTCACAGAACAGTCTACTAAACAGTCAGTCAACAGAACAGTCTACTAAACAGTCAGTCACAGAACAGTCTACTAAACAGTCAGTCACAGAACAGTCTACTAAACAGTCAGTCAACAGAACAGTCTACTAAACAGTCAGTCAACAGAACAGTCTACTAAACAGTCAGTCACAGAACAGTCTACTAAACAGTCAGTCAACAGTCCAGTCTACTAAACAGTCAGTCACAGAACAGTCTACTAAACAGTCAGTCAACAGAACAGTCTACTAAACAGTCAGTCACAGAACAGTCTACTAAACAGTCAGTCACAGAACAGTCTACTAAACAGTCAGTCACAGAACAGTCTACTAAACAGTCAGTCAACAGAACAGTCTACTAAACAGTCAGTCAACAGAACAGTCTACTAAACAGTCAGTCACAGAACAGTCTACTAAACAGTCAGTCAACAGAACAGTCTACTAAACAGTCAGTCAACAGAACAGTCTACTAAACAGTCAGTCACAGAACAGTCTACTAAACAGTCAGTCACAGAACAGTCTACTAAACAGTCAGTCAACAGAACAGTCTACTAAACAGTCAGTCAACAGAACAGTCTACTAAACAGTCAGTCAACAGAACAGTCTACTAAACAGTCAGTCAACAGAACAGTCTACTAAACAGTCAGTCACAGAACAGTCTACTAAACAGTCAGTCATAGAACAGTCTACTAAACAGTCAGTCAACAGAACAGTCTACTAAACAGTCAGTCACAGAACAGTCTACTAAACAGTCAGTCAACAGAACAGTCTGCTAAACAGTCAGTCAACAGAACAGTCTACTAAACAGTCAGTCACAGAAAAGTCTACTAAACAGTCAGTCAACAGAACAGTCTACTAAACAGTCAGTCAACAGAACAGTCTACTCAACAGTCAGTCAACAGAACAGTCTACTAAACAGTCAGTCAACAGAACAGTCTACTAAACAGTCAGTCAACAGAACAGTCTACTAAACAGTCAGTCAACAGAACAGTCTACTAAACAGTCAGTCAACAGAACAGTCTACTAAACAGTCAGTCAACAGAACAGTCTACTAGACACATTAACCAGACAGTTCTGCTACGTATGTTGAAATGTATAAAACACATTCATCTCGACTGTCTGAATCATGTCAAGAAAACAGACCATCAGAGACTAGTGACACCATGGTGGTCTGGAGAAGAAAACAGACCATCAGAGACTAGTGACACCATGGTGGTCTGGAGAAGAAAGCAGACCATCAGAGACTAGTGACACCATGGTGGTCTGGAGAAGAAAACAGACCATCAGAGACTAGTGACACCATGGTGGTCTGGAGAAGAAAACAGACCATCAGAGACTAGTGAGAGCGATGTGTCTGGGGTTTGTCATCAGCTGTCATGTCTTATGAGTGACTGGACACTTCGCTCAGCAACAGGACAGGGTTTTCTGCTCTGCTAAACCTTCCTTTGACACTGAGCATAGTCAGAAACGCACATGTAAGTCCATGTATTTAGTGGTTGTTGAATAATGAACCACGTCATAATAACGTCCTGACTCAGGCAGCTGAACCATAACTAAAGGCTGAGGATAACTAGACCATAACTAAAGGTTAACTAGACCATAACTAAAGGCTGAGGATTACTAGACCATAACTAAAGGTTGAGGATAACTAGACCATAACTAAAGGTTAAGGATAACTAGACCATAACTAAAGGTTAACTAGACCATAACTAAAGGTTAAGGATAACTAGACCATAACTAAAGGTTGAGGATAACTAGACCATAACTAAAGGCTGAGGATAACTAGACCATAACTAAAGGTTAACTAGACCATAACTAAAGGTTGAGGATAACTAGACCATAACTAAAGGCTGAGGATAACTAGACCATAACTAAAGGTTGAGGATAACTAGACCATAACTAAAGGTTAACTAGACCATAACTAAAGGTTGAGGATAACTAGACCATAACTAAAGGCTGAGGATAACTAGACCATAACTAAAGGTTGAGGATAACTAGACCATAACTAAAGGTTAACTAGACCATAACTAAAGGCTGAGGATAACTAGACCATAACTAAAGGTTGAGGATAACTAGACCATAACTAAAGGCTGAGGATTACTAGACCATAACTAAAGGTTGAGGATAACTAGACCATAACTAAAGGTTGAGGATAACTAGACCATAACTAAAGGCTGAGGATAACTAGACCATAACTAAAGGTTAACTAGACCATAACTAAAGGTTAACTAGACCATAACTAAAGGCTGAGGATAACTAGACCATAACTAAAGGTTAAGGATAACTAGACCATAACTAAAGGTTAACTAGACCATAACTAAAGGCTGAGGTTAACTAGACCATAACTAAAGGTTAACTAGACCATAACTAAAGGCTGAGGATAACTAGACCATAACTAAAGGTTGAATATAACTAGACCATAACTAAAGGTTGAGGATAACTAGACCATAACTAAAGGTTAAGGATAACTAGACCATAACTAAAGGTTGAGGATAACTAGACCATAACTAAAGGTTAAGGATAACTAGACCATAACTAAAGGTTGAGGATAACTAGACCACAACTAAAGGTTGAGGATAACTAGACCATAACTAAAGGTTGAGGATAACTAGACCATAACTAAAGGTTGAGGATAACTAGACCATAACTAAAGGTTAAGGATAACTAGACCATAACTAAAGGTTGAGGATAACTAGACCATAACTAAAGGTTGAGGATAACTAGACCATAACTAAAGGTTGAGGATAACTAGACCATAACTAAAGGTTGAGGATAACTAGACCATAACTAAAGGTTAACTAGATCATAACTAAAGGTTGAGGATAACTAGGTCATAACTAAAGGTTGAGGATAACTAGACCATAACTAAAGGTTAACTAGACCATAACTAAAGGTTGAGGATAACTAGGTCATAACTAAAGGTTGAGGATAACTAGACCATAACTAAAGGTTGAGGATAACTAGACCATAACTAAAGGTTAACTAGATCATAACTAAAGGTTGAGGATAACTAGGTCATAACTAAAGGTTGAGGATAACTAGACCATAACTAAAGGTTAACTAGACCATAACTAAAGGTTGAGGATAACTAGACCATAACTAAAGGCTGAGGATAACTAGACCATAACTAAAGGTTGAGGATAACTAGACCATAACTAAAGGTTAACTAGACCATAACTAAAGGTTGAGGATAACTAGACCATAACTAAAGGCTGAGGATAACTAGACCATAACTAAAGGTTGAGGATAACTAGACCATAACTAAAGGTTAACTAGACCATAACTAAAGGCTGAGGATAACTAGACCATAACTAAAGGTTGAGGATAACTAGACCATAACTAAAGGCTGAGGATTACTAGACCATAACTAAAGGTTGAGGATAACTAGACCATAACTAAAGGTTGAGGATAACTAGACCATAACTAAAGGTTGAGGATAACTAGACCATAACTAAAGGCTGAGGATAACTAGACCATAACTAAAGGTTAACTAGACCATAACTAAAGGTTAACTAGACCATAACTAAAGGCTGAGGATAACTAGACCATAACTAAAGGTTAAGGATAACTAGACCATAACTAAAGGTTAACTAGACCATAACTAAAGGCTGAGGTTAACTAGACCATAACTAAAGGTTAACTAGACCATAACTAAAGGCTGAGGATAACTAGACCATAACTAAAGGTTGAATATAACTAGACCATAACTAAAGGTTGAGGATAACTAGACTAGACCATAACTAAAGGTTAAGGATAACTAGACCATAACTAAAGGTTGAGGATAACTAGACCATAACTAAAGGTTGAGGATAACTAGACCATAACTAAAGGTTGAGGATAACTAGACCATAACTAAAGGTTGAGGATAACTAGACCATAACTAAAGGTTAAGGATAACTAGACCATAACTAAAGGTTGAGGATAACTAGACCATAACTCAAGGTTGAGGATAACTAGACCATAACTAAAGGTTGAGGATAACTAGACCATAACTAAAGGTTGAGGATAACTAGACCATAACTAAAGGTTAACTAGATCATAACTAAAGGTTGAGGATAACTAGGTCATAACTAAAGGTTGAGGATAACTAGACCATAACTAAAGGTTAACTAGACCATAACTAAAGGTTGAGGATAACTAGACCATAACTAAAGGTTAACTAGACCATAACTAAAGGTTGAGGATAACTAGGTCATAACTAAAGGTTGAGGATAACTAGACCATAACTAAAGGTTGAGGATAACTAGACCATAACTAAAGGTTAACTAGATCATAACTAAAGGCTGAGGATAACTAGACCATAACTAAAGGTTAACTAGACCATAACTAAAGGTTAAGGATAACTAGACCATAACTAAAGGTTGAGGATAACTAGACCATAACTAAAGGTTAACTAGATCATAACTAAAGGTTGAGGATAACTAGACCATAACTAAAGGTTGAGGATAACTAGACCATAACTAAAGGTTGAGGATAACTAGACCATAACTAAAAGCCTTATGACATGTCTAATATGTGGTCATAAAGGGTTTACTTTTAATTGAAAAACATTCACTTAGACAGTCACTTGGTGAAGCCTTCAGGAGTAGAAGTTATTGAATGATACAACCATGTCTCTATCATTAACAAACACAGTCATGGGTGGGTATCTCTCACATTTCCTCGAAAAGCATGCTGGGAAATATGCAAATACAGATTTACACCCTACAGTGTTAAAACAACCCCCCCCAGTGTTTAGCGCTGATGTCATCTACGTATTCCTATGGAAAACTCGTGACGGCGCATGAAGCCAGAAGTATTTTAATTTGAAGCACGACATATTGCTGAATGGGGCTGAATGGCACCAAAAAATCGCTAGGGATCATGTTGAAAATGGCCATAACTAGCAAAGGATCATGGTGAAAGTGGCCGTAACTAGCAAAGGATCATGGTCGATGTAGTCATTTTCATCCTGTCTGAGCGAGTCAAATGGGGGCCTCTTCATAGCCTGTCGGCCCGTGATTGGTCTGTGTCAGCACGTGGCCCTGTCATAGCCTGCCGGCCCGTGATTGGTCTGTGTCAGCACGGGGCCCTGTCATAGGCTGTCGGCCCGTGATTGGTCTGTGTCAGCGCGTGGCCCTGTCATTGCCTGTTGGCCCGTGATTGGTCTGTGTCAGCACGTGGCCCTGTCATAGCCTGTCGGCCCGTGATTGGTCTGTGTCAGCGCGTGGCCCTGTCATAGCCTGTCGGCCCGTGATTGGTCTGTGTCAGCGCGTGGCCCTGTCATAGCCTGTCGGCCCGTGATTGGTCTGTGTCAGCGCGTGGCCCTGTCATAGCCTGTCGGCCCGTGATTGGTCTGTGTCAGCGCGTGGCCCTGTCATAGCCTGTCGGCCCGTGATTGGTCTGTGTCAGCACGTGGCCTGTGATTGGTCTGTGTCAGCACGTGGCCCTATGTGACGACAAATGTAGTAGTCAGACTGGATCACTCTTTAATTAAATATCTTGATTTGTAGCGAAATTTAAATTAATTCTTCATTGGGATTGAACTTGATCATATTAAACTAATTTTAGAGGCCAAAACGACCCAAAATGGCCCTTCTGGCAATCGTAAATTACATATATTTATTTACATATAGGCTTTCTAGGGCAGATCAGGCCTTTTGGCAAAACTAGGCAGTAGCTGACCAGCAGAGCTCGTGACTTCATCCTCCAGACCAGACACTGGGGGACCCCAGCAGAGCTCGTGACTTCACCCTCCAGACCAGACACTGGGGGACCCCAGCAGAGCTCGTGACCTCACCCTCCAGACCAGACACTGGGGGACCCCAGCAGAGCTCGTGACCTCACCCTCCAGACTAGACTCTGGGGGACCCCAGCAGAGCTCGTGACCTCACCCTCCAGACCAGACTCTGGGGGACCCCAGCAGAGCTCGTGACCTCACCCTCCAGACCAGACTCTGGGGGACCCCAGCAGAGCTCGTGACCTCACCCTCCAGACCAGACACTGGGGGACCCCAGCAGAGCTCGTGACTTCATCCTCCAGACTAGACACTGGGGGACCCCAGCAGAGCTCGTGACTTCATCCTCCAGACCAGACACTGGGGGACCCCAGCAGAGCTCGTGACTTCATCATCCAGACCAGACACTGGGGGACCCCAGCAGAGCTCGTGACTTCATCATCCAGACCAGACTCTGGGGGACCCCAGCAGAGCTCGTGACTTCATCATCCAGACCAGACTCTGGGGGACCCCAGCAGAGCTCGTGACTTCATCCTCCAGACCAGACTCTGGGGGACCCCAGCAGAGCTCGTGACCTCACCCTCCAGACCAGACTCTGGGGGACCCCAGCAGAGCTCGTGACCTCACCCTCCAGACCAGACACTGGGGGACACACAGTCACGAATGGTCACTACAGTGACTGTACAATCAAAAATAAATCAACATATTTGTTTCTTTGTAATGTGATGTAAAAAACAATATTATCCCAAAGTTTTTTTTTGCTGTGTCTCAGGGAGGATATTTCAAAAAGAACACCTATCGGTTCAGTAACCAATCACAATGGGATATGACATGCTGTGATTGGTAAATGAGTTGCAAAAACCTGACCAATAGGAGGTGATCTTGAAACATAAAATCCTCCTTAATTTTCTGTAATTGTCACTGAAGAAGGTCAACACATACACACACACACACACACGCACACACACACACACACACACACACACACACACACACACACACGCACACGCACACGCACACGCACGCGCACACACGCACACACACGCGCACGCACACACATACACACACATGCACACACACACACACGCACACACACACACACACACACACACACACACACACACGCACACACACACACACGCACACACACTCCCACTCCCATTCACATTCACACACAAGGCAGTGAGGGCACATAGCTAGCTCTGTTTTGTAGTTGTTGAATGGGTAGCTACCTGTTGAAGATCCTCATATTGGTCATGGTAGTTGCTGCATCTCCTTCTTGCCTTGGTGAGAATGGCATCTTTCCCAATAATCTCTGTCGTGTAGAGATCCTTGAAGATGATCTATAATAAATGTGAAATGTCCTGTATTACAGTTTTTTCCAACTGCTTACACACGTTTTCAAAACTATGTCTCCTTTTTCAAAACTCTACACACAATTCCCAAAGTAGCACACACAAAATGCAAAATGCCTCACATCTCCTTCAAAATGTAACACTGCATTCAAAATGCCGTAAACACATGTCAGAATGAATCATTTGCATCAAATGGCAAACACATCTTTCATAATAGTAAATTTTTGGATATACCATGTAAACACTGTTGTTCTAAATCTAAAGCCCTTTGGTCTTTCATAGGCTTATATATACATTCCAATACAATGTTCTACAGTGAAAGTAATCTGCTGAGAGGGGTAACAAGTACACTGTAAACACCAATGCAATGTAGAAACAGAAAATATTTATTAGGCCAAACATTACTGTTGTATACAGTAGCATACAACAAAACCATAAACATATGTAAACCAAAAGTATATTCTTTAGAATACAGTAAAGAACACAAAAGTGTGTGTGGGGTCCGGGGGGGGGGGGGGGGCAGTCCAGGAATTGGTAGGCGGGGGGGGGGGGGGGGGGGGCAGTCACCAGTGCTAAGCTACGCTTCATCTCTTCTCCGGGCTGGGTCTGGTCACAATACTTCGTCCACATCACAAGATATGTTTTCTCTTGCCAAACATCGAGGGAAGTATCTCCTAGCATGGCGTATCCAACCTTGGACAGAGGCAACCTCTATGTCCCCACATGCGTCCTCCATTGCCTGGAGAAGCGGCACGCGGGCATAGGGTTGGCAATCATACACTTTCCAGCGCCAGGCTGAGAAGAATTCCTCTATGGGATTTAGAAAAGGTGAATATGGGGGTAGGTACAAAACTACAAATTTTGGATGGGTGGCAAACCAGTTTTGGGCCAGAACAGCCCGGTGAAAACTAACATTGTCCCATATAACCACAAATCTAGCAGGCTCCTGATATGGATCAGGGACAAGCATTGTGTAAATTGCATCCAGAAAAGTGAGGATATGGCCGGTGTTGTACGGACCCAGTGTGGCATTGTGATGGAGGACCCCGTTTTGAGTGATGGCAGCACACATAGTTATATTACCCCCACGCTGTCCAGGGACATCGGTAATTGCCCTCTGTCCTGTTACATTTATTCCGCGGCGCCTGGTTTTGGTGAGGTTAAAGCCAACCTCATCCACATAAATAAATGTACATGGGCATCCATCTCCAATACTCTCTGTAACAGACAAAAGGATATACAGATGAGTAAATATGGTATGTCTGAAGTACTGGAAGTAGTGTTGCATACATACCTCTACAAAGTCATGTCACAGATTCTTGACTCTGTCAGAGTTTCTCTCAAATGGCACCTTGTAAAGTTGTTTGATCGTCACTTGGTGCCATTGGAGGATGCGTTGTATGGTCGACAGGCTTACAGCATTGATGTTGTTAAATATGGTGTCATTATTCAAGATATGCTCTCTTATCTCTCAAATCCTAATTGCATTGTTGGCCAAAACCATATTTATAATTGCAGTCTCTTGTACATCTGTAAACAAACGTCCTCGTCCTCCATGATGTCTTTGCCTTTCCACTCTGTACAGAATTCAAACATAGTATGTGTTCAGCATAGGAACTGTAAACAATGTACACAAAAATGTAGTACAGCATGATAACCAACCTCATTCATTCAACGCAGTGCAGTAAATGGATGGCTTAGAGTTACAAATGTTTATGCAATACTATGCAGTCATACGTATTTTACAGTACATTACTCTAATGCTAAAATAGTCATTAGATAGTTGCATACCTGTTCTCATTTCTGAAGGTTCGAATTATGGACGCCACTGTAAATCGACTCAAGTTGGGCTGGACTCTCAGTCCAGCCTCTCTCATGGTCAAACCGTGGTTGATCACATGATCAACAAGTGTTGCCCTAATCTCATCAGAGATGGCTCTCCTTCCTTCTCTTCTTTGCCCTCGTCCTCTTCCTCCTCCTCCTCCTCCTCCTCCTCCTCCTCCAACTCTTCATCTTTGAATTTGTCCTCGTTGTTGTCCCCTGCCTCTCCCTCCTACTCCTCTTGCTCTCTGTCCATTGTTGGCATCCATTGTTCAAAACAGTCCTATACTACAGTAAAGCAGTGATTGGTTAGTGATCAGTAAAGCAATTAGTGTTTGAACATTCGAGGAGAGTGTGTTTGACCTGGTGAATAAGTGTAGCATTTTGATTGGTTGTGTTTGGAAAAGGAAAGCAAGTCACTTCCTGTTAGATTTTTGTGTTTTAGGTAGAGAATTGTGTGTAGTGTTTTGAAAAAAGTGTTTTATGCAATTGACAACTGAGTCAAAGGCTGAGAAATAGCTTATGGTTTTGGAGATTTGGTGTGTAGTTTTGCACTTTGAGTGAGAGGTTTCAAAAATTGTGTGACAAGAAAAGATGTTGTGTGTAAGCAGTTGGAAAAAACTGTAAAACATGTTGCATTAGGCTTATAATGTTAACGTTAGTCTGTTAATCTTACTGAATGAAACACACTTACAGTGGGGAGAACAAGTATTTGATACACTGCCGATTTTGCAGGTTTTCCTACTTACAAAGCATGTAGAGGTCTGTAATTTTTATCATAGGTACACTTCAACTGTGAGAGACGGAATCTAAAAAAATAAAAATCCAGAAAATCACATTGTATGATTTTTAAGTAATTAATTTGCATTTTATTGCATGACATAAGTATTTGATACATCAGAAAAGCAGAACTTAATATTTGGTACAGAAACCTTTGTTTGCAATTACAGAGATCATACGTTTCCTGTAGGTCTTGAACAGGTTTGCACACACTGCAGCAGGGATTTTGGCCCACTCCTCCATACAGACCTTCTCCAGATCCTTCAGGTTTCGGGGCTGTCGCTGGGCAATACGGACTTTCAGCTCCCTCCAAAGATTTTCTATTGGGTTCAGGTCTGGAGACTGGCTAGGCCACTCCAGGACCTTGAGATGCTTCTTACGGAGCCACTCCTTAGTTGCCCTGGCTGTGTGTTTCGGGTCGTTGTCATGCTGGAAGACCCAGCCACGACCCATCTTCAATGCTCTTACTGAGGGAAGGAAGTTGTTGGCCAAGATCTCGCGATACATGGCCCCATCCATCCTCCCCTCAATACGGTGCAGTCGTCCTGTCCCCTTTGCAGAAAAGCATCCCCAAAGAATGATGTTTTCACTTCCATGCTTCACGGTTGGGATGGTGTTCTTGGGGTTGTACTCATCCTTCTTCTTCCTCCAAACACGGCGAGTGGAGTTTAGACCAAAAAGCTCTATTTTTGTCTCATCAGACCACATGACCTTCTCCCATTCCTCCTCTGGATCATCCAGATGGTCATTGGCAAACTTCAGACCGGCCTGGACATGCGCTGGCTTGAGCAAGGGGACCTTGCTGCAGGATTTTAATCCATGACGGCGTAGTGTGTTACTAATGGTTTTCTTTGTGACTGTGGTCCCAGCTCTCTTCAGGTCATTGACCAGGTCCTGCCGTGTAGTTTTGGGCTGATCCCTCACCTTCCTCATGATCATTGATGCCCCACAAGGTGAGTTCTTGCATGGAGCCCCAGACCGAGGGTGATTGACCGTCATCTTGAACTTCTTCCATTTTCTAATAATTGCGCCAACAGTTGTTGCCTTCTCACCAAGCTGCTTGCCTATTGTCCTGTAGCCCATCCCAGCCTTGTGCAGGTCTACAATTGTATCCCTGATGTCCTTACACAGCTCTATGGTCTTGGCCATTGTGGAGAGGTTGGAGTCTGTTTGATTGAGTGTGTGGACAGCTGTCTTTTATACAGGTAACGAGTTCAAACAGGTGCAGTTAATACAGGTAATGAGTGGAGAACAGGAGTGCTTCTTAAAGAAAAACTAACAGGTCTGTGAGAGCCGGAATTCTTACTGGTTAGTAGGTGATCAAATACTTATGTCATGCAATAAAATGCAAATGAATTACTTAAAAATCATACAATGTGATCACATTTGGCACCGACCTCCAGCCCCCCCCCTCAGCTAACTTCCTTCAGCACATTTCTGTGTAACATTTTTTCTAAACTTGTTTCCACGGGTCAGAAGGGGAATTGTCTGTTGTTCACATTTTGCCATGAGGCTGATTTCCCGGTATTCTACACATAATAATTGTTTTTGTCATTTACCAGACGCTCTTATTCAGAGCGACTTACAGGAGCAATCAGGGTTAAGTGCCTTGCTCAAGGGCACATCAACAGATTTTTCACCTAGTCGGCTCTGGGATTAGAACCAGCAACCTTTCAGTTACTGGCACAACGCTCTTAACCACTAAGCTACCTGCCGTTTCCAACGTGGTCCTGCACACCTGCTACACGGTAACAGTCCTCACCCACTCTATCTGCTACCCTGTGATGAAACATAGGGCCTCTTACTTCACTATAGGACAGAGTGTCATTAACCCTTTATGAACCTTGTGACTTTATGAAGGCTGTGGAAGCTCTGTAGGCGTCAGGCTGTAAGGCTGTGGAAGCTCTGTAGGCGTCAGGCTGTAAGGCTGTGGAAGCTCTGTAGGCGTCAGGCTGTAAGGCTGTGGAAGCTCTGTAGGCGTCAGGCTGTAAGGCTGTGGAAGCTCTGTAGGTGTCAGGCTGCAGGCTGTGGAAGCTCTGTAGGCGTCAGGCTGCAGGCTGTGGAAGCTCTGTAGGTGTCAGGCTGCAGGCTGTGGAAGCTCTGTAGGCATCAGGCTGCAGGCTGTGGAAGCTCTGTAGGCGTCGGGCTGCAGGCTGTGGAAGCTCTGTAGGCGTCAGGCTGCAGGCTGTGGAAGCTCTGTAGGTGTCAGGCTGCAGGCTGTGGAAGCTCTGTAGGCGTCAGGCTGCAGGCTGTGGAAGCTCTGTAGGCGTCAGGCTGCAGGCTGTGGAAGCTCTGTAGGCGTCAGGCTGCAGGCTGTGGAAGCTCTGTAGGTGTCAGGCTGTAAGGCTGTGGAAGCTCTGTAGGTGTCAGGCTGTGGAAGCTCTGTAGGTGTCAGGCTGCAGGCTGTGGAAGCTCTGTAGGTGTCAGGCTGTGGAAGCTCTGTAGGTGTCAGGCTGTAAGGCTGTGGAAGCTCTGTAGGCATCAGGCTGCAGGCTGTGGAAGCTCTGTAGGCGTCAGGCTGCAGGCTGTGGAAGCTCTGTAGGCATCAGGCTGCAGGCTGTGGAAGCTCTGTAGGCATCAGGCTGTAGGCTGTGGAAGCTCTGTAGGCATCAGGCTGTAAGGCTGTGGAAGCTCTGTAGGTGTCAGGCTGTAAGGCTGTGGAAGCTCTGTAGTTGTCAGGCTGCAGGCTGTGGAAGCTCTGTAGGCATCAGGCTGCAGGCTGTGGAAGCTCTGTAGGTGTCAGGCTGTGGAAGCTCTGTAGGCGTCAGGCTGCAGGCTGTGGAAGCTCTGCAGGTGTCAGGCTGCAGGCTGTGGAAGCTCTGTAGGTGTGACAGATTAATTATTAATGACTAATTATTACACCCTGAAACTGTGTATAATGTGTTAGAAATGTGTGAGTGTAGGACCAGTAAAGGCTATGGCATTGAGCCACTATTTAGCAATGTGAGTAAGAGTCAGGCCAGACAACAAAGACAACTGAGAAACTAAGATAAAGAGGCCTCCCAATTTAGGGAGGGGAGAAACTGTTATGAAAACATGGTGCAGAATATTGTGAGAACGGCAATAACTGAGTAAAGCAGGGAGTAGGATATGTGTGTGTGTGTGTGTATGTATGTGTGTATGCATGTGTGTATATATTCAACCTTCCCAAGTTCTCTCACGTCACCCCCCTCCTCCGCACACTCCACTGGTTTCCAGTTGAAGCTCGCATCCGCTACAAGACCATGGTGCTTGCCTATGGAGCAGTGAGGGGAACGGCACCTCTGTACCTTCAGGCTCTGATCAGTCCCTACACCCAAACGAGGGCATTGCGTTCATCCACCTCTGGCCTGCTGGCTCCCCTTCCTTTGCGGAAGCATAGCTCCCCCTCAGCCCAGTCAAAACTGTTCGCTGCTCTGGCACCCCAATGGTGGAACAAGCTCCCTCACGACGCCAGGACAGCGGAGTCACTCACCACCTTCCGGAGACATTTGAAACCCCACCTCTTTAAGGAATACCTGGGTTAGGATAAAGTAATCCTTCTAACCCCCCCCCCCCCCCCCCTGTCCTGTTATCCTGCCTCTCTCTCCCCCTCTCCTTATTGTCCTGTTATCCTGCCTCTCTCTCCCCTCTCATTAGTGTCCTGTTAACCGGCCTCTCTCTCCCCTCTCAGTGTCCTGTTAACCTGCCTCTCTCTCCCCTCTCCTTAGTGTCCTGTTAACCTGCCTCTCTCTCCCCTCTCCTTAGTGTCCTGTTAACCTGCCTCTCTCTCCCCTCTCCTTAGTGTCCTGTTAACCGGCCTCTCTCTCCCCTCTCAGTGTCCTGTTAACCTGCCTCTCTCTCCCCTCTCATTAGTGTCCTGTTAACCTGCCTCTCTCTCCCCTCTCCTTAGTGTCCTGTTAACCTGCCTCTCTCTCCCCTCTCCTTAGTGTCCTGTTAACCTGCCTCTCTCTCCCCTCTCTGTGTCCTGTTAACCTGCCTCTCTCTCCCCTCTCCTTAGTGTCCTGTTAACCGGCCTCTCTCTCCCCTCTCCTTAGTGTCCTGTTAACCGGCCTCTCTCTCCCCTCTCCGTAGTGTCCTGTTAATCGGCCTCTCTCTCCCCTCTCCTTAGTGTCCTGTTAACCTGCCTCTCTCTCCCCTCTCCGTAGTGTCCTGTTAAACGGCCTCTCTCTCCCCTCTCCGTAGTGTCCTGTTAACCGGCCTCTCTCTCCCCTCTCTGTGTCCTGTTAACCGGCCTCTCTCTCCCCTCTCCTTAGTGTCCTGTTAACCTGCCTCTCTCTCCCCTCTCCGTAGTGTCCTGTTATCCGGCCTCTCTCTCCCCTCTCCGTAGTGTCCTGTTAACCGGCCTCTCTCTCCCCTCTCCTTAGTGTCCTGTTAACCTGCCTCTCTCTCCCCTCTCCGTAGTGTCCTGTTATCCGGCCTCTCTCTCCCCTCTCCGTAGTGTCCTGTTAACCGGCCTCTCTCTCCCCTCTCCTTAGTGTCCTGTTAACCGGCCTCTCTCTCCCCTCTCCTTAGTGTCCTGTTAACCGGCCTCTCCCTCCCCTCTCCTTACTGTACTGTTAACTGGCCTCTCTCTCCCCCCCCCAAATTGTAAAGTGGTTATCCCACTGGCTATAGGGTGAACGCACCAATTTGTGAGTCGCTCTGGCTAAGAGCGTCTGCTAAATGACGTTAATGTGCCCTTGAGCAAGGCACTTAACCCTAATTGCTCCTGTAAGTCGCTCTGGATAAGAGCGTCTGCTAAATGACTAAAATGTAAAATGTAAATGTAATGTGTGTGTGTGTGAACTGAAGGTCAGTAGAGCAGTTTTAGAGTGGAAAACTACAGCCCGCCTACAGAGGGAAGGGATTTCTTTTTGTATGACGTATGAGTATAAAAGATGGACTCTGAAATTGTGATGGCAGAATTCTCAATGAATAAATATCTCTGACCATGCAGACCGGGACTCTGGCCGTTACTTAAATCCCAAAAGACTTACAACCTTTTGGGAGACGCACAGAGACACTAAAATAGTTTGTTAAATAATTCACATAACAGCTTGGTCCTTCTGAGCCGGACTCCAATACCCTGTTTCTGTCATTCCAGGTAACTCTGAAAACCGTCGACGGGCGAATGATACATTCGTAAATAGAAAGTCCTGCCCTTTGACATTAAGGGTTAAAACAGGCCAGAGGACACCTGATTAATGACAGAGACGGTGACGGAATCCAAACCTACATTGAATCTCGGCTGCAAGGATAAGGTCAGTAGTCTTTATTCATTAACTTGGTGAAATTGATTTGAGAACTTGCTAAAATATTGAAAAGTAGCAAATTGATCAATGCGTAGCCATTTTAAGTGAAATGTAGGGGACTGTCAGGAATTATCAAGATTACATTCTGAGGATAGACTCCTCCGTAGAGTAGGAGATCATTCTGGGGATAGACTCCTCCGTAGAGTAGGAGATCATTCTGAGGATAGACTCCTCCGTAGAGTAGGAGATCATTCTGAGGATAGATTCCTCCGTAGAGTAGGAGATCATTCTGAGGATAGACTCCTCCGTAGAGTAGGAGATCATTCTGGGGATAGACTCCTCCGTAGAGTAGGAGATCATTCTGAGGATAGATTCCTCCGTAGAGTAGGAGATCATTCTGGGGATAGACTCCTCCGTAGAGTAGGAGATCATTCTGGGGATAGACTCCTCCGTAGAGTAGGAGATCATTCTGAGGATAGATTCCTCCGTAGAGTAGGAGATCATTCTGAGGATAGACTCCTCCGTAGAGTAGGAGATCATTCTGAGGATAGACTCCTCCGTAGAGTAGGAGATCATTCTGAGGATAGACTCCTCCGTAGAGTAGGAGATCATTCTGAGGATAGACTCCTCCGTAGAGTAGGAGATCATTCTGAGGATAGACTCCTCCGTAGAGTAGGAGATCATTCTGGGGATAGACTCCTCCGTAGAGTAGGAGATCATTCTGAGGATAGACTCCTCCGTAGAGTAGGAGATCATTCTGAGGATAGACTCCTCCGTAGAGTAGGAGATCATTCTGAGGATAGACTCCTCCGTAGAGTAGGAGATCATTCTGAGGATAGACTCCTCCGTAGAGTAGGAGATCATTCTGGGGATAGACTCCTCCGTAGAGTAGGAGATCATTCTGGGGATAGACTCCTCCGTAGAGTAGGAGATCATTCTGAGGATAGACTCCTCCGTAGAGTAGGAGATCATTCTGGGGATAGACTCCTCCGTAGAGTAGGAGATCATTCTGAGGATAGACTCCTCCGTAGAGTAGGAGATCATTCTGGGGATAGACTCCTCCGTAGAGTAGGAGATCATTCTGAGGATAGACTCCTCCGTAGAGTAGGAGATCATTCTGAGGATAGACTCCTCCGTAGAGTAGGAGATCATTCTGAGGATAGACTCCTCCGTAGAGTAGGAGATCATTCTGAGGATAGACTCCTCCGTAGAGTAGGAGATCATTCTGAGGATAGACTCCTCCGTAGAGTAGGAGATCATTCTGAGGATAGACTCCTCCGTAGAGTAGGAGATCATTCTGAGGATAGACTCCTCCGTAGAGTAGGAGATCATTCTGAGGATAGACTCCTCCGTAGAGTAGGAGATCATTCTGAGGATAGACTCCTCCGTAGAGTAGGAGATCATTCTGAGGATAGACTCCTCCGTAGAGTAGGAGATCATTCTGAGGATAGACTCCTCCGTAGAGTAGGAGATCATTCTGAGGATAGACTCCTCCGTAGAGTAGGAGATCATTCTGAGGATAGACTCCTCCGTAGAGTAGGAGATCATTCTGAGGATAGACTCCTCCGTAGAGTAGGAGATCATTCTGAGGATAGACTCCTCCGTAGAGTAGGAGATCATTCTGAGGATAGACTCCTCCGTAGAGTAGGAGATCATTCTGAGGATAGACTCCTCCGTAGAGTAGGAGATCATTCTGAGGATAGACTCCTCCGTAGAGTAGGAGATCATTCTGAGGATAGACTCCTCCGTAGAGTAGGAGATCATTCTGAGGATAGACTCCTCCGTAGAGTAGGAGATCATTCTGAGGATAGACTCCTCCGTAGAGTAGGAGATCATTCTGAGGATAGACTCCTCCGTAGAGTAGGAGATCATTCTGAGGATAGACTCCTCCGTAGAGTAGGAGATCATTCTGAGGATAGACTCCTCCGTAGAGTAGGAGATCATTCTGAGGATAGACTCCTCCGTAGAGTAGGAGATCATTCTGAGGATAGACTCCTCCGTAGAGTAGGAGATCATTCTGAGGATAGACTCCTCCGTAGAGTAGGAGATCATTCTGAGGATAGACTCCTCCGTAGAGTAGGAGATCATTCTGAGGATAGACTCCTCCGTAGAGTAGGAGATCATTCTGGGGATAGACTCCTCCGTAGAGTAGGAGATCATTCTGAGGATAGACTCCTCCGTAGAGTAGGAGATCATTCTGGGGATAGACTCCTCCGTAGAGTAGGAGATCATTCTGAGGATAGACTCCTCCGTAGAGTAGGAGATCATTCTGGGGATAGACTCCTCCGTAGAGTAGGAGATCATTCTGAGGATAGACTCCTCCGTAGAGTAGGAGATCATTCTGAGGATAGACTCCTCCGTAGAGTAGGAGATCATTCTGAGGATAGACTCCTCCGTAGAGTAGGAGATCATTCTGAGGATAGACTCCTCCGTAGAGTAGGAGATCATTCTGAGGATAGACTCCTCCGTAGAGTAGGAGATCATTCTGAGGATAGACTCCTCCGTAGAGTAGGAGATCATTCTGAGGATAGACTCCTCCGTAGAGTAGGAGATCATTCTGAGGATAGACTCCTCCGTAGAGTAGGAGATCATTCTGAGGATAGACTCCTCCGTAGAGTAGGAGATCATTCTGGGGATAGACTCCTCCGTAGAGTAGGAGATCATTCTGGGGATAGACTCCTCCGTAGAGTAGGAGATCATTCTGAGGATAGACTCCTCCGTAGAGTAGGAGATCATTCTGAGGATAGACTCCTCCGTAGAGTAGGAGATCATTCTGGGGATAGACTCCTCCGTAGAGTAGGAGATCATTCTGAGGATAGACTCCTCCGTAGAGTAGGAGATCATTCTGGGGATAGACTCCTCCGTAGAGTAGGAGATCATTCTGAGGATAGACTCCTCCGTAGAGTAGGAGATCATTCTGAGGATAGACTCCTCCGTAGAGTAGGAGATCATTCTGGGGGACTAGTCAACCTGGTGGTGGGTCCGTAATGATTCACGGTAATAGGCCATTACCAAAATCAAATCAAATCAAATCAAATTGTATTGGTCACATGCGCCGAATACAACAGGTGCAGACATTACAGTGAAATGCTTACTTACAGCCCTTAACCAACAGTGCATTTATTTTAAACAAAAAAGTAAGAATAAAACAACAACAAAAAAAGTAAAAGTGTTGAGAAAAAAAGAGCAGAAGTAAAATAAAGTGACAGTAGGGAGGCTATATATACAGGGGGGTACCGTTGCATAGTCAATGTGCGGGGGCACCGGTTAGTTGAGGTAGTTGAGGTAATATGTACATGTGGGTAGAGTTAAAGTGACTATGCATAAATACTTACTTAACAGAGTAGCAGCAGCGTAAAAAGGATGGGGTGGGGGGGCAGTGCAAATAGTCCGGGTAGCCATGATTAGCTGTTCAGGAGTCTTATGGCTTGGGGGTAGAAGCTGTTGAGAAGTCTTTTGGACCTAGACTTGGCACTCCGGTACCGCTTGCCGTGCGGTAGCAGAGAGAACAGTCTATGACTAGGGTGGCTGGAGTCTTTGACAATTTTGAGGGCCTTCCTCTGACACCGCCTGGTATAGAGGTCCTGAATGGCAGGGAGCTTTGCCCCAGTGATGTACTGGGCCGTACGCACTACCCTCTGTAGTGCCTTGCGGTCAGAGGCCAAGCAGTTGCCATACTAGGCGGTGATGCAACCAGTCAGGATGCTCTCGATGGTGCAGCTGTAGAATTTTTTGAGGATCTGAGGACCCATGCCAAATCTTTTTAGTCTCCTGAGGGGGAATAGGCTTTGTCGTGCCCTCTTCACGACTGTCTTGGTGTGTTTGGAAAAGAAGGAACTACCCGGTGTTGAAATAGAAGGAACTATTAAAAGTACACCTATGGGATGTAACCTGTAAGAGATTATTGAGCAGTCAACAAATAATCCGGGTTAAACAAATACAAAAAGTACACCAGAAGGAATTAAAATAGCATGTGTGAGAAATAGAATATTAGTTAAGTCAAAAGTCACAAACAACTGTAGATTTTGCTGTAACTCTATCCGTTCTGGAGCCTTATAAACTCCAGGTTACCGATACAACACCAATAATCATGTAAGGTTGTATACGTGTGAGACCTAATGTTTGCTCAAAAGTCACATGAATAATTCCAGGTGGTTGTATAGAGGAGGGAGAACCCATTCCTGTTGTATGAGACTGTCAGGAATGATCAAGATTACATTGTGGGCATCAATCCCTCTGTAAAAGTATGAGATAATTCTGGGGGACTAGTCAAGACTACATATACAGGGAGAGGTGGTTGTATAGAGGAGGGAGAACCCATTCCTGTTGTATGAGACTGTCAGGAATGATCAAGATTACATTGTGGGGATCAATCCCTCTGTAAAAGTATGAGATAATTCTGGGGGACTAGTCAAGACTACATATACAGGGAGAGGTGGTTGTATAGAGGAGGGAGAACCCATTCCTGTTGTATGAGACTGTCAGGAATTATCAAGATTACATTGTGGGGATCAATCCCTCTGTAAAAGTATGAGATAATTCTGGGGGACTAGTCAAGATTACATATACAGGAAGGGGTGATTCAAGGTGTTGTTGTGTGAAGCTATTTTGAATTACTTGTTAAATTGACTTGTTATATAGAAGAGGTGGCTAAGGGATTTTTAACAGTACCAACCATGGGGGGGCAAATCCTCACAAGAGGTCCCAGAATTTACTGGGGACGAGAAATGCTTGATGTAATTAAAATGGAATCCAGGGATAGAAGAAATCTCCATTATGTAACCAGGTGGAGGGAGAGGTATGGTTTTGAGGGACGTCTAGACGCAGATAAACTCGAATCCATGCTTAAACAGATACATAAGGTGTGTAAAGGAGAAATAAGCAGTGAGAGAGAGAGAGAGAGTAGGAGGGGGCCAGTACCCACTGATAGCCTTACCTAATCTATTGGCGGGGAATGAAAGGGGCCCCAGCAACCTTAGATGTATACAGTAATAATAATAATATGCCATTTAGCAGACAGGCCATGAACACAGAGGACGTGGCCAGAGCGGTAGAAGGAATGACCCACCCCAAAACAGGAATAGTAAGGTTTGGGCTGCCGTTAGAGGGCAGTGGGTTTCAGGGGATGCCCAGAGGACACTTTTGCCATGGGCCGATTACGGAGAGTATGTTGGGAAAATAACTGAATTATGTAATAGCCTCAGAGAGACATGCAATCCATCATGAGCAGAATAACAGACAGGACAGAGCCAAGAAAGAAGAGGAAGATGCAGAGTAACTAATTGCCACTCTGGGAGAGATGGCGGGTAGAACTAGAAACTTAGGAGAGAGAGGAGATAAGGCAGGAAGAAAAGGGAAGTGAGTGAGAGGGAAAGAGAAGTGAAGGTTGAGGTCTCCGTGCCTCCCCCAGAGCAGAGGGCAGAAAGGTTATATCCAAACTTGGCAGACCAGGCATGGAGAGAAAATCCAGATGATGAATACATAGGGAGGAGGAGGAGAGTGCAGGGGAATAATGTTGCCCCCCCAACCGGCCCCACCTCCCTATGAGGAAGAAGGGGCTGGAGGAGGAAGGGAAGATGAAGGTGAGGAAGAGCCAGAGGTAGAGGAGTACCAGACAAGGGCAGAGAAAGTCAGACAGGAGAGAAAAGAGAGAAAAGAGAGAAGAGAGAGAGAGAGAAGTCCATCCCCCAGCTTTGAGCGTGAGGAAGAGGAAGATAAGGCGTGACTAGTCCTTGAGGGAGAAATAGTAGACTCTAGTGGGGGGAAGACTAAGGAACCCTTTGATCCAAATTGTGAGGTGTTTGAATTGGCTACTATTGACTTAGCACTTCAACAGGAACAGAAACCTTATTTGACATTGACAGTAATGGGTATGAAAATTAAATTCCTTTGTGATACGGGAGCCTGCAGGACAGCAACCTGTGCAACAGACAAGCCAGATGGAGTCAGGATTGATGGGGAGAAAATCATAGTGCGATCTGCCTCTGGTCATCAATTTATTGAAAGGTTATCAGCCCCAATAACCCTAAAACATGACCAATCAGGATGAGAGGCAACCATACCCATCCTGATATCTAAGCTGTGTCGGGTAAATTTACTAGGACGTGATGTAATGACTAAATTGAATGTGGCTGTCATTTCCGCTGAGAGGGGAAAGAAAGTACACATAGTCAGAGACAATATGGTGGTCTGTGGGGAAGGGGAGCCATGTTATTGATGTCAGCTTCCTGCCTCCTGTTTGTCTCCAGGCCTCTATAGGTCATCTGTGTTCCCCTCTGCCTTAGTTCTTCCTGGTGTGTCCTTATTAGCTTAATCCAGGTCACCTGTGCCTTGTTTCCCCTAGTGTATTTTAGCTGTGTGTTTTCCCCTTGTTCCTCACTTGGTTTTTGAGTCCTGGCTATGTGTCTCCTGCTTTGTCCCACCGTGTCTTTCCAAGTAAGCTTTTCCAAGTTATCTTTAGTTTGTTTTTCTCCCCTCGTGGAGTTATTTTGTTTTGCCTCCTGTTTTGTTACTCTACCTCTGTTAATATACCTCATTCTGAGAAGAACTTTTGTTGGACTATTTTTGAAGTGCAAAGAACCTTTTTTTTACATTAAATCTACTTACCTGGAGTATTGCCTTGGGTGTTTCATTTGGGTCCAACTATACCTCCTCTGTGGCTAAGGGGTAGAACCCCCTACTCTCCACATCTGAGACCTGAGTTCTAGCCCAGCTTGTGACAAGTCAATCATGGACCCAGAAACACTCAGTTCCCAGGACCTGTTGGCGGTGATCACTCGACATGAGGCATCTTTCCAGCGCCATGAAGCCGGTCTCAGCCGACAAGAAGAGCTGATGGCTAGTCATTCTCAACTCCTGGCCGAAATGATGAGTTCCCTCCGCCAGCTCTTTGAACGCCTCCCTGGTCCTCTCCCTTCCTCCAGGTCACCCCCCAGTGACGACAGGCCTTCTCCAGTGGCGGAGCCCCGACTACCACCTCCCAAGCCCTTTTCTGGGGATCCAAGCTCTTGCCAGGGTTTCCTCACCCAATGCTCCCTCACCTTCGAGCTCCAACCCTCAAGTTTTCCCACAGACCGTTCCAAGGTTGCCTACATCATTACCCTTCTTTCAGACAAGGCGCTCGCCTGGGCCTCTGCGGTGTGGCAGTCCCAGGAGGCCTGTTGTGACTCCTACGCTGCATTTGTAGAAGAGTTCAAGCGGGTGTTCGATCATCCTGTCAGTGGGCGGGAGGCTTCCAAGCGCCTACTGTCTCTCCGTCAGGGTCCCCGAAGCACGGCAGATTTTGCCATTGAATTCCGGACCATAGCAGCAAGGAGCGGATGGAATGATGAAGCGCTGAGGGTCTGTTTTCAGGGAGGGTTATCTGAGCCCCTTCAAGATGAGTTAGCCACCCGAGAACCAGCTGGAGATCTCGAGTCCCTCATAGCCTTGGCCATCCGCCTGGACAATCGTCTAAGAGAGCGGAGAACGGCTCGCCGCCAGGTGTCTCAGTCCCAGGTTCCTCTGAGTAGCTCTGTTTCTCCTGTTTGGACTCCGTCATTCAGAGCGTCCCCGGCTCCTGAACTGCTCCAGGATTCCCCGGAGAGCATGCAGTTAGGCCGTTCCAGGCTTTCTCCCAACGAAAGGGAACGTCGCATGAGGGAGCGTCGGTGCCTCTACTGCGGGGTTGCCGGCCACTTCCGCTCCACTTGCCCCGAGCTTTCGGGAAACGCCTGTCCCCGCCCAGCTACAGGAGGGCTGTGATGGGGAAAATTGGAGCTCCTCCTACTAATGCTGTCCTAGCTATTCCAGCCACTCTGTCCTGGGAGGGCCACCAGCATCAGGTCCAGGCTATGATCGATTCCGGTGCCGCAGGTGATTTCCTGGATGTAACCTTGGCTAAGGAACTTAAGATCCCTACCCAACTACTTCCTCAACCCCAGGCAGTTACAGCCTTAGATGGCAGACCTCTGGAACCAGGAAAGGTTACAGAGGCGACTCAGTCCCTGCGACTTACCATCTCTCAACACCAGCAGGAGGAGACCTTCTATCTCATTGACTCTCCCGAGTATCCTATTATCCTGGGTCACCCTTGGCTATGCAGACATAATCCCCAGATCGACTGGCCTACTGGCACCATTCTAAGCTGGGGTCCCACTTGCCAACTCACCTGCATGCTTCAGAGTCCCTCAGCCCCTAGTACCCAGTTTCAAGAGTCTGTTGACGTCTCCCGAGTCCCCAGTGTTTACCATCGGTTCAAGGCAGTGTTCAGCAAGGCCCGGGCTACCTCCTTACCGCCTCATCGCACGTATGACTGTGCCATTGATCTACTCCCTGGTGGCTGTCCTCCTAGAGGTCGGATTTTTTCCTTATCCTCCCCCGAGCACGCAGCTATGGACACCTACATTAAGGAGTCCTTGGCAGCCGGCCTCATCTGTGCCTCTACTTCCCCGGCTGGGGCGGGTTTCTTTTTTGTTGAAAAGAAAGACGGGGGTCTTAGGCCTTGTGTTGATTACCGGGGACTCAACAAGATCACGGTTCGGAATCGATACCCCCTTCCTCTCATGGCCACTGCTTTTGAGCTGCTTCAAGGGGCTTCCATTTTTACTAAACTGGATCTCCGCAATGCTTACCATCTCGTGCGGATCCGGCAAGGAGACGAATGGAAGACGGCGTTCAACACGCCCACGGGGCACTGTGAGTATCGGGTGATGCCGTTCGGGCTCACCAATGCCCCCGCAGTATTCCAAGCCCTGATTAATGATGTTCTCCGGGATATGCTTAATCTGTTCGTCTTCGTGTACCTGGACGATATCCTCATCTTCTCGAGGTCACTGAAGGAGCATGAGGGGCATGTTAGCAGGGTTCTCCAGAGGCTCCTTGACAATCACCTCTACGTTAAACCTGAGAAGTGTGAATTTCATGTTTCTCAGACTCAGTTTCTCGGGTTTATTGTCACTCCCGGGCACCTAGAGATGGATCCCAAGAAGGTCAAAGCGGTCCACTGCTGGCCCACACCTACCACGGTCAAGGAGGTTCAACGGTTCATTGGCTTTTCTAACTTCTATCGGAAGTTCATTAGGAATTTCAGCTCGGTGGTAGCCCCCTTGACGACGCTTACCAAGGGAGGAGGGACCAAGATTCACTGGGGTCCGGAAGCAGCAGGGGCCTTCGAGGATCTCAAGCGCCGCTTCACTTCTGCTCCGATTCTGGTGATCCCTGACCCAGAAAGACCTTTCGTGGTGGAGGTGGACGCCTCAGAGGTGGGGGTGGGAGCCGTCCTGTCACAGAGGGTGAGGATGGGAGATTACACCCTTGTGCCTTCATGTCTCGCCGCCTGTCTGAGGCCGAGCGCAACTACCACGTGGGGGATCGAGAGTTGCTTGCGGTAAAACTGGCCTTGGAAGAGTGGCGCCATTGGCTTGAAGGGGCTCAGCATCCTTTCCAGGTTCTCACAGACCACAAGAACCTGGAATATCTCAAACAGGCTAAGCGGATGAACCCTCGGCAAGCACGATGGTCCCTTTTCTTTAATCGATTCCAGTTCCTCCTGTCTTACCGACCTGGCACCAAGAACGTCAAGCCGGATGCCCTGTCTCGAGCCTACTCTCCCGAGGTACAAGAGAAGCCCTTGGCATCGATTATTCCGAGGTCTAGGATCGTCGCACCTCTTCAGTGGGAACTAGAAAGAGGGGTACGAGAGGCCCTGGTCCATGAGCCCGATCCAGGCGGTGGTCCTGCCGGTCGCCTGTACGTTCCTCTCTCTATTCGGGCCCGCGTCTTGCAGTGGGGTCATGAGTCGCCCTTGACATGCCATCCAGGCAGTGCTCGCACACTGGAATTCCTCCGACGGCGGTTTTGGTGGCCGTCCATCAAGAAGGACGTGCAGGTCTATGTTGAGGCCTGCCCTGTGTGCAACCAGGGAAAGTCGACACGCCAGCGACCCCAGGGACTGCTCCATCCCTTACCTGTTCCTCGAAGGCCATGGTCACACCTTTCTCTGGACTTTGTTACGGGACTTCCTCCATCCCAGGGCAACACCGTCATCCTAGTGGTGGTAGACCGGTTCTCTAAGGCTGCCCGGTTTATTCCCCTGCCCAAGCTTCCCTCGGCTAAGGAGACTGCTGAGCTCCTCATGAACCATGTCTTCCGGATATTTGGAGTTCCCCTGGACGTGGTCTCCGACCGAGGTCCCCAATTCTCGTCCCGGTTTTGGGGGGCCTTCTGCAGGCTTATTGGGGCCACAGCCAGCCTATCGTCGGGGTTCCATCCAGAGTCTAATGGCCAAACGGAACGGATTAATCAGGATCTGGAGACCACCCTGCGGTGTATGGCGGCCAGTAATCCCACGTTGTGGGCCACCTATATCATTTGGGCTGAATATGCCCACAACACCCTCCAGTCCTCAGCCACCGGATTGTCCCCCTTCGAATGCCAGTTCGGTTACACCCCTCCATTATTTCCAGAGGAAGAGGCGCAAGTTGGTGTTCCCTCGGCCCAGCGCTTTGTCCAACGCTGTAGGCGGACCTGGAAGAAGGCCAGGCGTACCCTCCTTCGGACCTCCCAGAGATACCAAAGTCAGGCCAATCGCCGCCGCCGGACGGCCCCTAGTTTCCGAGCTGGTCAGAGAGTTTGGTTGGCCACTAAGAACCTGCCCCTCCGGGTCGAATCCAAGAAGCTTTCCCAGAGATACATCGGCCCTTTCCGCATTGCAAGAAAAGTTAACCCTGTTTCTTATCGTTTGGTTCTCCCTCGCTCCCTTAGAATTAACCCCACTTTCCATGTTTCACTACTTAAACCTGTCTTGTCTTCTCCCTTTGCCCCCCCACGCAGACCCCCGCCACCTCCCAGGATCATTGACGGCCAGCCTGCCTACACAGTCCGCCGGATACTGGACTCCCGGAGGGTCCAGAACTCTCTGCAGTATCTGGTGGACTGGGAGGGCTACGGGCCAGAGGAGCGCTCCTGGGTTCCAGCCAAGGACATCCTGGACCCAGGTTTGATCCGAGATTTTCGCACCCTGAGGCCAGGGTGTTCTGGAAGGAACGTCAGGAGTCGTTCCTAGAGGAGGGGGTCCTGTCAGCTTCCTGCCTCCTGTTTGTCTCCAGGCCTCTAGAGGTCATCTGTGTTCCCCTCTGCCTTAGTTCTTCCTCGTGTGTCCTTATTAGCTTAATCCAGGTCACCTGTGCCTTGTTTCCCCTAGTGTATTTTAGCTGTGTGTTTTCCCCTTGTTCCTCACTTGGTTTTTGAGTCCTGGCTATGTGTCTCCTGCTTTGTCCCACCGTGTCTTTCCAAGTAAGCTTTTCCAAGTTATCTTTAGTTTGTTTTTCTCCCCTCGTGGAGTTATTTTGTTTTGCCTCCTGTTTTGTTACTCTACCTCTGTTAATATACCTCATTCTGAGAAGAACTTTTGTTGGACTATTTTTGAAGTGCAAAGAACCTTTTTTTTACATTAAATCTACTTACCTGGAGTATTGCCTTGGGTGTTTCATTTGGGTCCAACTATACCTCCTCTGTGGCTAAGGGGTAGAACCCCCTACTCTCCACATCTGAGACCTGAGTTCTAGCCCAGCTTGTGACAATTGGTATAGGCAAGATTTGTCTAGGGGGGGAATAACTGATATTCCCCGAACCTTGATGGAACTTGCTGATGATGTAGTACCAGGCCCCACTAAAATGTCCCCCGATGACCTACACTGTACTCTCTGGTATAACAAACACCCAGGTCCAGATGCAATCTATGAGAAAGCATTATTTAAAACCACAGAAAGGACTATAGCCTTGAAATGGTTTCACTATGACAACACCCACGCAGTAGTGGAGGTGGAAATAGGGCCCCAAAGTCAGAGACTGTTCAGGGAAATATGGAGCCCACATGTGTCCCTAGCAAAGGAGCCAGCAGAGGACTGGAAAGACATGGGCCAGTGGGTATCCAAGGGTAAGAGGATCACTGATTGGGTCAATATTGTGAGTGGCGATCAACACAGCCCATCCACAGATAGTACATTTAGATGAGAATAGCAGATGCTGAGGAGAGGAATACCTGTTGACAGAACAACAGGAGTCAGACTTAAAAGAAGTTCCAGAGCATTTGTGGTCCCGGGGTCCAGCAGACGTAGGATTAATAAAAGGGGTAATTCCAGTACAGGTGATACCCAAATCTAATCATAGGCCATATCAGAAGCAATACCCTATGAAACCAGAAGCAATAAAAGGTTTGCAGTTTACCAAGAGCAGATTGGGAGGGACCTTGAGGGAGGGCCAATTCCCGGGGAGATAGTGAGGCCAGAAACAAAGGTGCAGTGTCCTGGAAATCACAGTCTGTTATTTTTTTTTTTCAGTTCTGCTGGGAGTATATTGGATGATGGGGTTTTGTGTTGAATTAGAGACAGTGAGACTATTAGTCAATACCTAGGAGAGAAGAGAGGTTACGGTAGCAAAGACAGACAAGGAGGAAATGGTAATAGTGGAGACAGGAGTGAGTGGAAGTGTTACAATTGTGAGAAAACTGGACATTTTGCTAGAGAATGTGAGGAACCGTGTAGTTACCGTGCAAGGAAAGGGAACCAGTTAAGAAACTGTAGGCAGAAGGGGAAGAGAGAAATCAGGAGTCCTCATGACCTGGCTGTTTGGTTGTTGTTTTTTAATTGGGGTTTTCAAATAAAAAACAACACACCTAGTATGATGTTTATAACGCCTTGTTGTTTCAATTTTGGGGGGTTTTCAGCAGGTCAAGGGTGATAGGTCTTAGAGGAGCACACAGTGAATTTTATGGAGTTTTTTAGGTTTTGGCTAAGTTTGGGGTATATATGATTTCTTATGAGAATGAATGTCATGAGGATTAATGAACACTTGGGATAAGTAACATTTATTAAATATTTAGAATAATGGTAATGTTTGGTATACTATGGGATGGAATTTCAATTGCCTCTGAACTCTGTTTTAACTTTCTGGTGTTAATTAATCATCCACACTGGTAAATTCTAAAGGCATGAGAGGAGGACTTTAAGATAGTTTATTTTACCAATAAATAAAAATAAGGGATGGCAATTGGATGATAAATTACCAATATTACCTAAGTGATTGTTAGGTAGGTGATAATATTGACACATGGGCAGTGACATGTGTCAAAAGGAGGGATGGATGGTAGAACAGATTAGACAACACTTTGTTGCACATGGGATTACTAATTATTTAAAAAAAAGATGTGTTATCTGTGCTCAAAATAATCACCAGGGCAGACAAAGGGCACCTCAGGGTGAGTATCCTCCGGCTAAGTACCCTTTCCAGCAATTGGAAATGGATTTTATAGAGTTATCACGGAGTGAAGGGAAGAAATTTAGAGTAACCCCAGATAAAGATGGGTTATCCCCCTTTGAGAAAGTGTTTGGAAGACCTTACAGAATGCCACAGTTGGCAGGACCAGACAGGCAGACATAGAACTAGAGAGCACCCTAGCAGAACACGTGAGAAGGTCGTTTATTAACCACACCTGTATGTCAGAGGTTTTGTGCCCCCACAGGTGAATTAAAGGAGAAGGTGACCCACTCTATCTAACCAGGAGACTGAAGCAGGCCTGGCGGGAAGGGCCCTACCAAGTACTGCCTTTGCCAGCAGAATAGCTGAGAGATCCATCTGGGTGCATGTCACACACTGTAAAAAGGTAAAACCAGCTACACCTGACGAACAAACACAGAGTTAGGAGAAAGATCCGATCACCACTAGGGCTCGGGGGTTGGCTCCTTAACGAAGATTCCCTTACCCTGTCTGATCATCCCTGTGTGAGTTCGATAGAAGGTAAAGCAATGGGTTGGCCTCTGGCATCTGACATGTTCTCAGGGCGAGGGTGGGGATTCACAGGTCTCCCGACGGTAGGTAGCTGTCTGATTGTGGGGGCCATATTCCTAACACACATGGACCCTCCTGTTTCAGCCAGAAGTGGTAGTTAACCTAACACAAGTTGAAAAGGCATAGGAGACAGCTAGACGTAGGGAAAGGGGAAATTCTAGGGACTTTAGGAAAGGACATCACCATATGTATGTCACCATGTACATCCTGGGACTATGTAGTTGCTTATACCAAGCGGGGGGGGGGGGGGGGGGGGGGGGGGGGGATACGTCAATCTCCATACACAGTTTAGGGACAGGTGTAGTATTGTGAAAGTAGGGAATTATCAGAAATGGCAGTGTGACCCATATGAGGGTAGGTACTGTCTGAAAGTCTGAATTATGCTAAAACAGATTACAGACCTGACAAGTGAGATATCTTCTTCAACTGGGGCACCCTATAGAGTAAACCTCTCTGAGGGAGGTAGTGAGACAGTGCAAACTATAGACCTGAAGGAAGTAGTACAGATGGAGACGGAGTAAATAGATTTCAACCTGTGGTTGGAATGGATTCAGTATACGGTCTAAAGAGGACTGTTATGCCTGTAGGACAGCCAAACCAAGGTCTCTGTCAGGTTTATCCTCCATGCAAGCCACCAGGGAATGTGGTGAAAGAGTCTTGTAGTAACTTGCACTATCTGTATCCCCCCATAACAAAGTCATCCCGACCTGGGTTGCCTCAGTTTGAAGTCACAGGGGATTCTTATTATTGTTTTTCTAGGACTAGTAAGGATAGGATACAGGGTAGGGCATCTTAGCTCCTGCTCCCACACAGAGAATGTCACACCTAAAGAGACCATGACTAATCTCTCCTCTTTGTTGCAGCCAGAGGATTTTAGGAGCCAAAACCAGGCCCGTGCTGACATCTGATGGTTGTGTGGTGATAACTGATTGTGAACTCACCTACATACGCAAACAATCAAACGTGTCAGAGACTGGTGAGTTGTCACGTAGAAAGTAGAACCTCCTCCCGGGATCCTTTGATGAAAGGATATATATTGATGGGATAGGAGTACCTCGAGGGGTTCCAGAAGAATTCAAAGCTAGGAATCAGATCGCAGCTGGGTTTGAATCAAGTCTTTTCTGGTGGTCAACAATTAATAAAAACGTAGATTGGATAAATTATATTTACTATAACCAGCAAAGATTTATAAACCACACTCGTGATGCAATAAAGGGATTGGTTGAGCAGACAGCGGCAACTAGCTTAATGGCATGGCAGAATAGAATAGCTTTAGATATGCTTTTGGCTGAGCGGGGCGGAGTTTGTGTTCTGTTTGGATCTATGTGCTGTACTTTCATCCCCAACAATACAGCACCGGACGGGTCCGTGACCAAAGTGCTTCAGGGACTCACCACGCTGGCGAACGAACTGGCTGAGAACTCTGTTATTGATAGCTCCCTAAACGATGGTGAGATACGGCCCAATCCCGGACTCCGACTGAAGGATATGACCTACCAGGCTTGGTGGAGGACGACGACGATCCAGATAGTTTGAGACTGGATGTTTTCCTAGAACTATAAATCTCTAGTTTAAAAGTTATTTTAATGATCTTTTGTGTATTAAAGTCTCGTTTTAAGTATGATGTACTAGTTACCATTGCTAAAAAGTAACGTTATGCTTTTAATCATGGGGTAACCCTGATGAACCTGTAATGTTTTAATTTGCAAACCAACTTATATACTTCAATGAGTGTGATTCATTTCTATAACAACATATATTTTGTGTGTGTAATATTTAGTCAAAGGGTGGAATTGATAGATAGATTAATTATTCATGACTAATTATTACACCCTGAAACTGTGTATAATGTGTTAGAAATGTGTGAGTGTAGGACCAGTAAAGGCTATGGCATTGAGCCACTATTTAGCAATGTGAGTAAGAGTCAGGCCAGACAACAAAGACAACTGAGAAACTAAGATAAAGCGGCCTCCCAATTTAGGGAGGGGAGAAACTGTTATGAAAACATGGTGCAGAATATTGTGAGAACGGCAATAACTGAGTAAAGCAGGGAGTAGGATATGTGTGTGTGTGTGTGTATGTATGTGTGTATGCATGTGTGTATATGTGTGTGTGTGTGAACTGAAGGTCAGTAGAGCAGTTTTAGAGTGGAAAACTACAGCCCGCCTACAGAGGGAAGGGATTTATTTTTGTATGACGTATGAGTATAAAAGATGGACTCTGAAATTGTGATGGCAGAATTCTCAATGAATAAATATCTCTGACTATGCAGACCGGGACTCTGGCCGTTACTTAAATCCCAAAAGACTTACAACCTTTTGGGAGACGCACAGAGAAACTGAAATAGTTTGTTAAATAATTCACATAACAAGGTGTCAGGCTGCAGGCTGTGGAAGCTCTGTAGGCATCAGGCTGCAGGCTGTGGAAGTCGGGAGTATATGCAGTGTACACCTAAAGCATTTTCAGACTTTTCCCCGTTGGGTGGACTGGTGTGTCTGAAACAGGGTGTGTCAGCCATGTGTCACAGACTTTCAGATAACTTTCTATTGTGACTGTTGTGAAACAGATTTTCCTCTACAGAGGAGGGTGAGGTGGAGGATGTCAGTGACCAGCAACAGCTCAGCCAGGCTGGTCTCATAGGCTAGACGTAACATAGTAAACAAAAATCAGGGACACTCAGATTAGCATGAGAGGACACGTTTAGTTACGTAAGACAGAAGGTTACTTAAGGCAAAATGAAAGGAGGATGACTAGCAACCATAGCAACCCGAATCTCATCACGGACAACTTTAGCATGTTAGCTAACCCTTCCCCTAACACTTTAACCTAACTCCTAACCTTAACCCTAACCCCAACCCCTAGCCTAGCTAACGTTAGCCACCTAGCTAACATTAGCTTTAGCAACAACAAATTGTAATTCATAACATATCGTACGTATTGCAAATTCATAACATATTGTACGAAGTGCAATCGTAATATATCATACAAATTGCAATTCGTAATATATGATACGAATAGTAATGATTGGACATCCACAAATTAATAACATACAAAACGAACATATCAAACTAATTTCAGTATCCCAGATTTCCGTTGACTATCTTACGTCTACCCCTGAGACCAGGTTAGCGCAGCACAGTGAGCACATCACAGTGACCTGTTAGACTGGATGTGGTATTCTGCAACTCCCGTTTAAATAAACAACTAATCAGTCTACTCTCAATAGACTGGCCTACACTCTATCATGTGCTGTGGGACACTCAAAGTGGTGACTGATGAAACACGGTGTAGCTCCCTGAGGCCAAACAGACTGTCGTTTCACACCCTGAGCAGAAGAGACAGAGCTGCCTTCTGCTGGAAACAATAGAGCACTGAGGCCTCTGTCTCTATGGCATATCTCACTAACCAGGACCACAGGCCTCTGTCTCTATGGCATATCTCACTAACCAGGACCACAGGCCTCTGTCTCTATGGCACATCTCACTAACCAGGACCACAGACCTCTGTCTCTGGGCCATATCTCACTAACCAGGACCACAGACCTCTGTCTCTATGGCATATCTCACTAACCAGGACCACAGGCCTCTGTCTCTATGGCATATCTCACTAACCAGGACCACAGACCTCTGTCTCTATGGCATATCTCACTAACCAGGACCACAGGCCTCTGTCTCTGGGCCATATCTCACTAACCAGGACCACAGGCCTCTGTCTCTGGGCCATATCTTACTAACCAGGACAACAGGCCTCTGTCTCTATGGTATATCTGACTAACCAGGACCACAAAGATATGGCCCAGAGACAGAGGCCTGTGGTCCTGGTTAGTAAGATATGGCAGAGAGACAGAGGCCTGTGGTCCTGGTTGTAAGGTATACCACAGAGACAGAGGCCTGTGGTCTGTCGATACACGCTATTGCCCAATTGTCTGTTTCTCAACAATATTTTGATGTATGACTAATGTAGCAATAAATTATTGGTGTCCCAATGGAGAACAGCTGTAACACACTGAAACATTTACCCATAGAGCCTCTATAATTTATATAAGGAGTTAAATTCCAACCACCCAGCTTGGACAAGGTTGGACAAGCTCGTCACTGCAGCTGAGACATGCATGCCTTGTCATTTGACTGGAGATGGCGTCTGATGGCCGAGGCATGCATGAGGTCAAACAACTGCTGTTTTTAGCTGTTGCTTTAGCACATATTTCTGCTCAGTTCTACTCAGTATGTAAACATGGGTGCTAGAACACATCCACTCTGTCAGACAGACCAGGCCTATGGGTTAGGATCATAGACTCTTCCTTAAGACTGGCTTGTGTTTTAATGATAAAATGAGGATTAATTATCCATCAGATACTTCATTAAAAGTATTCAAAATGAATACATTTGAGAAGTTTAATAACTAAGGTTATATAGTAGAAAAAATACATATAACCTATGTTACTGCATTAAGCTATTATTCATGACCTCCAACAGCTCAGCCAATCATCATTGTCAGACACACAGAGTCAGTATAAATATGTATGGGACAACATATCAGAATGTTCCCTGCATCAGGAACTCCATGTAGACCAGGCTTCAGAGTCAATAAGAGGACCGACACCGGGCTTAGAGGACCCGTCAGACCGGTGTGGCTGTGCTGTTGTTGTGGACTGACTGGGAGGCAGGGCTTGATACTGGCTGTAGGCGACTGACAGCGCTGCTGCACTGTCTGGATCTCATCAGCAGCCTGAAGCGGACTGAAGGCGCACCACTTTTAAATCACCGCTCTGCTATTCGCATTTATCCACAGAGACCCTTGGACTTGGACGTTTGCGTAATTTCTGACAGGTGGAGGGATTTTAAGCAACTGCAACTTTGGACTGATCTGATCAAATTGGGATGGAATCAAACGGCAAAGTGGGAAAACATGGTAGGTTGAACTGCAGATGTATGGAATGTGGTGTGATGTCGGTTCATATGGTTGAACTGCAGATGTATGGAATGTGGTGTGATGTCTGTTCATATTGTTGAGAGAACCTTCACAATCTGTTAGATGCACCTCTAGGATGACTCAAGTGCGTAATTTCAAACATTTTTTTTTTTAGAAATGAGATTGTTGTCTAGTGTCCTGTCTCTAGAGCACATACTAAACCAAAAGGAAGTGAGCTCAGCTTGTTAGAAGACATTCTGCCTGAAGGTCATTATTGAAAGAACAAACTAAAGAAAGGCTTTCTCCTGTGGGATGAACAATGTGTGTTATTATACAACATGTTTGTGTGCAGCCAGATCAGATATTAGTGTCTTGAGGACAGGTAGAGAAAGGCAGCCAACCAGGGAGGATACATCCCAACTCCTTCCTTCACACCTTCACTATCCTTCACCTCACCCTAGTTACCTGATCACCCAATCACGTCACTGTACCATCAAAATGCTAGTTTACCCGTTGCACAGGTAGCCTGTCGATCCCAGTTAACAATCAGGTGGATTTAATGTGATAGATATAGCTGTGGAAATGTAGTTGAAGTGAAATGCTGTTGGCCACACCAATACAAGACACTAGCTTGTTACCTCTTGGCTCTTCACTGAGTTGATACCCTCTTATCAATATAAACATTCAGTTAGCCTAGATATGGCCCCTATCACTGACTAGGTAGTTAGCCTAGATATGGCCCCTATCACTGACTAGGTAGTTAGCCTAGATATGGCCCCTATCACTGACTAGGTAGTTAGCCTAGATATGGCCCCTATCACTGACTAGGTAGTTAGCCTAGATATGGCCCCCATATGTAACTCTGTGTTGTTGTTTTTATCGCACTGCTTTGCTTTATCTTGGACAGGTCGCAGTTGTAAATGAGAACTTGTTCTCAACTGGCTTACCTGGTTAAATAAAGGTGAAAAAAAAAAACTATATATATATATATATATATATATATCTGACTAGGACAGACATACAGTACCAGTCAACAGTTCTAGAACACCTACTCATTCAACAGTTCTAGAACACCTACTCATTCAACAGTTCTAGAACACCTACTCATTCAAGAGTTTTACAACACCTACTCATTCCAGGGTTTTTCTTTATTTGTACTATTTTTTACATTATATAATAATAGTGAAGACATCAAAACTATGAAATAACACATATGGAATCATATAGTAACCAAAAAAAGTGTTTAACAAATCAAAATATATTTTATATTTGAGATTATTCAAATAGCCACCCTTTGCCTTGATGACAGCTTTGCACACTCTTGGCATTCTCTCAACCAGCTTCACCTGGAATGCTTTTCCAACAGTCTTGAAAGTCCAACGCTCTTTCATAATATTTAGGCTACAACATGCTTTATCTGCCTGTAATAAACAGTGGCCACTTGATTTAGTCTTAACTTATCCTAATAAAAAACACTAAAGGCATTTTACTCCAATTTACACTTAAATTAACAAGAGACTGCAATTAACGTAAGTCAGACTACTTAAAATATGAACTGACAAAAAACATAAACGCAACATGCAACAATTTCAAAGATTTTGTGGGCGCTATGGTGTTGAATGCTGAGCTGTAAACAAAGAACAGCATTCTCACATAGGTGTTCCTTTTGTCCAGGTGGGAAAGGGCAATGTGGAGTGCGATTGAGATTGCATCATCTGTGGATCTGTTGGGGCGGTATGCGAATTGGAGTGGGTCTAGGATTTCCGGGATGATGGTATTGATGTGAGTCATGACCAGCCTTTCAAAGCACTTCATGGCTACCGACGTGAGTGCTATGGAGCGGTAGTAATTTAGGCAGCTTACCTTTGCTTTCTTGGCCACAGAGGGACTATGGTGGTCTGCTTGAAACATATACAGTGGGGAGAACAAGTATTTGATACACTGCCGACTTTGCAGGTTTTCCTACTTACAAAGCATGTAGAGGTCTGTAATTTTTATCATAGGTACACTTCAACTGTGAGAGACGGAATCTAAAACAAAAATCCAGAAAATCACATTGTATGATTTTTAAGTAATTCATTTGCATTTTATTGCATGACATAAGTATTTGATACATCAGAAAAGCAGAACTTAATATTTGGTACAGAAACCTTTGTTTGCAATTACAGAGATCATACGTTTCCTGTAGGTCTTGACCAGGTTTGCACACACTGCAGCAGGGATTTTGGCCCACTCCTCCATACAGACCTTCTCCAGATCCTTCAGGTTTCAGGGCTGTCGCTGGGCAATACGGACTTTCAGCTCCCTCCAAAGATTTTCTATTGGGTTCAGGTCTGGAGACTGGCTAGGCCACTCCAGGACCATGAGATGCTTCTTACAGAGCCACTCCTTAGTTGCCCTGGCTGTGTGTTTCGGGTCGTTGGCCAAGATCTCGCGATACATGGCCCCATCCATCCTCCCCTCAATACGGTGCAGTCGTCCTGTCCCCTTTGCAGAAAAGCATCCCCAAAGAATGATGTTTCCACCTCCATGCTTCACGGTTGGGATGGTGTTCTTGGGGTTGTACTCATCCTTCTTCTTCCTCCAAACACGGCGAGTGGAGTTTAGACCAAAAAGCTCTATTTTTGTCTCATCAGACCACATGACCTTCTCCCATTCCTCCTCTGGATCATCCAGATGGTCATTGGCAAACTTCAGATGGGCCTGGACATGCGCTGCCTTGAGCAGGGTGACCTTGCGTACGCTGCAGGATTTTAATCCATGACGGCGTAGTGTGTTACTAATGGTTTTCTTTGAGACTGTGGTCCCAGTTCTATTCAGGTCATTGACCAGGTCCTGCCGTGTAGTTCTGGGCTGATCCCTCACCTTCCTCATGATCATTGATGCCCCACAAGGTGAGATCTTGCATGGAGCCCCAGACCGAGGGTGATTGACCGTCATCTTGAACTTCTTCCATTTTCTAATAATTGCGCCAACAGTTGCTGCCTTCTCACCAAGCTGCTTGCCTATTGTCCTGTAGCCCATCCCAGCCTTGTGCAGGTCTTGGCCATTGTGAAGAGGTTGGAGTCTGTTTGATTGAGTGTGTGGACAGGTGTCTTTTATACAGGTAACGAGTTCAAACAGGTGCAGTTAACACAGGTAATGAGTGGAGAACAGGAGGGCTTCTTAAAGAAAAACTAACAGGTCTGTGAGAGACGGAATTCTTACTGGTTGGTAGGTGATCAAATACTTATGTCATGCAATAAAATGCAAATTAATTACTTAAAAATCATACAATGTGATTTTCTGGATTTTTGATAAACGATAAATGATACAGACCTCTACATGCTTTGTAAGTAGGAAAACCTGCAAAATCGGCAGTGTATCAAATACTTGTTCTCCCCACTGTAGGTATTACAGACTCGGTCAGGGAGAGGTTGAAAATGTCAGTGAAGACACTTGCCAGTTAGTCCGCTATGCTCTGAGTACATGTCCCGGTAATCCGTTTGGCCCACTGCCTTCTGAATGTTGACCTTTTTAAAGGTCTTGCTCACATCGGCTACGGAGAGCGTGATCACACAGTCATCCGGAACAGCTGGTGCTCTCATGCATGCTTCATTGTTGCTTGCCTCGACGCTAGCATAAAAGACAATTAGCTCGTCTGGTAGAAAAAGAAAAGGAGAGCCGCACACTCTAGGAGCTCAGATGCAACAATTTAATAACCTAATAACCAATGTTTCGACAGACAAGCTGTCTTCATCAGGGTATAATGACAAACACTGCGGGTCACTAGTTTATATAGTGTCAAAGGACACACACAGGTGTCTGTAATCATGGCTGGGTGTGGCTTGATATCAATGGTTAATTTACAGATATACACTACCTGTGATGAGGTGTGAATGATGGAGTCAGGTGCAGGAGGTAAAACACAGAAATCAAGAGTTTATTCAGTGTCCAATAATGTAGCGTATATAACGACAGAAGGAAACTAGAACAAGGGAAAATCAACCTTGGCTGCATACAAGCTACTAACCTTCCACAATGAAACAATCACTCACAAAGGACAAGGGGGCAGAGGGAACACTTATACACAGACTAATGAGGGAATGACTACCAGGTGTGTGTGATTGACAAGACAAGACAAATGGAGTGATGATAAATGGAGCGGTAGTGGCTAGTAAGCCGGTGACGACGAACGCCGAAACCTGCCCAAGCAAGGAGGAGGGGCAGCCTCGGCTGAATTCGTGACACTACTGTTCAAAAGTTTGGGGTCACTTAGAAATGTCCTTGTTTTCGAAAGAAAAGCAATTTTTTGTCCATTAAAATAACATGAAATATAGTTTAGACATTGTTAATGTTGAAAATGGCTATTGTAGTTGGAAACGGCTGTTTTTTTATGGAATATCTACATAGGCGTACAGAGGCTCATTATCAGCAACCATCAGTCCTGTGTTCCAATGGCACATTGTGTTTGCTAATCCAAGTTTCTAATTTTAAAAGGTTAATTGATCATTAGAAAACCCTTTTGCAATTATGTTAGCACAGCTGAAAACTGTCTTGCTGATTAAAGAAACAATAAAACTGGCCTTCTTGAAACTAGTTAAGTATCTGGAGCATCAGTAATTGTGGGTTTGATCACAGGCTCAAAATGGCCAGAAACAAATAACTTTTTCTGAAACTCGTCAGTCTATTCTTGTTCTGAGAAATTAAGGCTATTCCATGCGAGAAATTGCCAAGAAACTGAAGATCTCGTACAACGCTGTGTACTGCTCCCTTCACAGAACAGCGCAAACTGGCTCTAACCAGAATAGAAAGAGGAGTGGGAGGCCCCGGTGCACAACTGAGCAAGAGGACAAATATATTAGAGTGTCTAGTTTGAGAAACAGACGCCTCACAGGTCCTCAACTGGGAGCTTCATCAAATAGTACCCGCAAAACACCAGTCTCAACGTCAACAGTGAAGAGGTGACTCCAGGATGCTGACCTTCTAGGCAGAGTTGCAAAGAAAAAGCCATATCTCAGACTGGCCAATAAAAAGAAAAGATTGGCTTTTTTTTTGCAACTCTGCCTAGAAGTCGATAAAGGGGCCGTTACTGCATCAATACCCGCTACAATAGGGTTTTGGGGGTTTTGTAACATTCTTGTGTAATTTCGGCAAAGTATAGAAAGTGGCAATTGTAGGGTGTTGAATAGCCAAAAAGTCATGTTCTTTTTTGATGATTTGACCAGAACTTAAAAACCCATCTAGGACAGTAAAGATAGTGTTCTGAAATTGGAAAGTGGGGTCACTTCTGAGTTTCTTGTAAAAGGTGTTGTCAAGCAGTTGTCTATGACACTCATTTACATAAACTGTCCTATCCATGAGTACATCCGACCCACCCTTATCAGCAGGGCTGGTAAGGACTGACGTATCGGATGGTAAATCAAGCAAAGCTCGACAGCAACATAGACAGCAACGTATTCACCCAAAAATGTAAGTGGTTTAAAATATCAGGCAAATCATTAGTTAGCTAGCTAGCTATCACATTAAATGTGTTAACAATATGATAGCTAACGTTATCTAGCCTGTCAGTGGCGCTGACAGATTGAAACTGGTATGGCAACAAAATGTGTTTCACTCTATCCAGGCATCAATTAGCTAATACATTTGAAAGTTTATTGGGAAGTTTCATGAACTAATAAGTTAGACACTCACCGGACAACTTTGGCGCAGTGGTCTAAGGCACTGCATCGCAGTGCTAGCTGTGCCACTAGAGATCCTGGTTCGAATCCAGGCTCTGTCGTAGCCGGCCGCGACCGGGAGACCCATGGGGCGGCGCACAATTGGCCCAGGGTAGGGGAGGGAATGGCCGGCAGGGATGTAGCTCAGTTGGTAGAGCATGGCGTTTGCAACGCCAGGGTTGTGGGTTCGATTCCCACAGGGGGGCAGTATGAAAAAAAAAAAAAAAAATATATATATATATATATATAAAAAAAAAAAAAAAAAAAAAACATGAACAAAAAAAAAAAAAGAATGTATGCACTCACTAACTGTAAGTCGCTCTGGATAAGAGCGTCTGCTAAATGACTAAAATGTAAAATGTAAAAATGTAGGTCGCTTGGTTTCCATTTGTAACAGATGGTTGTCAACGGTTACTGGTCTTGGAACTCATGTGTTCACCAGAAATGACTTCTGGTAAACTGTTTGCCACTAGTGGCATATAAATATTGTTGTGCCAAAGGTTTGCTGCAAATTCACCACTAGTGGCAAACATTTGCAAAGTTCTGGCAACATTTTGTGGCACACTATTTAGTTTGCAGCAAATTTGCCACAAACTTGCGGGATGTTTGCAGCAACAAATTCATTTTGGTAAGGGAGGTTTGGAATCGCAGTTGAAAAATGACAGTTAACTTCTGTACTCACGATACACTCGAGATAGAACACCAGTACGCATTTTGAAACAAAGACTGAATCAGATGGAGAAATTAGACCAATAAATGCTTATCTAAGCTCATGTTTTGTGTTTATAATGGTATAGGTCAGGACTCAGCAGTCCTGTGATCAAGCAAGTCAACAACAACAGAGCTACTGAGTGAATTCAGGCTATGGTCCAAAACCTTACAGAGGCAGTCTGGAGCACAAAGCTAATTCCCAGTGCCCAGCATATTCCTCCTCCCTGAGTCCAGTTAGATTAATAAACAGCCTCTGTCTGTTGCGGGATCTTGTAAAAATGTCTGCAATGTTGTTGTTTTGCCCACGCCCCAGGAGTGGCGAGCACTGACAGGGTGGTTCTGAATGTGGACCGCGCGGCACAGCCCAGCCCGCTGACTGCTGCTCAGTGGACATACTACATCTTTCATTTTCAGAGTCTAACTGGAGTGGTAGTGAGGAAAATATTTGGGGTGGAGGGGTCCTTTGCTTTCACTTAGAGTCTGACTCGACTGACCTGGAATGTTTGTCTCAGATGTTCTACACAAGGTTACAACCACGAACCTGCACACAAGCAAACACATGCATGCATACACATACACACATGGGGTTGTAAGCAGCCCCTGGTGAGATCGTTGTGCTTTATCATTGAGCTTCGTCAGACAATGTGGAAGACATAGTTTATGAGTTCAGATGGAACGTCAGCTGCTTTTACAGTATTCACCCTTCACCACAATTACAACACCACACTGCTCCATCCCAACACCACACTGCTCCATCCCAACACCACACTGCTCCATCCCAACACCACACTGCTCCATCCCAACACCACACTGCTCCATCCCAACACCACACTGCTCCATCCCAACACCACACTGCTCCATCCCAACACCACACTGCTCCATCCCAACACCACACTGCTCCATCCCAACACCACACTGCTCCATCCCAACGCCACACTGCTCCATCCCAACGCCACACTGCTCCATCCCAACACCACACTGCTCCATCCCAACACCACACTGCTCCATCCCAACACCACACTGCTCCATCCCAACACCACACTGCTCCATCCCAACACCACACTGCTCCATCCCAACACCACACTGCTCCATCCCAACGCCACACTGCTCCATCCCAACACCACACTGCTCCATCACAACACTGCTCCATCCCAACACCACACTGCTCCATCCCAACACCACACTGCTCCATCCCAACACCACACTGCTCCATCCCAACACCACACTGCTCCATCCCAACACCACACTGCTCCAACACCACACTGCTCCATCCCAACACCACACTGCTCCATCCCAACGCCACACTGCTCCATCCCAACACCACACTGCTCCATCCCAACACCACACTGCTCCATCCCAACACCACACTGCTCCATCCCAACACCACACTGCTCCAACACCACACTGCTCCATCCCAACACCACACTGCTCCATCCCAACACCACACTGCTCCATCCCAACGCCACACTGCTCCATCCCAACGCCACACTGCTCCATCCCAACACCACACTGCTCCATCCCAACACCACACTGCTCCATCCCAACACCACACTGCTCCATCCCAACACCACACTGCTCCATCCCAACACCACACTGCTCCATCCCAACACCACACTGCTCCATCCCAACACCACACTGCTCCATCCCAACACCACACTGCTCCATCCCAACGCCACACTGCTCCATCCCAACACCACACTGCTCCAACCCAACACCACACTGCTCCATCCCAACACCACACTGCTCCATCCCAACACCACACTGCTCCATCCCAACACCACACTGCTCCATCCCAACACCACACTGCTCCATCCCAACACCACACTGCTCCATCCCAACACCACACTGCTCCATCCCAACACCACACTGCTCCATCCCAACGCCACACTGCTCCATCCCAACACCACACTGCTCCATCCCAACACCACACTGCTCCATCCCAACACCACACTGCTCCATCCCAACGCCACACTGCTCCATCCCAACACATAAATATTTCATGGCCTCCTTTATTAATATTCCAGATGGATTTACCATGTCTACAGCAGTCCACCTGTCTCTGACCTCTGACCTCTGTGTGACCCCACTAGGGTTGGAGGGCGATGCGGACCTCCAGTTCTTGCTGGTGGGGGGAGAGCTGATGAAGGTGAGGTCCTCCTTCTGGAGGAAGAACCGATTCTACAAGCTGCAGGAGGACTGTACAACCATGTGGCACGAGTCACACAGGACCTTCAAGAGCAACCAGACCTGTGAGTGCTGCTACCGTTAACGTAACCTAGAAAGATGCCTAAGCAGAGTTCCCTCATACATTTTTTCAGGGAGAAACGGAAGTTAGGGTTGAAAATATCCCTGAAAATCGGATGTTAGCGTTTTAATGGCGACTCATGTACATTAACATCTACAACTGAATTAACGCTATCCCATTGAACGCTATTCCCACGGGGGGGCCATATTGAAAAATGTATGCACTCACTGATTGTAAGTTGCTCTGGATAAGAGCGTCTGCTAAATGACTAAAAAGGGCCTGTTGTGAAACAACATATGTGGGTTGTCTGTTATAGTGGACCAGTTCCAGTGTAAACAGGTTGTAATGTGTTAGGGTAGGAAGTAAGAGTTTTTACTCAAAGTAAAAATAAAGTGTGGTCAAAGACTTATTAACTTAGTTGTAGTCACGATATGGTTACCTAGAACTTAAAACATAGTTACAGTTGAAGTCTGAAGTTTACATACACCTTAGCCAAATACATTTAAACTCAGTTTTTCACAATTCCTGACATTTAATCCTAGTATAGATTCCCTGTCTTAGGTCAGTTAGGATCACCACTTTATTTTAAGAATGTGAAATGTCAGAATAATAGTAGAGAGAATGATTTATTTAAGCTTTTATTTCTTTCATCACATTCCCAGTGGGTCAGAAGTTTACATACACTCAGTTAGTATTTGGTAGCATTGCCTTTAAATTGTTTAACTTGGGTCAAACGTTTCGGGTAGCCTTCCACAAGCTTCCCACAATAAGTTGGGTGAATTTTGGCCCATTCCTCCTGACAGAGCTGGTGTAACTGAGTCAGGTTTGTAGGCCTCCTTGCTCGCACACGCTTTTTAATTCTGCCCACAAATTTTCTATAGGATTGAGGTCAGGGCTTTGTGATGGCCACTCCAATACCTTGACTTTGTTGACTTGGTTGTCCTTAAGCCATTTTGCCACAGCTTTGGAAGTATGCTTGGGGTCATTGTCCATTTGGGAGACCCATTTGCGACCAAGCTTTAACTTCCTGACTGATGTCTTGAAATGTTGCTTCAATATATCCAGATAATTTTCCTTCCTCATGATGCCATCTATTTTGTGAAGTGCACCAGTCCCTCCTGCAGCAAAGCACCCCCACAGCATGATGCTGCCACCCCCGTGCTTCACGGTTGGGATGGTGTTCTTCGGCTTGCAAGCAACCCCCTTTTTCCTCCAAACATAACGATGGTCATTATGACCAAACAGTTCTATTTTTGTTTCATCAGACCAGTGGACATTTCTCCAAAAAGTACGATCTTTGTCCCCATGTGTCACGATCGTCTAAGGAGGAGGACCAAGGCGCAGCGTTGAAGGTGAACATATTTATTTAATTAATGATCACACGTAACAAAACGAAAACGTGATGTCCCTGGTTACATAAACAAACCAACACGGAACAAGAAACCACAAACACAAAGGAAAGACAGACAGTTTAAATATGGCTCCCAATCAGAGACAACCAGCTGACACTCGTTGCCTCTGATTGGGAGTCACTCAGGCCAACATAGAAATACAAACTAGAACTCCCAACATAGCAATAGACTACATAGAATTACACACCCTGGCTCAACATAACAGTGTCCCCAGAGCCAGGGCGTGATACCATGTGCAGTTGCAAACCGTAGTCTGGCTTTTTTTATGGCGGTTTTGGAGCAGTGGCTTCTTCCTTGCTGAGCGGCCTTTCAGGTTATGTCGATATACCTCACTATATCGCAATTGGATTAGCTGACTCTCCCTCTGCCGGTGAAACGGCCTCTCCCTCTATGACCCCTCTCTCCTTGGCTCTTCTTTGGTAGCTAACTCAGCCATAAATCAGTAAGTCTCCGCTCTCTCTACTTTATATCTGCTGGCTATTTTTGTTCTTTTTTTCTGTAAGTTCCTGCATGTGCTAGACTAGTTGGTGTTGTTCTCTATTTATCTATGTAAACCATGGTGGTTGGCTTGATAGGCAACTAACAAGCTTTAGCTGGCTGGCTGAAATAAGATAAGATAACCGCATATATCGGTAACATTATTTGATAACTGTTTAGATGAAAACTTTGGAATACTTTAATGTAGCTGTAAGCCAGGTGTTGATAGCAACTGGCTGACTCATGCAGGCTAGTTGGCTAGCAACCTTGCAAGCTGATTTGTAAAAACACATTCACCAAGTATTTGCTTGTAAGTTGGCAGAGAATTTAATTGAAACCAGTAGTTTCAATTTTAAACGATTTGGTTTAATTTATACATTTGAAGTTATTTCTGTTGGACATGATAGGGAATAGGCTGGCTTCCATATAACATTACACCAAATCTGGCATGATCAGTTTTATGTAATAACTCAAAATATTGAAAAGTGACGTAACCTTGCATTGGGACTTTTGATGTGTATACTAATGCAAATCCATTTGTTACATTCAGGATTGGGTAGGTTACTTTCTAAATGTAATCCTTTACAGTTAATGGTTACCTGTCCAAAATTGTAATCAGTAACGTAACTTTTGGATTACCCAAACTCAGTAACGTAATCGGATTACTTCCCTTTAAGAGGCGATGGTTATTATTTTTCATCATGAATGTTGTTCTGGAGGCAGCTCAGCAGTCGTCACTAGCTGACACAGCCACAAAGTCATAACATCTGATTTTAAACCTAACCCTAATGCCTAACTAGGTTTCTGGTTTTCCAGAAGGTTCCGGATTTCCTGCTTATTCCCTTCTGATTCCTCTGTAATTATTTGACTTCATTATCTATCACCTTCTCCGAAGAGCCGTGGGTTCAATGATAAAGAGTTGGGTTACTATCAAGTTCTTTTCTAGAGTTTAATCCTTCTAAGTAGCAGCAGCCAAAATGCCTCCATCACTTCACTTCCATGTAAAAAACCTGTCTGATTAGAATGAATAATGTCCGACAACACCTTTTTAATTCTATGCGCTATACATTTTGCTAGAAGTTTTGCATCACAACACTAAAGTGTAAGGGGCCTAATCTACCGTTTACATAGGAGTGGTTAAAACATGCTAATAATGGTCCTCTTGGTATATCAAAAAAGGTTTGGTATACCTCGCTGGTATGCCATCCAACCCTGGAGTTTTCCCGGACATAAAGTATTTAATTGCATCCAGAAGTTCCTCCTCTGTAATTTCACCTTCACATGAGTCTTTCTGTATGGCTGTTCATTTTACATTATCAATAGAAAAAAAATCTCTACAATTAGCTTCAGTTAGAGGAGATGGAGGCGACTGAAACGAAAACATATGCTTAAAGTACTTTGCTACCGTTTTCAAAATATAATTTGATGAATCATGGGTGACTTATTTTTGGTAGCGTTCCTATTTTGAAGATAAAAAAATTTTTTGGGTGCATTTTCCCCCATATTCCATCCAGTTTGCTTTATTTTTATAATATATTACACTTGATCTTTCTTGAATAAGTTTCTCAATTTCTTTTTCTTTTTCCTCTAATTTATTCTGAGCCTCTATGTTACAGTTTTTATTGCTATCTATCTGTTCTGTTAGACCTTCTATTTCCTGTGTTAGTAAAACTATTTTGACCTAAATTGCTTTTGATGAGTACTGAATTGCATGGCCTCTAAAGGCACATTTAAAGGTGGATTTGCTGTACCTATGTTATGTCGGAAGAAATCAGTTATAAATTCCTCTGTCCTTGTTAAAAGCAAGTTATCATCCAATAGGCTTTGATTACATCTCTAATATCCTCGCCCACGTGGAAATTCAGTAAGAGTAATGTATATTGAAAAGTGTTATTTGCATGTGAAAAATGTATGAGCCATATGCTGCATCTGCCATAGGCCTTTTGTTTACATTTATATTGGCGACACTGATGTCTCAATAATTTGCAGCTGTTTAAGTCTATCAAAAGTGCATGAGTTTGAGCATCCCAGCTAGCACATAATGTTCTGAGAACCATATGTTTCTTAAGGCTTCTTCATATTGGCAGTTTGAAGTGACTCAAATAAAAACAAATTGCACATCCGATTTGAATCTGTTCTTTTTCCTGCAGTCTGAACAGCCAAAAAGCACATAGAATCAGATATTTCAAGCCACATTTCAAACCAACTTCGTAGGTGGTTTGAAATCAGATACAAATTCGACTCCTGGCCCTCAAGTGGTATTTAGACTGTTATTTGGGGTATCTTGTTGCTTGCTAGCTACTCTGTTTACAGTTTGATAAATAATAATAATATGCCATTTAGCAGACGCTTTTATCCAAAGTGACTTACAGTCATGCGTGCATACATTTTTGTGTATGGGTGGTCCCGGGGATCGAACCCACTACCTTGGCGTTACAAGCACCATGCTCTACCTGCTGAGCTAAAGAGGAACATGTGGTAAGAACATGTGGTAGCTAATTAGCTTGTTAATTGTTTACAAACAAATGAGTGAATGTGCTATAAAGCTAGCTAGCTAGCCAGTTGACTGCTGTGGCTAGCCAAAAAGGACTCATTTTGAAAGTTGGCTCATCTTAACCTTTGAGGCTTTAAAGTGTTCTTACACTATGATTTTGAACATTTTTTTGAACATTCAAAGCAACTGGTTGTCACGCCCTGACTCTGGGGACTCTAATTTGTTGAGTCAGGGTGTGATTTTCTATGTCGTATTTTCTATGTTTGGATCTAGTATGTCTAGATCTATGTTGGCCGGTGTGGTTCCCAAACAGCGGCAGCTGTCGCTCGTTGTCTCTGATTGGGGACCATACTTAGGCAGCCTATTGGCACTAGTGGGTTGTGGGATCTTGTTCCAGTTAACGTATGTCGTGTTGCCTTGGACTTCACGGTTCGGTTCGGTTCGGTTCGGTTCGGTTCGGTTCGGTTCGGTTCGTTGTTTTGTCGTTGTGTTTAATATTTAAACATGTACGCATATCACGCTGCGCCTTGGTCTGACCCGTCGATGAACGAACGTGACAGAAGATCCCATCGTTGTGTTTAATATTTAATAAACATGTACACTAAATCCTGTCTCGGAGCGCTACAGACAATTCCTTCAACCTCACGGCTTGGTTTTTGCTCTGACATGCACTGTCAACTGTGGGACCTTATATAAACAGGTGTGTGCCTTTCCAAATCATGTCCAATCAATTGAATTTACCACAGGTGGACTCCAATGGTTGTAGAAACATCTTAAGGATGATCAATGGAAACAGGATGCACCTAAGCTCAATTTCAAGTCTCATAGCAATACTTATGTAAATAATGTATTTCAGTTTATTTTTATTTTCATACATTTGCAAACATTTCTGTTTTTGCTTTGTCATTATGGGGTACTGTGTGTAGATTGCTGAGGATTTGTATTTATTTAATCAATTTTAGAATAAGGCTGTAACATTACATAATGTGGATAAAGTCAAGGGGTCTGAACAGTGGCGGCTCCTGAAAAAATTCTCAGGAGGGGCAATTTTTCTGATGATTTAGGTGACCTACACACATTTAAAAAAAGATATGTCCAGCAACAACATGAAGACAGGGGCAGCATATAAGTCAATACCAGAAGCATTTATTGACTGATCTCAAAAGTGTTGGCTTACCAGGGTTGGTGGAGCCCTCAGTTTCATCTTTGCCTCGCAAAGCTAACTCAAACACTCCGCAAAACTTCACACACTGGATTAGCCGGCTGAGGATGTGGCGGTTCTTGCTAATGTCGTAGTAAATATATTTGTTATAGTGAATATGGAATATGATATGTTGAGTAAAATGTTGTGCTAAGATCTATTTAGGTCAGGAGCTGGTTATAAGTTCTGTTCCTATCCAATAACAATGGACAAAAGGGTCCTATCTTGTCAGCCTTGTCAGCAGGTGGCCAAGGACAACACCCACGCCATAGGCCTCTCAGTTCTTCCAACTCACGAGTTCTTGCTCTGAGGACACACACACACACAAACACACACACACACACATCATCACTGTTAAACACACACACACACACACACATCATCACTGTTAAACACACACACACACACACACACACAAAAATCCCCTCTCTTAGGCTGAACATTTGAAGACAGAGAACCCGACTCAGAGCCAATGCAACAGTGACAGTAGCCTGCAGGGGACCTCGCCCAACTCATCAGGACCAATCAGAAGATCAGAACTACTAGATTGAACCTACTTCATTTATTGCATAAAATGTCTGCACACAATGTTTCGGGGCTCTCTTCAGATAATAATAATAATAATAATAATAATAATAATAATAATATGCCATTTAGCAGACGCTTTTATCCAAAGCGACTTACAGTCATGCGTGCATACATTTTTGTGTATGGGTGGTCCCGGGGATCGAACCCACTACCTTGGCGTTACAAGCACCATGCTCTACCAGCTGAGCTACAGAAAGTGGATACTCATGGATGCGCATTGCAATTGTAAAATGTCAACACAATTGGAGACACCACGTCATTTTTGGAGACATGTTATTGACAGTAAACTATTGTAGATGCGACTGCTAACTAACTAAAACATTTTAGCTGGCTAGCTAATCATCTTAGCTAAATGTGGGGCAAACAATTCAGTTATTTACCGTTAATTTGAGGGATTGGGGTGAAAGAAATCGAGTTACATAGTGATACTTTACGATATACTGTATTGACAATATCGCAATATTTTAGCGCTAGTTGGCTGTACCTGCACCAAAACACCATTATTGTTCCTTCATAGCTTGTTCTCAATCTTTTCACATTGGGAGCCAATTTGTTTTCAGCACTTTTATTTCCATGACTGATCAAAACTCGTTCTCATGGCTTTCTGATCCCTCTGCAACAGACATATGGTGCGCAATAAAATCACAGTATAGAATCGCAATACGTATAGAATCATGAGACTCGCAATGCTGATGCATATATCTTATCGTGAGGTTCCTGGCAATTCCCAGCCCAAGTTCATTTGCCACAACAAATCTCTTCGCTAGCAAACGCGATGTCTTCTCCAAAACGGCAATGTGTCTCCAGCAATGTTTACTTTTTTGACGTTCTATGGCATCTCCACTTTCCAAGCATATATGACCACATGTAATATTTTGGTAAGTGATGCAAATAGTGAACTATGTAGGGCCAGGATGTAAAATATATGTAGCTGCAGCAATTTCTCTTATCTGATATGGTAAGTAATGGGGCTTAATTTATAGCTCCCTAAGAGTTTGACGAACGGGTCCGTGAACGCGATTCCAGATATATTTACCTCTGAATAAACTGTCTTTATTACACCATATCCACATCCAGTAAACTTGTGATTATCAACACTAACCTCATCGTTGTGGCGGCGGACAGCTAGCCTGTATCCCTCGTCATCCAGTTGAGTGAGTGGCAATGTCTTTTTTCGTTCGTACCAATTTTTGGAAAATCCTCGGGTGTAGGACTTTCCGCCTTTAGTAGAAACCTGTTGAATTATTAAATTTGGTCTGGGAGGTCCTAATTGTTTCGTTGCCAATTTATCTTCATTTGTTCGCCGACAAAAAGGAACTTCTTTCAAACAATCCACTCTTTTCTCAGTTACGTTCATGGTTACGTAACGTATGACGAAAGCGCGTAAGTGCAAGCCCACAGACACCCATTGAGATTGTATTGAAGGCTCTGAAATTTGAAAAAAATAGATTTTACATGGGAGTCTATGACAGAAGTTCTGGGCGATTTTCAATCTGACTGAAATCGCCCCAAAAGGGGGTGGAGCCATTTGAAGCACGACTTTAGCCTGATTCGACATTTAGTGGCAGTGTGGCACTGTGGCAGATCAGACGTATAGATTACAACACTGATAACTACTGTTGCCGTGATATAATTGATTAGAAAAAAAATACCTTCCTTTTCCCGTTTGGCAGTGCGTCGCCCATATCGCCCTATTGAACAGGCCGTCCCTGGGTCTGAATAATTTCCGAAGGCACTGTATACATGTGCAAATAGCCATCCACCACAACCACCGTAACAAAATGAGGCAGCAGCGTGATTCACATCAACGCGCTATGTAGCCTAGATATAAATGATAAGTGACATACATCAACATTACAGCACAAAAGAACTGTCAATCTCCCTCGGCCTGGGACTCCATGCAAGATTACATTTACATTTTAGTCATTTAGCAGACGCTCTTATCCAGAGCGACTTACAGTTTAGTGAGTGCATACATTATTAATTGTTTTATACTGGCCTCCCGTGGGTTATCAAACCCACAACCCTGGCATGGCAAACGCCATGCACTACCAACTGAGCTACATCCCGGATGATATCCGTTTCACCTGTAGGCTACACCACTGATATCATCCTGACCTCCTGTAGGCTACACCATTGATATCATCCTTACCTCCTGTAGGCTACACCACTGATATCATCCTTACCTCCTGTAGTCTACACCACTGATATCATCCTGACCTCCTGTAGGCTACACCACTGATATCATCCTTACCTCCTGTAGGCTACACCACTGATATCATCCTGACCTCCTGTAGGCTACACCACTGATATCATCCTGACCTCCTGTAGGCTACACCACTGATATCATCCTGACCTCCTGTAGCCTACACCACTGATATCATCCTGACCTCCTGTAGGCTACACCACTGATATCATCCTGACCTCCTGTAGGCTACACCACTGATATCATCCTGACCTCCTGTAGGCTACACCACTGATATCATCCTGACCTCCTGTAGGCTACACCACTGATATCATCCTGACCTCCTGTAGGCTACACCACTGATATCATCCTGACCTCCTGTAGGCTACACCACTGATATCATCCTGACCTCCTGTAGGCTACACCACTGATATCATCCTGACCTCCTGTAGGCTACACCACTGATATCATCCTGACCTCCTGTAGGCTACACCACTGATATCATCCTGACCTCCTGTAGGCTACACCACTGATATCATCCTGACCTCCTGTAGGCTACACCACTGATATCATCCTGACCTCCTGTAGGCTACACCACTGATATCATCCTGACCTCCTGTAGGCTACACCACTGATATCATCCTGACCTCCTGTAGGCTACACCACTGATATCATCCTGACCTCCTGTAGGCTACACCACTGATATCATCCTGACCTCCTGTAGGCTACACCACTGATATCATCCTGACCTCCTGTAGGCTACACCACTGATATCATCCTGACCTCCTGTAGGCTACACCACTGATATCATCCTGACCTCCTGCAGCCTACACCACTGATATCATCCTGACCTCCTGTAGGCTACACCACTGATATCATCCTGACCTCCTGTAGGCTACACCACTGATATCATCCTGACCTCCTGTAGGCTACACCACTGATATCATCCTGACCTCCTGTAGGCTACACCACTGATATCATCCTGACCTCCTGTAGGCTACACCACTGATATCATCCTGACCTCCTGTAGGCTACACCACTGATATCATCCTTACCTCCTGTAGGCTACACCACTGATATCATCCTGACCTCCTGTAGGCTACACCACTGATATCATCCTGACCTCCTGTAGGCTACACCACTGATATCATCCTGACCTCCTGTAGGCTACACCACTGATATCATCCTTACCTCCTGTAGGCTACACCAATGCTGTCGTCCTTACCTCCTGTAGGCTACACCAATGCTGTCGTCCTTACCTCCTGTAGGCTACACCACTGATATCATCCTGACCTCCTGTAGGCTACACCACTGATATCATCCTGACCTCCTGTAGGCTACACCACTGATATCATCCTGACCTCCTGTAGGCTACACCACTGATATCATTCTTACCTCCTGTAGGCTACACCACTGATATCATCCTGACCTCCTGTAGGCTACACCACTGATATCATCCTTACCTCCTGTAGGCTACACCACTAATATCATCCTGACCTCCTGCAGCCTACACCACTGATATCATCCTGACCTCCTGTAGGCTACACCACTGATATCATCCTGACCTCCTGTAGGCTACACCACTGATATCATCCTTACCTCCTGTAGGCTACACCACTGATATCATCCTTACCTCCTGTAGGCTACACCACTGATATCATCCTTACCTCCTGTAGGCTACACCACTGATTTCATCCTGACCTCCTGCAGCCTACACCACTGATATCATCCTGACCTCCTGTAGGCTACACCACTGATATCATCCTGACCTCCTGTAGGCTACACCACTGATTTCATCCTGACCTCCTGCAGCCTACACCACTGATATCATCCTGACCTCCTGTAGGCTACACCACTGATATCATCCTTACCTCCTGTAGGCTACACCACTGATATCATCCTGACCTCCTGTAGGCTACACCACTGATATCATCCTGACCTCCTGTAGGCTACACCACTGATATCATCCTTACCTCCTGTAGGCTACACCACTGATATCATCCTGACCTCCTGTAGGCTACACCACTGATATCATCCTGACCTCCTGTAGGCTACACCACTGATATCATCCTGACCTCCTGTAGGCTACACCACTGATATCATCCTGACCTCCTGTAGGCTACACCACTGATATCATCCTGACCTCCTGTAGGCTACACCACTGATATCATCCTGACCTCCTGTAGGCTACACCACTGATATCATCCTGACCTCCTGTAGGCTACACCACTGATATCATCCTGACCTCCTGTAGGCTACACCACTGATATCATCCTGACCTCCTGTAGGCTACACCACTGATATCATCCTGACCTCCTGTAGGCTACACCACTGATATCATCCTGACCTCCTGTAGGCTACACCACTGATATCATCCTGACCTCCTGTAGGCTACACCACTGATATCATCCTGACCTCCTGTAGGCCTACACCACTGATATCATCCTGACCTCCTGTAGGCTACACCACTGATATCATCCTTACCTCCTGTAGGCTACACCACTGATATCATCCTGACCTCCTGTAGGCTACACCACTGATATCATCCTTACCTCCTGTAGGCTACACCACTGATATCATCCTGACCTCCTGCAGGCCTACACCACTGATATCATCCTGACCTCCTGTAGGCTACACCACTGATATCATCCTGACCTCCTGTAGGCTACACCACTGATATCATCCTGACCTCCTGTAGGCTACACCACTGATATCATCCTGACCTCCTGTAGGCTACACCACTGATATCATCCTGACCTCCTGTAGGCTACACCACTGATATCATCCTGACCTCCTGTAGGCTACACCACTGATATCATCCTGACCTCCTGTAGGCTACACCACTGATATCATCCTTACCTCCTGTAGGCTACACCACTGATATCATCCTTACCTCCTGTAGGCTACACCACTGATTTCATCCTGACCTCCTGCAGCCTACACCACTGATATCATCCTGACCTCCTGTAGGCTACACCACTGATATCATCCTTACCTCCTGTAGGCTACACCACTGATTTCATCCTGACCTCCTGCAGCCTACACCACTGATATCATCCTGACCTCCTGTAGGCTACACCACTGATATCATCCTTACCTCCTGTAGGCTACACCACTGATATCATCCTGACCTCCTGTAGGCTACACCACTGATATCATCCTGACCTCCTGTAGGCTACACCACTGATATCATCCTGACCTCCTGTAGGCTACACCACTGATATCATCCTGACCTCCTGTAGGCTACACCACTGATATCATCCTGACCTCCTGTAGGCTACACCACTGATATCATCCTGACCTCCTGTAGGCTACACCACTGATATCATCCTGACCTCCTGTAGGCTACACCACTGATATCATCCTGACCTCCTGTAGGCTACACCACTGATATCATCCTTACCTCCTGTAGGCTACACCACTGATATCATCCTTACCTCCTGTAGGCTACACCACTGATATCATCCTGACCTCCTGTAGGCTACACCACTGATATCATCCTGACCTCCTGTAGGCTACACCACTGATATCATCCTGACCTCCTGTAGGCTACACCACTGATATCATCCTTACCTCCTGTAGGCTACACCAATGCTGTCGTCCTTACCTCCTGTAGGCTACACCAATGCTGTCGTCCTTACCTCCTGTAGGCTACACCACTGATATCATCCTGACCTCCTGTAGGCTACACCACTGATATCATCCTGACCTCCTGTAGGCTACACCACTGATATCATCCTGACCTCCTGTAGGCTACACCACTGATATCATCCTGACCTCCTGTAGGCTACACCACTGATATCATCCTGACCTCCTGTAGGCTACACCACTGATATCATCCTTACCTCCTGTAGGCTACACCACTGATATCATCCTGACCTCCTGTAGGCTACACCACTGATATCATCCTGACCTCCTGTAGGCTACACCACTGATATCATCCTGACCTCCTGTAGGCTACACCACTGATATCATCCTGACCTCCTGTAGGCTACACCAATGCTGTCGTCCTTACCTCCAAGCGTTTATTCAAGTTGGATCATTATTGGATGCTGACAGCAGTAGCACAATTGGAAGACATACGTGGGACTGTAGCCTATAAAAGCCTATTCCTGCTCTTTTCCCGCAATCCATCAATCACATCAAACCTGTAATCCGTGATTCCCCAACCCTGGTTACGTTTCTGCTACCTACCCTTTAATCACAGAGATATAACAGCTGGTCCATTCTACTGTTGTTACTCTGTCTGAACTCTACCACCTACTCTGTCTGTCTGCGCTCTACCACCTACTCTGTCTGAGCTCTACCACCTACTCTGTCTGTCTGAACTCTACCACCTACTCTGTCTGTCTGAGCTCTACCACCTACTATGTCTGTCTGAACTCTACCACCTACTCTGTCTGTCTGAACTCTACCACCTACTCTGTCTGTCTGAGCTCTACCACCTACTCTGTCTGTCTGAACTCTACCACCTACTCTGTCTGTCTGAACTCTACCACCTACTCTGTCTGTCTGAACTCTACCACCTACTCTGTCTGCGCTCTACCACCTACTATGTCTGTCTGAACTCTACCACCTACTCTGTCTGTCTGAACTCTACCACCTACTCTGTCTGTCTGAACTCTACCACCTACTCTGTCTGCGCTCTACCACCTACTCTGTCTGTCTGAGCTCTACCACCTACTATGTCTGTCTGAACTCTACCACCTACTCTGTCTGTCTGAACTCTACCACCTACTATGTCTGTCTGAACTCTACCACCTACTCTGTCTGTCTGAACTCTACCACCTACTCTGTCTGTCTGAACTCTACCACCTACTCTGTCTGTCTGAACTCTACCACCTACTATGTCTGTCTGAACTCTACCACCTACTCTGTCTGTCTGAACTCTACCACCTACTCTGTCTGAACTCTACCACCTACTCTGTCTGTCTGAACTCTACCACCTACTCTGTCTGTCTGAACTCTACCACCTACTCTGTCTGTCTGAGCTCTACCACCTACTATGTCTGTCTGAACTCTACCACCTACTCTGTCTGTCTGAACTCTACCACCTACTCTGTCTGTCTGAACTCTACCACCTACTCTGTCTGTCTGAGCTCTACCACCTACTCTGTCTGTCTGAACTCTATCACCTACTCTGTCTGTCTGAACTCTACCACCTACTCTGTCTGTCTGAACTCTACCACCTACTCTGTCTGTCTGAGCTCTACCACCTACTCTGTCTGTCTGAACTCTACCACCTACTCTGTCTGTCTGAACTCTACCACCTACTCTGTCTGTCTGAACTCTACCACCTACTCTGTCTGTCTGAACTCTACCACCTACTCTGTCTGTCTGAACTCTACCACCTACTCTGTCTGAACTCTACCACCTACTCTGTCTGTCTGAACTCTACTACCTACTCTGTCTGTCTGAACTCTACCACCTACTCTGTCTGTCTGAACTCTACCACCTACTCTGTCTGTCTGAACTCTACCACCTACTCTGTCTGCGCTCTACCACCTACTCTGTCTGTCTGAGTTCTACCACCTACTCTGTCTGAGCTCTACCACCTACTCTGTCTGTCTGAGCTCTACCACCTACTCTGTCTGTCTGAGCTCTACCACCTACCCTGTCTGTCTGAGCTCTACCACCTACTCTGTCTGTCTGAACTCTACCACCTACTCTGTCTGAACTCTACCACCTACTCTGTCTGTCTGAGCTCTACCACCTACCCTGTCTGTCTGAGCTCTACCACCTACCCTGTCTGTCTGAGCTCCACCCCTCACCCAGTCCCCTCCACCCTCCCTCAGCCCCCTCCACCCCTCCCCCAGCCCCCTCCATCCCTCCCCCAGCCCCCTCCACCCCTCCCCCAGCCACCTCCACCCTCCCTCAGCCCCCTCCACCCCTCCCCCAGCCCCCTCCACCTAGCGTCTAGCACCAACTATGGACTGACTGTTCTGTAGCGTCTAGCACCAACTATGGACTGACTGTTCTGTAGCGTCTAGCACCAGCTATGGACTGACTGTTCTGTAGCGTCTAGCACCAACTATGGACTGACTGTTCTGTAGCGTCTAGTACCAGCTGGAGAACTATGGACTGACTCTGTTCTGTAGCGTCTAGCACCAGCTGGAGAACCATGGACTGACTGTTCTGTAGCGTCTAGCACCAGCTGGAGAACTATGGACTGACTCTGTTCTGTAGCGTCTAGCACCAGCTGGAGAACCATGGACTGACTGTTCTGTAGCGTCTAGCACCAGCTGGAGAACTATGGACTGACTGTTCTGTAGCGTCTAGCACCAGCTGAAGAACTACAGTAGAACGGTTCCTGAAATGGTCATCAGGTGTAGTCTTCCTCCCCATGGACTGACTGTTCTGTAGCGTCTAGCACCAACTATGGACTGACTGTTCTGTAGCGTCTAGCACCAGCTGGAGAACTATGGACTGACTGTTCTGTAGCGTCTAGCACCAACTATGGACTGACTCTGTTCTGTAGCGTCTAGCACCAGCTGGAGAACCATGGACTGACTGTTCTGTAGCGTCTAGCACCAGCTGGAGAACTATGGACTGACTCTGTTCTGTAGCGTCTAGCACCAGCTGGAGAACCATGGACTGACTGTTCTGTAGGGTCTAGCACCAGCTGGAGAACTATGGACTGACTCTGTTCTGTAGCGTCTAGCACCAGCTGGAGAACTACAGTAGAACGGTTCCTGAAATGGTCATCAGGTGTAGTCTTTCTCCATAACCTGTTTTACCTGGTAATGTATACCTGTGTGACACTGCAGCAGACTAAAGCCATATCTATCCACACTAACACATCACCAGGCCCTCTGTCTCATAGGGCAGTGTTTTGTTTACAATGCCTATCCTGTGTTTACCGTCCACACCCTGACTCCCACACATCCTGAGAGAGAGAGAGAGAGAGGGGGGGGGGGGGGGGAGAGGGAGAGAGAGAGGGAGAGAGAGAGAGAGAGAGAGAGAGAGGGGGGGGGGGGAGAGGGAGAGAGAGAGGGAGAGAGAGAGAGAGAGAGAGAGAGGGGGGAGGGAGGAGGGGGAGAGGGAGAGGAGAGAGAGAGTGAGTCACTGATTGCAGTAACGACCCGGGTCATATGAGGTAGAGTCCTGTACTGTACTGTTTGTTACTGTTAACTCAGGTATCTAGTAACTGAGAGGGGACCAGACCTAGTACTGTACTGTATGTTACTGTTAAAGGATAGTGAACACAATGCGTGATGATGATGAGGCTTGTAAGACTGTCATTGGTGGTAAAGGATAGGGAAGTTTTAATCAGACCATTATAATCCTGCTTGGATATTTTACAAAAAAGAACTAAAATTCCTATTGGTAGCATGTTGCTGCTTGTAATCGTCATATCATTGTAATTATCAGAGTTTTAGAAGTATTAATGTCACAGAGATTTACTTCTATCCATCAATCATCCACCAGACTGAGCTTAGCTAAAAGGCTAAACAATAACTCTACACATTGGTTTGGCTTCCAGTACCATCCTCCGTTTGTCTGCACCACAGAGTGCTGGATATTGTTTTTCCACAGAAAGACTTGAGAAATAACAAGGGAGTGAATATGTTCAGCACCACACAATGTCCCCATTCTCTTCCTGAACTTCTTCTGGTATTTAAGGAATGTCTACGTGATGACTTGGACACTGTTCTGTCTGTTCTGTCTTTCAAAATGGAAATCTGCAACAACTACTAGTTCAAATACAAAGTACGAACATGAAGGCCTGATTCACACAGCTTTTCACACTCTTGGCATTCTCTCAACCAGCTCCATGAGGTAGTCACCTGGAATGCATTTCAATTAACAGGTGTGCCTTCTTAAACGTTAATTTGTGGAATCTCTTTCCTTCTTAATGTGTTTGAGCCAATCAGTTGTGTTGTGACAAGGTTGGGGGGGGGGGGGGGGGGTATACAGAAGATAGCCCTATTTGGTAAAAGACCAAGTCCATATTATGGCAAGAACAGCTCAAATAAGCAAAGAGAAACGACCGTCCATCATTACTTTAAGACATGAAGGTCACTCAATCTGGAACATTTCAAGTACTTTGAATGTTTCTTGAAGTGCAGTCACAAAAACCATCAAGTGCTATGATGAAACTGGCTCTCACGAGGACCACCACAGGAATGGAATACCCAGAGTTACCTCTGCTGCAGAGGATAAGTTAATTAGTGTTACCAGCCTCAGAAATTGCAGCCCAAATAAATGCTTCACAGAGTTCAAGTAACAGACACATCTCAAAATCAGCTGTTCAGAGGAGACTGCGTGAATCAGGCCTTCATGGTCGAATTGCTGCAAAGAAACCACTACTAAAGGACACCAATAAGAAGAAGAGACCTGCTTGAGCCAAGAAACACGAGCAATGGACATTAGACCGGTGGAAATATGTCCTTTGGTCTGGAGTCTAAATTGGAGATTTTTGGTTCCAACCGCCGTGTCTTTGTGAGACGCAGAGTAGGTGAACGGATGATCTCCGCATGTGTGGTTCCCACCGTGAAGGATAAAATCTAATCAAATCAAATGTTATTTGTCACATACACGTGTTTAGCAGATGTTATTGTGGGTGTAACGAAATGCTTGTGCTTCTAGCTCTGACAGTGCAGTAATATCTAACAAGTAATATCTAACAATTTCACAACATATACCCAATACACACAAAACTAGTAAGGAATGGGATTTAAGAATATATACATATATGGACAAGCAATGACAGAGCGGCATGGACTAAGATACAGTAGAATATTATAGAATAGAATGCAGTATATACATATGAGATGAGTAGTGCAATATATGGAAACATTATTAAAGTGACTAGTGTTCCATTTCTTAAAGTGGCCAATGATTTCAATAGGCAGCAGCAGCCTCTAATGTGCTAGTGATGGCTATTTAACAGTCTGATGGCCTTGAGATAGAAGCTGTTTTTCATTCTCTCGGTCCCAGCTTTGATGCACCTGCACTGACCTCGCCTTCTGGATGATAGCGGGGTGAACAGGCAGTGCAGTGGCTCGGGTGGTTGATGTCCTTGATTATCTTTTTGGCCTTCCTGTGACATCGGGTGCTGTAGGTGTCTTGGAAGGCAGGTAGTTTGCCCCCGGTAATGCGTTCGGCAGACCGCACCACCCTCTGGAGACCCCTGCGTTTGCGGGCGGTGCAGTTGCCGTACCAGGCGGTGATACAGCCCGACAGGATGCTCTCAATGGAGGAGGAGGTGTGATGGTGTGGGGGTGCTTTGCTGGTGACACTGTCTGTGATTTATTTAGAATTCAAGGAACACTTAACCAGCATGGCTACCACAGCATTCTGCAGCGATACGCCATCCCATCTGGTTTGGGCTTAGTGGAACTATCATTTGTTTTTCTACAGGACAATGACCCAAAACACACCTCCAGGCTGTGTAAGGGCTATTTGACCAACAAGGAGAGTGATGGAGTGCTGCATCAGATGACATGGCCTCCACAATCACCCGACCTCAACCCAATTGAATTGAGATGGTTTGGGATGAGTTGGATCGCAGATTGAAGGAAAAAAGCAGCCAACAAGTGCTCAGCATATGTGGGAACTCCTTATAATAATAATAATAATAATATGCCATTTAGCAGACGCTTTTATCCAAAGCGACTTACAGTCATGCGTGCATACATTTTTGTGTATGGGTGGTCCCGGGGATCGAACCCACTACCTTGGCGTTTCAAGCGCCGTGCTCTACCAGCTGAGCTACAGAGGACCACAGAGACTGTTGGAAAAGCATTCCAGGTGAAGCTGGTTGAGAGAATGCCAAGAGTGTGCAAAGCTGTCATCAAAGCGAAGGGTGGCTACTTTGAAGAATCTCAAATCTCTAATATATTTTGATTTGTTTAACACTTTTTTGGTTACTACATGATTCCATATGTGCTATTTCATAGTTTTGATGTCTTCACTATTATTCTACAATGTAAAAAATAGTAAAAAATAAAGAAAAACCCTTGAATTGAATGAGTAACTGTTGTAAAACTTTGGACCGGTAGTGTATGTGTATCTCTGTATATGTGTGTGTGTGTGTATTTTGTAAATTTTGTAATTTGTAAATAGTACAAATAAAGAAAAACCCTTGAATGAGTAGGCGTGTCCAAACTAATGAGTAGGTGTGTCCAAACTAATGAGTAGGTGTGTCCAAACTAATGAGTAGGCGTGTCCAAACTAATGAGTAGGTGTGTCCAAACATTTGACTGTTACTGTACATGCACACATACACATACATATATATGAGCGTGTTAGTATGTACAGTGGAGAGAACAAGTATTTGATACACTGCCGATTTTGCAGGTTTTCTTACTTACAAAGCATGTAGAGGTCTGTAATTTTTATCATAGGTACACTTCAACTGTGAGAGATGGAATCTAAAACAAAAATCCAGAAAATCACATTGTATGATTTTTAAGTAATTAATTTGCATTTTATTGCATGACATAAGTATTTGATACATCAGATCAGAAAAGCAGATCTTAATATTTGGTACAGAAACCTTTGTTTGCAATTTACATGCTTGTAAATAGGAACACCTGCAAAATTGGCAGTGTATCAAATACTTGTTCTCCCCACTGTATATATTTTAAATATGTTTTCCTTTATTATTTTCCCCTAACCCCACCACCCCTCCCCTAATTGGAGTAAACTAATGGACAACAACATTTACATTTACATTTTAGTCATTTAGCAGACGCTCTTATCCAGAGCGACTTACAGTTAGTGCATACATTATTATTTTTTACAACACTTAGGCTTCTACTTCCAGTTTATACATACTATATACATTTTATGGACACAGTGCACCTTACAATAGTTATCTTTTGTTTGTTTTTAATCCCATCCTTCAGCTACCACCAACCCCTTCCATCCGTCTCCGAAAGCCCATCCAGCTTGATTTCTACTTTGCCACATATTTTAACTGTGCTGTTTCACAAAAGTTCTGGAACCATACATATACATTTTATGGACACAGTATATTTTAAATGAGTTATCTTGTTGTTTTTAACCCTCCCATCTATCCACCAACACCATCATTTATGTTCTTCTATTTGCCACATGCACGCACCACTTTTCCATTATTAATTTTTTTAAATTCTTTTAAACAAGTTATTTTTTCATTTCACTTCACCAATTTTGACTATTTTGTGTATGTCCATTACATGAAATCCAAATAAAAATCAATTTAAATTACAGGTTGTAATGCAACAAAATAGGAAAAACACCAAGGGGGATGAATACTTTTGCAAGGGACTGTACATATACTATAATATAATTCTATTTTTGTTTGTTTTTACTCCTGAACTTCCTCTACTCTCAACCTCTCTGATCATTTTCATGATGTCCATTCGGTTTGCTTCTATATGCCATATCTTTCTAACTG